>JARHVA010005811.1:972500-1093133 GCA_037957365.1 Torreya grandis | reverse complement strand
ATATAAAATACTATTGGGATAGGTATGACAAGAGAATATGGAATGAATGTAGCTTAAATAGGGATGTTTGTATGATTTTTTTTTAGTTCTTACAAGACAGTGAATACTCTATTGTAGATTATGAGCTAGTGAAATGGTGAATAGACCAAGTAAGGGTAAGGATGTCAAAAATAAAAAAAATTCAAGAGCTCAATGATTAAATTTATGTCTCTACATTTTCCCCACTTTATTCTAGTGATGAACAAAGTGAAATTACTAGATTAAAGTATATGTAAATCTGAGTGTGTGTACACACTTTGTCATTGAATGTGAATATTGATTGTGTAAGATGCCTTAATGCAAGAACCTTAAAAATGCAATGAAAATTAATATTTGTCAATATTAAATATTAAAAAAAATGAAATTTGATATTTTTTTATTTGAAAAAAAAAAAGAGCAGGGAAAATATAAACCCAAAAAGAGTGTGCAATGTTGGAATAAATAATGTTTAAGTGGTGATATTTACCCTTAAAAATTTTCAATGGTTAATAAATAAATTAAATATATTTTACCATTGAGGTTCCTTAGGTATAGGTTGGACTTGTTGGTTATAATGGTCTACCTCCACACTCTTATATATAAAGACATTATACCCTTGGTAAATGTCATATCGATACTCATGATATTTGTGAATAATAGTATGTATATTTATGTGTGGTTCATATTATAGAAAGGTTTGTGAAGGATTATCAATGAAGGAATGAGAGGAAGAGGTTTTGTGTATTGGGGTGTATCTCATTAATGAATATCAACTATGGGTTTTTCACCTCCATTGGAGATTTTCCCACATATATGTTGTGTCATTAATTTGTATCTTTACTTATTAGTTATGCATTTAGATATCTCTCTCTCTCTCTCTCTCTCTCTCTCTCTCTCTCTCTCTCTCTCCTCTCTCTCTCTCTCTCTCTCTCTCTCTCTCTCTCTCTCTCTCTCTCTCTCTCTCTCTCTCTCTCTCTCTCTCTCTCACACACACACACATACATACATACACTATATAAATTTTATCATGATAGTAGAGCATAGTGATGAATAATGTATTGGTCGGATTCAGTGAGAGGATCTAAATACCAAATTGAAATACATTTTTGGTTTATCATATCTGTAAGAGGAGTGGTATGGTCTTGGAAGTAAATTATTTTTTTATAAATCCATATTGCTTTATTTTTTATGTTGTGGAGTCAAATCTATGCTTACATTTCCATTCAATTTGTCTAGATATCCTTTCACGCAACTAGATTTTTTTTTTAAAAGATTTATGTTTCTTGGGCATGGTTGTATGGCCCTATAGCATTGAAATTTTTTTAAAAATCATTTGTTTGGATTCAAAATTATTTTTTTAAGGATTTGGCTGCATCATTATGCATTTTTAAAGCATTTTATAAATTTTTAGACCTTAAGAAGTCCATTTCAAGATCTTGGAATTTTTTCCTCTCCACCTATGGCACCTTTGTTCTATGTGAAAATTAAAATAATAGTTTTTGGTCATCAAAATTAAATTGTAAAGGGTTGATTGACATATACAATTATTTTCAGGAAGTTTGGCAAAATTTTATGGGATTTGGTGGCATGTACAAGCTTTTGTGTTGAATCAATCTCTCCCATGGGAATCATGAGTAGATACAGGTAAGCACATAGTTTGAAATATTTCAAAAAATTATTTTTTAAATCATCAAAACCCTACTATCTCACGTTCAAAACCCTAGTTATCAACATTTTGTAGCATTTGACCTAGATAATCTTTTGTAGACCATGGTCATGTGGCCAGTCAAATTTTATTTTTTTGGTCATTTTAAATGTATTGGCATGGGTAATTTTTTATTTAAATCTTATTTATTCATTTTTTTCATCTTTTTTATCATTCAAGTTGTTTTATGACACTTGTGACTATCATTTGTGTTGATTTTATTTGCATTTAAAATAAAATAAGTGGATATTATTGTTTAAACCTTAGAATATTTGTTTTCATTTCAAAATAAAATATAAACTCACTTTAAATGATCATTTTTAAAGCCTTTTTAGTTTATAGTGTCTAATTTAAATGGAAGTTATGTCTTCTTCTAACTTAATTCTTGATAAATCTCAAATGTTTAATTGGTCTAACTATAATATATAGAAAATCCATATTAAATCATAATTTATGCCCTAAAATTTACAAAAAATTTTGGGACATAAATACCCTCGTTAGGATGATATGTTACACCTAAGCTTATAAATGGATTTCAACAAAAATCACAAGAAACCATGTCAATTATTTGGAGGAGTGTTAAGGATGATCTCCTACTCCTTATCATCAGTCAAGAGTCTCCCAATGATTCTTATAAACTCCTTAAGTCTATGCAAGAAGGCACTCATCTCTCTAATTTAATTAAGCTTATTATTGAAATGCCAACTACACCTATGAAAGGTGATGAAAAAGTTTTTAATTATATTACTAAAATTAAAAACACTAAATCTCAATTAGTTGGTTATGATTGTAATATTATTCAATATAAGCTTTTGTATTTCATATTCAACTTAATATTCATGATATTTTTTATAATTTCATTTACATTCTTAACTCAAAATACTAAACAAAACAATATATCCCTAACCTCACTACTTTATCTATGTGCTTGATTTAAGAAGAGAAAGTGATGTTAAATTTTGATTATAAATAAAATGTCACTTAGACACTTATCACTCTCAATATTATTTTTGAGAAAAAAAAGAACCATAAATCTAACCCTAATTTTGTAAATGGAAAAAATGGGAGCAAAAAATCTGAAAATAACAATCATAAACCTAAGTTTAATGGGAATTGAATTATGCATGCTACATTTGGTCATAGAAGGGGAAATTATTATAAAAATAAAGATATATTTAATCATAAAACTTCTAAAAATAAAAAAGGGAATAAATCTAATTACAACCACAAGAAGAATCAAAACCATAATTAGAGCAAAAATCAAGAAAAAAAATGAATGTTATTACTTTATATGATGATTTGTTTGCTTCTAACATTGATAATGAATGGACTTTAGATATTTGTGCATCACATCATATGACTTGATTAAATCATATTTTATATGATAGTAGAGATATATCTAAAAATATTTGTTTAGGTGATAATTAATTTTTAGAAGCTACTAAGCAAGGAATGTGATTAAACTTAAGAAAAAAATTATCATGTTCTCATCTTATGAATGATAATTTCATTTTAACTTTGCTTAAGGAAAACTCATCTATCATAAATCAATATGGTTCTTTAATTATTTAAGGTATACAAAAAAATGGTTTATACATATTTTATGTTTCTTTTCCATGTTGTTTTTCCACACATAGTAGGAATGAATCATAATTATGGCATGAAAATTTATGACAAGTTAATTTTATAATGTTATATGATATGTCTTCTCATAATCTTGTTTTTGGTATTCCTTCTATTTCATCTAATCATGAAGGTTGTGAGTGATTCTTATGTGGTTAGCAACATACTAACCCCTTTCACAATAATCATGATTTGAATTCCTTTCATCCTTTAGAATTAATTCACAGTGATGTTCCTATAGACACTAATTTTTTCCACTTTCATGTCTAAATGGACATCAAACCAATTTATAGAAAACAACACAAAATAAACCCAAAAATCACTAAAACTCCCAAATTTGTCCACACATTAGACGTAAGTGCCCAAATTATGTCAAGGAATCCCTATCTAAGGTATTACTTTGTATGTAATGATAACCTCCCATGGATTCATCCATAATTAGTTTGTGACCAAATAAATTGACATTTTCGACCAATTGAGTGGGGCACTTAACCAACATTTAGAAAAGGTCAAAAGACTAATCAAATTTACTTAATTTATTAAACCTAATTAAGTGAATAAATGAAAAATATATATTCAATTAGTGAATATATAAAATTGGAAATTCAAAAATGTAAAATATTAGGCCATTACATCATCATTAAATCACCCTAAAAGTCAAAAAGAACTCAAAAGTTAATGAAAACAAATATCTAAAATGGTAAGCCATGCTTATTAATTGTAGCATTTAATGCCTTTTGTCTCCAAAATTGGGCCAATTGTGAGTCCATATTGATCATAGATTGAATGGTCATGGTTGATCCATGGGATTTTAGTAAAATTTATAAATAGCCAAGACCTCACCATTTTCAAAAAAAACATTTTTTTATGTAATGTTATTATGTAGGAATACCTTCACCAAGATATTTTGTCTAAAGTTCTTATCCATAATTTATAAGAGAAGCTTCACCAAACTAATCCATTCCAAATAAAAAATGAAAGTAAACAAGGGGAGGTGTTTCCCACCAAGCATTAGTATCGACAAAGACTCCATTGTCCACAAGTTGAGCACAAGCTAACTTTCATTCCAACAAACATTTCATATTGTCAAGGAAGGTAAAAGTGTCATTTTGTCTTCTAGTTACCTTATTGATTTGTTATATTTTTCACCCTAGGTATTAATCTTGGAATGATAGTTATCATTGATTTGTGGTTGATTTATGAAATAACTAATAGAAACTAACATTGACTTTGTAATCTTATGATACATAATGGCACACCTGATGGGACCATTGGGAGTTTATTTGAGACCAAGTTTCAAACATCCTAAAAAAGTGGAGTTTCATTCAAATCTATTATTTTTATGTTGTTCACATAATTCCATGATATTTTGATTAGGATCCAAAGTTTCCTTCTCAAACAAATCTTAAAACTCACTTTCAAGTATATATCTAAGGATAACTAGTTTACATTTGAGTCTTGATTACTATAGACTAGGAATTTGACTCAAGAGAGGATGGTTAGTATTGTGTTAATTCCAAAATCAAATCAAATTGAAATAAACACACTAAAAATCATACATCTCTAGGCCTAGATACTAGGGGGAGCTTAGTGAATTAAAAAAATTGACAAAACACAACTTAAAATAAAAAATACAAAATTTGTTATCCTCCTTGGATGCTTTAATTGATTTCTTCATTAGCTTGCTCGAATTTATGCTTCAAGAGATCTTCTTCAATGGACTGTGGCTACCTTCATCTCCTCTTGGAACCTTTGGCTTTGGCTTGGCTTGGCTCAACAATTTAGCATTATAACACTAATTTTAATAGATTTTATAATTATTTGTGCATTATAATTTTGCACTATCTAAGCTTTCAAATTCAATAGGCAAGGCCTCCTATTTATAGATTTTACAAAATGACTGGAATGAACCTAAATCATCCATATCAAGATGAAGATGTGTGGCTAAGAATCCATTTAATTTTTGAGGTAAAAATTAATAAATTCCATCATAAATATTGAGGATAGAGAGTTAATAAAGACGCATGGGGTGGATTGAAGAGATATTTTATGCATTTATGGCTTAGAGATGTCTTCCCAAAAACTGATGCCATTTCATGATATAGATATTCAATATTTATTTAAGAAAATAAATATTCAAAAAGCTCTATATAATTCTCAATTAGGATCATGATTTGAATTAATTATATTTTAAACATGATTAGTCACTTTGATCCAAACCTTGGCAATTTGTGCACAATTTAAATAAATTGGTCAAAATATCATTTTATTGGATCAAAATTTGATTGAATTGGAATTAGGATGTAATGTCATATGTGTTGGATTCATTATCCCATTTAGGGTGTTTCAAATTTAAAATAATAAAGGCACATGTCCTATGCAAGAAATTTGGTAGAAAAGAGCAATCCAGAGCACCCAAGTGTGAAAATGCTATTTTGACTTGAAATGATTTGATCAAAGTTAGTTATCTCATAAATTATATTTCCTAATTTAATTATACCTTGGACAAAATCAGCACTTGAATATATCAATTTAAACTCATATAATGTGTTTTAGTGTTTTTAGGCCAAATTATGTATTTTGGTATAAATTGGTCAAAATATTGGTTGAAGGTTATCAATGGCCAGTTTTAGGTGTCTATAGTTTACCCATATTTGGGAAGATATTAAAAATCATATGCATAGCAATGTGTTCTCAAATAATGATAAAGTCATGTATGACAAAAAGAAGGTGATGATTGAAGAAAGAGCTCTAAATGGTGTTCAAAAAGCCTATGATGATGCCCCCTTAAGGGAGTGGTCATCATATTTGTTGATGGGTGGTCCCTCGAAAAGAAGCAAGAAGAAAAAGTGGGATTAACCTATGGTTGAGAGTAATCCAAATGAGAAATACTTGCATGCATTGATTCGAAAGGTACTGATTTAACTAAAGGCAGTTATAATCAAGAATAAAAGTCAAAATAATGATTTTCTCATAGGTGGTTATAATCATGAAGAGGACCTAGATTGGATAAAAACGATGTTTGATATGGTTGTGCCCTAGTTAGGGCATATTAGATATCATAAATCAAGGATATAACATAGAATATAAATTAAATGAGTAGGCATAAATGTAGATGTGATGTTTTAATGACTAAAGAAGCCACAAACAACCAGGCATACGAGGATGCAAAGTGATGAAAGATATTAATAAAAGAATAAGATATGGATAAAAGAATAAGATTGATCAATAGAAAATATTTAGTTATACCTAATAATGGGGAGATGCTCATCCTAATTAACAATGAGACAATTATAATGGTCAATGGATTAATTTGATCAAGGGTGGGATAGGAGGATTTTGGCAAGGTGCCAAGGAGAAATTTCAATGGCTCTATTGATTGTAGAAATTCTTGAAGCTGATTTTTGTTGTAGCATGTGATGTTATGCATCATGATAGAACACCATGAGGACTATCCCAAAATATGCATAAGGACTGAATCCTGATCTAATAAATAATTAAAAATAATTCACCAATGATAAAAAACATGATGATAATGTTAACGTATGAATATGGATGGACTCAAGAATAATGTGTGTAAAGAATCACCCAATGAAAACATATAGACTGAGTTGAGGCAATAGTAATGAAAGACAATAAATATGAAAGTAAATAAACAAAGAAACAAATAGAAAGTATAAAAATAGAGAAACAACTTGAAATAAACATACAAATAGACAACTTGAAAAGAAAATCAAAAGAAAGCATCTTAACAATGACTTTGCCCCAGTAAGTCAGATCGAGGATAACTAACTAGGCTTAGACAAGATAAATGTTTTTGTGTATTTAAAATATTTGAAATGTTTTTGGAGATTTGAGGTATCTCAACTCATTAGAGAATGATAAGATACCTACTCACAAAATGGCGAGAGTGTTTGTCTTAGGTTGCTCACAAAACAGAGAGAGCACATGAAAAGGGGGATTGAGGTGATCTCAATATGAATTGAGCATGGTCTACATAGTCCCAAAATGATTTCAAGTCACATTAATTTCATCCACACAAAAATTAGGGAAAAACTTGACCAGGTAACAATAAGTTCTCAAATCCAAAAGATGACTAGTCAAATGAAAATAGCAATGGAAAGGTGATGTGAAAATGCATGATAAATAAATGTTTCCCATAGTTTTCCCATAGGTGTTTATAACAAGTATACAATGGATCAAATTAGTGATGCTAATTTACCCATAGGTAGTTATAATTAGTAGAAAGATTGGTGAACACTAATTTATCCATAGGTATTTATAATTAGGCTCACATAAACAAACTTGATATATGATGGAAAATGAAATATATCTTTCCAGATCAACTATCTCACTACTTTCATAGACTATCATTTAAACACATATTTTGATAGATTATTGAAACTTGATCAGAATTCCCTTGCAAAATGTGTGGGAAGAACCAAATGAACCAAAATCAAAATAGGATTCGGCAAGTCAACTTAAAATAAGTTGTGGTCTAGATAGGAATGGTATGGTAAAATGACATGATCTTTCTTAGGATAATGATGGGTTTTCATAGATTTCATAGATTGGATACAATGATATAAGGGTTTCCCCTAAGTGGTGGGGTGACTGGATGGATATATGATAATGGAAAAAAGAATATGGTAAATGAAAATGGCAAATAAAAATGGCATGGTACATGTTTTTGGTTGATAATGGATGTCAATTTTTTATATGTTTGGCCTAGGTATGGTAAATGGAATATGATTCTATTGTTCCTACTAAAGTGGAGATGCATGTCCTCATTAGTAAATGATACAAATAGAATAATCAATCATGTTAATTGCTAGCCCACACCTCATCTGAATAGCTACTTTGTTAAGAACTAGCTACAAATTTGGATGCCTAGAATGTTATTTTGATCTTCGTTGGTCATTGATTATGTCAAGATCTTGCTCCACCAATTAGAGCACATATGATTACCTCTTGTATTAGCAACTAAACATGGAATTTAACCAAAAGTAATAAGTAACTAGAAATATGAAACAACATAGGAATATGAGAGACAATACACAATTGTATTAATAATCACTCAGAAGAAAATACAATAAAGAAGATGCCACTTCTTCTTCCACCTCAAAGGCTCACCACACCTCAAGACATTCTTCTCTCTCTCTCGGTCCCAACACACAACTCCAATACAAAATTGTTGTTCACCTCCACCAGTCAGTAACACGCTGCCAGTAACCAAGTACACAATCGTACTCCAAGTAGATCTCCTGCTCTCTACTGCTACCTACAAATCACTAGACCTTACTCACCAATGTAGATCTCCAATAGAAGCCATGTTCACCTACTGACCAAGATCATACATATACGAAGAACCCTTTTGATTCTCCAAACCAACACCCACTCTTGGTACTGTGGCACTAAGAGGAACACACCATTGCTCTCTTCTCTCAGAAGGAGCTTATTTGCTCTCTTACTCTCTAGCACTAAGTTTACAATACAGCCCATGAGTCTATATATAGATCTCATGCTTACAATAATTAGACTATCTTAATTACAATTATTAGACATGCAACTCAAGACTACAACTAGCCTTTAACATGCAAACTAACAGTCCAAGAATAGACTCTCTGGAATCCGCATGCAAACTGCATGTTCACAAACACAAGTTACCAACGTCGGCTCCTCCATGACCGATGTCAGCCAACTGGTAACTAACGTTAGTTACTTCTTCACTACTATCTGACCAACATCGGTTGATCAGACTGACGTTGATTGCCTTACAACTCATTCTACAACTCTCTGCAACCTTCGTAACTCCTCTTGTTTGCATCTTGGTGAAGCTTTTAACTCCACAACCTAACAATCTCCCACTTGGAGATAAACAACTGCACCTATACCTATACCTGTACACTATCTAAATTATTCCCTAGCTTGTATCCCTCTTCAAGCTCAACCCTGAAGACTACCCACCACACACCCTGTGATGCCTTTCCTATCATCCAAGTAACCTGCCACATCCAAACCTACAACTCCATTAGTGAAGACCTTGACCTTGCATAACATGTTAAACTACTACTAGTCCCTCTCAAATACCTGAGAATCCACTGAACTGCCCTCCAGTACTCCTTCCCTAAATTGGCTCCATACTTTCTGACAACTCCCACTGCTTGGGAAAACTCAGGTCTACACTAGACCTCATGTGATTTCGAACCCTATTCTAAGCTAAGCTTGAACTGTCCAGCCCTTGGTGTGCTTTCCGATTCTGCATCCTGCATCTCAAACCCCACTAACACCGTCTTCACATCAGCTCCCACTAGAGACCAAATCTCCATGTCTCTTATGCCAAAGAATTTTGTTGCTCCAAATTCTTCATGACATACCTCTGAATTAACCTTACCCTTAGCTCAGCAAATCCCTGTATGTACAAACCTACCAGCAAATCACCCACATATAGTAACTGGATAATGTTGTGACTCATCATCCACCTGGTAAGACAGACACAATAGTTACACTGGCATTGACTAAAGACCTGCTTTGTCATCCACCTATCAAAACTTGTACCACTGTCCTGTAGCTTCCTCAAGACCATATACCTTGGCCTTCCATCTCACGTATCCATCCACTCTCTTCTTTAACTTGGGAATCCATCCATCTCTCAGTGCTTCCTTCCAGCTGACAACTCCACCAACAAACTCTTATTTGGTTCTTCTCCAAGGACTCACACTCCTCATCCATGCCAAGCTGCCACTATTTCTGGATTCTACTTGCATTGCCTCTTCACATCTTCCTGGTTCTCAACCATCAATAAGCAATATAAAGAAGGTGAACAATGAATATGAGGTTCACTTACCCTTTTTGACCTTCATATGGGCGTTTGAGACTTGTTAACAGCGTGTTGTCTACCCACCATCCGTTCCAGTGACCGATATCGGCCATCTCCCAATTTGCATATGATCGATGTCAATTCCCTGCACTGACCCTGACTGTCGATGTTGTCTCCCTGGCCGATGCCGGTATCCCTCCTGCTGACATTGGTTCCTGTCTGACCGATGTCGGTCTTCTTATTATCAACGTTGATTACTGTCTAACCAATGCCAGTACCTGTGTTCGCTTGTGAGTGATAACCTTTTTATCCGTGAGCTCCTTTTGGGTCAAAACCTTGTTCAAATCAACACAGCCCTACTCAGAATAATTTAGTCCACTCCACTAATCTCTATCTGTCATCTCCTCCATGAACACCAAGGCCTTCCAATTCTTAAGTTTATCAAAGATATCTATCTTCCACTTAAGAACATGCATTCCCCTCCTACATATGTGACCAAGCCTATAAAGCCACATCTCTGTAACAAAAGGTGAATCAGTAATATAAGTAGATAGATAAAGGATACCTACTTTCTTACCACCATCTAATTTAAGTGTATCCACTGTGAGAGTTACAGTGCATCTCTTATCACCTAACTTTCTTGAAGAAATTAGACTCATCTCCAAGACTAGAACCTGCATGACCTCCTTCAACCCCTATGTGTTATCTATCTACAATTTTAGCTTCACTTCCCCTTCATCAATAATCTGACAAGGCTCACCAACCCCTAAATAAATCTCTCCAAAGTCTCTAAAGACATACCCATGAAAAGATGCTCTATTTCGGGCTGCATGGAAAGAGGCAAAAGAATCTGTAAATAAAGATTCTACTTTATCTAGAGCAACTTGTGCAACATCACCTGCAACATTTGCTTCTACACACTGATCTTCTACCAACCGAAAATCTTCCTTTTCATGCTCTTTCTTTCCATCAATTAGACCATTCGTGTTATTCAGTTTCACCATTTGTAGCTTACTTTCTTTTGCCATTGTTATACTCCCACTCAATCTGAAACCCCTGAGAGTGACCTGTAATCAAACAACACTACCAGATCTGAAACCACCTGTTAGTCAACCCAACCTAAAGCTCTGATACCACTTGTCAGGATCTTGCTCCACCAATTAGATCACATATGACTACCTCTTGTATTAGCAACTAAACATGGAATTTAACTAGAAGTAACAAGTAACTAGAAATATGAAACAACACAGGAATATGAGAGATAATACACAATTGTATTAATAATCACTCAGAAGAAAATACAATAAAGAAGATGCCACTTCTTCTTCCACCTCAAAGGCTCACCACACCTTAAGACCTTCTCTCTCTCTCTCAGTCCCAACACACAACTCCAATACAAAATTATTGTTCACCTCCACCAGTCAGTAACACGCTGCCAGTACACCAATTACATAACCGTACTCCAAGTAGATCTCTTGCTCTCTACTGCTACCTATAAATCACTAGACCTTACTCGCCAATGTAGATCTCCAATAGAAGCCATGCTCACCTACTGACCAAGATCATACATATATGAATAACCCTTCTAATTCTCCAAACCAGCACCCACTCTTGGTACTGTGGCACTAAGAGGAACACACCATTGCTCTCTTCTCTCAAAAGGAGCTTATTTTCTCTCTTACTCTCTAGCACTAAGTTTACAATACAGCCCATGAGTCTATATATAGATCTCATGCTTACAATAATTAGACTATCTTAATTACAATAATTAGACATGCAACTCAAGACTATAACTAGCCTTTAACATGCAAACTAACAGTCCAAGAATAGACTCTCTAGAATCTGCATGCAAACTGCATGTTCATAAACACAGGTTGCCAACGCCAGCTCCTCCATGACCGATGTCAGTCGACTGGTAACTGATGTCGGTTGCTTCTTCAATACTATCTGATCGATGTCGATTGATTAGACTGACATTGGTTGCCTTGCAACTCTCCACAACCTCTGTAACCTCTGTAACTCCTCCTGTTTGCATCCTGGTGAAGCTTTTAGCTCCACAACCTAACAGATTATGATTTTTTAAGGCATCGAGACAAGATATCTTTGTAGTCTCTATAAAGGAAAGTGTGGCCAAAGATGGTAAATAAGGACAAATAATGGATGGTAAGTTTGATTTTGAAATGGAATGGTAGATGATAATGGAATGTGTAATGTTTGGGAAACAAATGAAGATCAAGAATTTTAGTACACATAATGTTGTTGATGTTGGAATGGACATAACTTTGGATATGGTAGGGCCAAAGACCTCTGAAGATGCTCTTGATAGGTTCACCAAAAAAAATGTTGTTTGATCTTGAGAGTAGGTACCATTTTATTAGGCTGTAGATTGGAAGCTATTTTGATTTGATCTTGAATAATGTCTTCATTAATTAGTGAATAAATTTTGTGCTTAGCTATCAGTTCCTCGATGAGGTTTTCACCAATTTATTTTCCTAGATTATCCCATAGCACTTCTAAAAAGGTGTCACTAATAAACATTGGATTTTGACTTTGATTTTATTCTAGTGCTTCCAAAAATGTTTCACTAAAAGATGCTAAGTTTGAACTTTATGTGTTCCCTAACACCTCTAAAAAGGTTTCACTAGGAGATTGTTCTTTTTTCATGAATTTGGTCTTGGTCTCCTTGCTCTTCTTCAACTACTATGTCTCCATGGATGTAGTTCAACAAAGTGTGATTCTGTCAGTCCCAATTGACACTTGTGGGAGATGAAATGTCAATGAAATGGATAGATTGGTTGGTGGTAATAGCCTATGGAATGGTAATGGAATGAAAGTTGGTAGCATAATCCTCATAGAATATACTAGGATAACTCATGTTAAAGCTAAATTACTCATCCTCAAAAATTGTAGAAGGATCATAAATGTATTCAAAGTGGTCTATAAGGCATACGCAACCAATGTCGTAACAACTATGAACTTATTCTGATTCTAAATCTGATTTTGACTCAAAGGACCCTAAATCTAATGATGAGACTGATGTTGATTCTAATTCTAATGCCAAATCTGATGTCGATTCAAGAATAAAACCTAAATCTAACTATGATTCTTCATCTGATGGGTGCTCTGTTACAATGATGTCTTGTTGAATGTTTGGTATTGAAAAAGTAATGGCCTATGATGGCATAACAGGATCCATAAAGACTAGTTTGTCAAAGTGAGACTCCTCCATAATGGGAAATAGGTTAAGAGACAACTCCTTAGAGACTATATTATCAAGGGGAGACTCTTGAAAAATAGGCATATGGTCAAGGTAATGATTTTCCCAAAGGTAATTATAATCATTAAGAAGTGACTCAACAAAGACTATATCATCAGTGTGAGACTCCTTGACAATAGGTATAGGAACGAAAGGTGATCCATCATAGGTTAACTTATCAAAATTATTTGGTTTAACAAAAACATCTCATATTGGTTGGTTTTCTTGACCTTGCTTCTAATGAGTTAGAAAATGCCAATTTTGAACATAATTTAGTCTTTTAATGGTTGGCTTGATTGGATAAGCATTGATTGGATTGGTAGTGGATGCAGAATGGCATGTTGTTGGATAATGGTAGGGTATCAAGGAGCTTGATTGCTCACATGAGCCAAAGGATAAAGTCTTGAAATGGTAACAACAGGGTGGTGTGGAGCTCGGTTGTTCACACAATCCAAAGGATGATGTCCTAGAAGGACAAGTTTGGGGCATTGTAGAACATGGTTTCTCACACAAGCTAAAGGATGAGGTCCTAGTATGGGAATGGTGTGATGTTATGATCTTGGAATAGAAATGGTATGACATGGTGAATTCTAATTACTTGCATAAGCTAAAGCATCCAAATCTTACTCATAACCATATCATCCCAATCTTGAGTTGGATCATAAGTTGGTTTTTAACTATGTTCCGTGTAGTGGTTATCATAAAGAGGGTATGGATATGTATCACAAACAACATTATTTGTTTTTAGGTATTCAACAAATTCTACCTCAAAAACCTCTTCATACCAATCAAGGTCTTGAGTTGGATCGTAATCAGGCATTCGTTTATAGTCAATTTGCATGACCATTCTATCATAACTTGGATTATACTTGACTCTACCATAAGTTTAGCTATACATATCCACATAAATGATGAAAGATCTAAAAATAAAAAGGCTTAGAGTTCTAAAAACTCTAAAAAAATAATGTATAAAGTATAAAAGATTCAAACTTGGTCAAAAGCGGAGTTGTATCTTCGATGTGGTCTAAAAATGGAATTGTATGTCCAAAATAGTTTTTGCTAAAACATGGCATTAAAAAGTCTAACATCAAATGTCTAACTTCAAATTTCATACACACAAAAGGTCAAGTGTTTGAATAAAAATTAGCATGTCAAAGGTATAGGTCAAAGTGTTTCAAACAAGGTCTAAACTAGGAAAGAAGAAATAGTTGATAGGTCTTTTGTCCAAATGTGGACTCAAAATCTAGGTTCAAATAGGCTGAACTAGGACTTTTGACCAAATGACATCAAAATCTAAACTTGATAAAAAGTTATGATGTGATATTTTTATTTAATCTAAAAAGTTTAGAAACAACTTTGGCATAGACCTAACATACATAATTAAACATAAACATGATCAATTAGCATTAGTCATAATGAAAAATTCTCTTAGAGAAAGGATATGTTCTCCTAAATAAAATCATAAATAATGATGAGGATAGGCTCTGTGAATAAACAAACAATCAATAGTCTTCAAGTTTGGGTAATCAATTAACTGAAGTTATGCAACCCAAAAGAAAAATATCTATGTATCACCCACATGAATTGAGGTATAAATAGAAATAATCATTATTTGAATTCAAACTTGACAAGGTTAATTGAAAACTCAACATTAAAAATTAGGATTTAACCAAACAAGCTAGACAAGATTGGACAGCATGATGGTGCATAAATAAAGTCCAAATGGCATATGTGACTGGTTTTCAACAAATGGTTTTTGGTGTAATGGTGAATAAGTTTTGAAACAAATTGAAAAACCTAATGGCATAAGCATGCTCAAATGTTGTGATCAATGTTATGTTTCAAAGACTCAAAGACAAAATGGTTTAACATGTTTTGGGTAGTATAACGCTACCCTCCTCAACTCAAATGACACAAACATAAATAAGTTTAATAAAAATTTCAAAGGCACAAGTGTGGTATAAAATGGCATTCATAATGCCTCTTTAATTAAAAGAGTGATGTATAAAAAAATTGGTTTTTCCATGGTTTATAAAAAAACAAACATGTTTTAGTCTCAAAACATATCAAGCAATATAGAAAAAGTGTCAAAAATACATAAAGTATAATTTCCATTAATCCTAAAAAGTGTATGGCAAAGTGGGTTTGACTAAAAATAATTGGTTTTTAAAAATTATAGATGGATCAATTACATTTTGACTTTCATGCCACGATGAAAAATAATCACACTTTAATTAGATGTCCATGGTACTTGGCTTGTTGTAAAAAGGTCTTGCCCTTTTTTCAACCACTACATCCATTTCTTGCTCAGTGTAGTATGATGTCCAAATTGCAAATACATCCCATATGCAATGCTAACACTATAAGGTGTTTTAACCACTAAAACCTTTGATCCTATTAGGAGTGATGAAGTCAGTGCTAGCAGATGAAACCCTGGGTCAAAGCTTCTTTATAGAACTTACGGGAGGTAATGAAGTTCCCCTCTCAAGCCAAGTTTGCATAAAATAAATGACTAAAAATAGAAATAATTTATGGTCACCTCAAAATCACCTAATATTATTTCAATTTTTTGGGGAGAGATTTAAACGGCATTCTTTCTATGCCTTGGACTAGGCATGTTTGCAATAAAGATGACTCTTTTGATTCCAAATGCTACGCCCCTAACCTATCACATGTATGAGGATAGTATTAGCTGACTTGTGGCTTACTTATCCCTCTTTGACATTATATTACATTTATCTATGCTTTCTTTAGATTAGTAGGTCGGCCTATGGAGTAACCATGGCCTAGTTAGACTATATATAGGAGGTAGTGGGTAATCATTTATCATCATATTGTGAATTCTACTCTTATTGAAGCTTATGGAGGTTGCCTCATCGAAGTGGCTTATCTATTATCATATATTTGGATATATTTTAGTCATATTTGGATATAATTCTACTGTTATACTTAATTCTTGAATTAATTTCATTACAAGTGGTATCAGAGCTGCGATCTGGGCAATCTTGTGGGCGAAACACTAAATTTTTTAATTTTGCGATATATAAAAAAATAGTTGTTAATTTATCTAAAAAAATTTATTGGAGGTGTGAAATCATCACATTAAGCTTCCATTAAAATTTCAGCTCATTTGTATATGTTTTTCAAAAGTTATCGCTATTTTATGGTTTTTCATAAAATTGCTCTATTGTGTGCAATTCAAAGAATTTTTCTGAGTTGTTTACATTTTTGGAAAGATTAGAAAAATTTGGCTATGGTTTTTCCTTTGTATATTTTGAATTGAGGCTGAAATAATTCCAAAATCACTTGGTCAAAGTTGGGTCAAAAGTGTCAATAAGGTTCGACATCGTAAAACCCTTTTATGGCAGGTCCACAAACTCGGGGCTGAGGAAAGGGTGTTGAAACTCTAGGAAAAACTCCTAACAAGGATGAGATGGAGTTAAAAGGGGGGGTTAATAGACCCTTTATACCAGGGTTTTCTAACATAGATCACAAAGTGAGCCAGCTTGACTATAGTGTGCAAGGCATTCAAAGTGAGGTGCAAGACATACAATCTAATATGCAATCCATACAAGATAGTTTGGGATATATCATGATGGCTTTAAACATTAATCAATCAAATCATCAAGCTAATTCTATTTCACAAACCCACTAGGGTGTTTCTCTTAACCAGTCTACTTCAAATCCAACTCCATGGCCATAGAAGAACCTATTACCAAAAGTGGATATGTGCAAATTCGATGGAAAAGATCCACTCAATTGGCTCAACCAAATGGAGAGTTTTTTTGACCTACATCAGATTCCAAGTGGACAGAAGGTTACCATGGCATCCTTGTATCTTGAACCTGATCAATTCATTTGGTATCGATGGTTGTGTGCTCAAAAGAAAAAGATGACTCTCACTGTCACCTGGTCAATTTTTATAGAGCAACTATAATTACACTATGGCAATAGTGTGATAGATAATTACTTCAACCAACTGGCAAAATTGTGATAAACTAGCACCGTCAAGGATTATATTCATAATTTTTAGAACCTATCCTTACATGTGGAGATAATTTCTGATGCAAACTTGAATGACCTATTTTTGGGTGGGCTCAAGGACCACATTTAACATGAGGTACGCATGTTTAATCCACTTAATATTTTTGAATCTATTATCCTAGCACGTAGAGTTGAGGAAAAATTCATAGCCAATAAGAATCAGCCATTCACTCACTTCAAAGATTGTAGCATATCATCATCAACATTTCCTCCACCTACTAGATTGACCCCTCAGCAAATTGAAGAAAAGCGTGTAAAAGGATTATGTTTTGGTTGTGATAGCAAGTGGAGTAAAGGACATAGATGTGCTAAGAAGAAGTTATTCTACATTGAGGGACCAAATGAAGGTGAAGAAGTAGATGATGCCTCCAATGATGATGAGGAAGATATAGAGGAGGTACTTAAAGATTCCCAACCTGCAATCTCTTGTCATGCACTTGTAGGTATTAGCACTCCATAAACTCTTAAGGTGGTGGGTTTCCTCAAGAAACAGAAGGTGATAGTGTTGATTGATTCAGGGAGCACACATAAATTTATAAACCATAAGTTGGCCACTTGATTGAATTGTTTCATCTACCCAGCACCAGAATTTTAGGTCATGATTGCAGATGGTGGCATAATTAATTATTCAGGCAAATGCCATAGTATTAAGCTTACTATGGGTGGGTACAATCTTGACTCTCCTATGTTTGTTATTCCCATGGGTAACACAGACATTGTTTTGGGAGCCCAATGGCTCACAACCTTAGGTACCATTGAGATGAACTTCCAAGAACTATTCATGCACTTTCATTCTGAAGGTAAGAAAATTGAACTACATGGATTACATGCAAAATCTCCACAATTGGTTAGTTTGCATTAGATAACCAAGATGCTAAAAAAGGGGGAAGAGGGAATTATTACACGATTATGCTCCATAGAAGTTCAACCCCCAAAGGTATCTACACATCCTGATCTACAAATAATTCTTAAAGACCACTCATCTATTTTTGGGGCCATACCAAAAGGACTACCACCAAAAAGAGAACATGATCATGCCATTCAACTAATTCTAGGTAGTCAACCACCAAATATCAGACCATATAGATATCCATATGCACAAAAGAGTGAAATTGAAAAGATGGTCCATGAGATGCTAGAGGTAGGGATCATCAAGCATAGCCAAAGTGCATATTCATCGCCAGTGGTCATGGTGCGGAAGAAGGATGACACATGGAGGATGTGCCTAGATTATAGGGAACTCAACAAGTACACCATCAAAGATAAGTTTCCTATTCTAGTAATTGATGATTTACTTGATGATTTGCATGGTGCTAATTATTTCACAAAATTGGATCTTCACTCAGGGTACCATTAAATTAGAATCAAGGATGAAGATGTTCATAAAACTACTTTTAGAACACATGAGGGCCATTATGAGTTTTTAGTGATGCCCTTTGGTCTTACAAATGCACCATCTACTTTTCAGAGCTTGATGAACACTATTTTTAGGCCTTTTTCAAGGAAGTTTGTGCTAGTTTTCTTTGATGACATATTGATTTATAGTCAGACATGGGAAGTACATCTACAACATGTGAAACATGTGTTGATAGTTTTTGAGAAGCACCAACTTTATGCGAAGCCATCTAAATGTGCTTTTGGAGTATAGGAGGTAGAGTACCTTGGTCACATTGTTTCCCATGAAGGGATCAAAGTTGATCCTCAGAAGATCAAAGAAATAATGGAATGGCCCATGCCAAAAACTCTCAAAAACCTTCAAGGTTTTCTTGGACTAATAGGTTACTGTAAAAGATTTGTGAAAGGTTATGGAAGCATAGCAACTCCACTCATTGCATTGCTAAAGAAGGATGCTTTCCATTGGAATGATGATGCCACCAAAGCATTTGAGAAACTAAAAGTAGCTATGTGCACCACTCTAGTTTTGGCTACTCCAGACTTCTCACAAACATTCACTGTTGAATGTGATGCTTTTGGGCCTGGATTGGGGGCAGTACTAATGCAAGAAGGAAGACCCATTGCATTTGAAAGTCATTAATTCAAAGGTGAGAATCTACAAAAACCTGTCTATGAGAAAGAAATGATGCTTATTCTTCATGCAGTTAAACAATGGAGGCCTTATCTGATGGGTAGACACTTTAAGGTGAAAACGGATCATGATAGTCTCAAATACTTTTTAGAACAAAGATTATCATCTAAGGAACAACAAAAATGGGTAACCAAGATGTTGGGTTATGATTTTGAAATCATCTACAAGAAGGGTAAAGATAATGTAGTAGTAGATGCACTATCTAGATGGGATGCATCCACAAAAGCATTACTTTGTGCAATGTCCATATTGCAAGCAGATTGGGAGGATGAAGCTAGGTTAGAATGGGAGCAAGACAAGGATACACAGGTTCTAATTCAAAATCTCCAGTAAGTTAATTTATCCTCTGACAAATTTGAATGGAAAGGTAATGTCCTATGGTATAAGGGTAGGTTATACTTGTGCAAAACTTTCGAGCTTAAGCATAAGATTCTTGCAGAGTTACATGCATCTCCACTTAGGGGACACTCAGTGTTCTTGAAAACTTATCATAGAATTAAGAAAGAATTATTTTGGGAAGGACTCAAGGGAGATGTACACAAGTTTGTGGAAGAATGCATGATATGCCAATAGAATAAAGGTGAAATAGTTAAGACCCCAGGTTAGTTACAACCATTAGCAATTCCTAGTCAAAGGTGGGAGGAGGTTTCCATGGATTTCATCACTAGGTTGCCTTGTTTTGAAGGTAATAATGTTATTTTAGTCATTGTGGATAGGCTTACAAAATATGCCCATTTTTGTGCTCTCTCACACCCATTTTTAGTAAGTACAGTCGTGACTATTTTTATGGAAGCAGTTCTCAAATTACATGGAACCCCAAAAATAATTGTAAGTGATCATGATCCTATTTTCACTAGTAATTTTTGGACTAAACTATTTTCTTGTCTAGGTACTCAGCTAGCTCATAGCTCATTTTACCACCCCCAATCTGATGGACAAACTAAAGTGGTTAACAAATGTTTAGAGGGGCATCTTTGTTGTTTTATATCAGATAAACAAGAACATTGGGTTAAATGGCTACCACTTGCAGAATGGTGGTATAACACATCTTTCCATACCTCTTCTAAAATGTCTCCATTTCTAGCACTATGTGGTTACCATCCACCTTCCATCACTTCTTCATTAAAGGTACACACCAAGGTTCGAGATGTGGAAGAGCACATTCAACATCAACAAGAGGTTTTGGCTAGTTTGAGAGAGAATTTGGCCTTGGCATAAAATAGGATGAAGCAATAAGTAGATCAACGCCGGAGTGAGTGAAATTTTGAGGTGGGTGACTGGGTATTTGTTCATTTGCAACCTTACAAGCAAATGTCCTTGAAGCAACAGAAAAAGGACAAAAAACTTGCTCCAAAGTATTATGGCCCTTATTAGGTTCTAAAAAAAATTGGAAGTGTGGCTTACAAGCTCGAGTTACCTCATTCATCTCACATACACCCAGTATTTCATGTTTCTTGTTTGAAGAAGGTCATTGGACAGAAAGTTTCTACCCAAACAGAGCTCCCAGAACTAGATGAAGAAGGATGAGTCATTTTGGAACTAGAGAAGATCCTCCAAACACGTATTAAGAGGTTGAGAACCATAGAGATTAAGGAATATTTGATCAAATGGAAAAACCAAAGCAGTGAAGATGCAACTTGGGAAGGTGAAGAATTTCTGCAACAACATCCACAGTTGTTCAACATTGAGGACAATGTTGGTTTGAAGGGGAAGGGCATGCTACACCCCTAACCTATCAAATGTATGAGGATAATATTAGCTAAATTGTGGCTTACTTATCCCTCTTTGACATTATATTACATTTATCTATGCTTTCTTTAGATTAGTAGGTCAGCCTATGGAGTAACCATGGCCTAGTTAGACTATATATAGGAGGTAGTGGTTAATCATTTATCATCATATTGTGAATTCTGCTCTTATTGAAGCTTGTGGAGGTTGCCCCCTCAAAGTGACTTATCTATTATCATATATTTGGATATATTTCAGTCATATTTGGATATAATTCTATTGTTATACTTAATTCTTGAATTAATTTCATTACACCAAAAGCTCCCCAAAGGGGACATATGGAAGAGCATACATGTAGCATCCTTCATTTTACCAATCAAACACTAAGTTAAGAAACTATTGAATAAAAAATTGGGACAAATGAGTTCAATTTTAAACACCAAATGAAAAGTATGGTGATGTTCTTTTGACCCATTGGTCTTAAGTTGTAACTTTGAAAGCATAATTATCAAATCATTCACTTACGCATCTAAATTTTTCATTAAGCCCCAAAATAAGGTTCCTAATTCATTTTAAACATTCAAAATATGTCTAAATATCATGATTTAACAAATTTCAAGTTGGCCCTACAATGAAAAAGTTAGTATGTCCTTTAGCTTTGAAGTTATTTTATCAAAATAGATAAGCCACCTTGAAGGGTAAAAATATGTTGATATGAAGGCATCACCTCAAGAAAGAAAACATGCTAGATTAGAAAATTTTAAAAACAATTCAAAATTTAGTGAAAAATCTATGTAACTTGAAGCTAAACTAATATTATATTTTGAAAATTTAGAAGAAAACACGTGGTTTAAAAAAAATCATCAAAAATGGAGTTTGCATAACCCTAAACCAAGCATTTTAAAGTGGCCTATTAGCTCTCAGGTTTGTATTTTTAAGGAAAACATAGTGAATGCTGATGGTTATACCTGACTATTGATAGTTTCACTTGATCATCAATGGTTGAAAATGATTTTTAGTGGTTTATTCAACTATCAGTGGTTCTTTTGACCTTAGTGGTTACCTGTGTAAACCTATGAAAATAAAAATTCAGCCAAACTAAATTACAAAATCACTTAGAAATATTGTTAAGCATCCAAATTGAAATTTTAAAGTTGCCTCATGCTCTCCTCCATACGTGGGATGCATCTTGTCCCATCAGGCATGCCATTATGTGAATTAGGAATTTGACTCAAGAGAAGATGGTTAGTATTGTGTTAGTTCCAAAATGAAATCAAATTGAAAGAAACACACTAACAAGCATACATCTCTAGGCCTTGACACTAGGGGGAGTTTAGTGAAGAAAAATAACTGACATAACACAACTAAAAAGCAAGAACATAAATTTTCTTATCCTCCTTGGATGCTCCAATATATTTATTCATTGGCTTGCTTAGCTTCGTGCTTCAAGATATCATCTTCAATAGAGTGTGGCTACCTTTATCACCTCTTGTCACCTTTGGCTTTGGCTTGGATTAGCTCAAAAATTTGACATTATAACACTAATTGCAATATATTTTGTAATTATTTTTGTATTATAACTTTTCACTATTCAAGCTTTTAAATTTAATAGGCAAGGCCTCCTATTTATAGATTTTACAAAATGACAATAAAGAGGCAAAAATCAATAAATTCCATCATAAATATTTGGGATAGAGAGGTAATAAAGAGGCATGGAGGGTCTTAATGAGGCATGGGGTGGCTTGATGAGATATTTTATGTATTTATGGCCTAGGGATGTCTTCCCAAGAAATGATGTCATTTGATAGTGCAGATATTCAATAATTATTTCCAAAAATAAATATTTAAAAATCTCCATGGAATTCTCAATTAGGCTCATGATTTGAATTAATTATCTTTTAAACATGATTAGTCACTTTAATGCAAACATTGGCAATTTGTGGATAAATTAATCAAATTGGTCAAAATATCATATTATTGGCTCAAAATTTGATTGGATTGGAATTATTTTGCAATGTCAGATGCATTGTATTTTTTATCCCATTTAGGATGTTTCCATCACAAAATAACAAAGGCATGTTCCCTGTGTAATAAATTTGGTATAAAAGAGCAATCCAAAGCACCCAAGTGCAAAAATGCCTTTTTGACTCAAAATTATTTGATCAAATTTAGCTATCTCATAAATTATATCACCCCATTTAATAATACCTTGGCCAAAATCAACACTTGAATATATCAATTTCAACTCATTTAGCGTGTTTTAGTGTTTTTAGGCCAAATTGTGCATTTTGGTAGAAATTGATCAAAACCCTAGTTGAAGGTTATCAGTGGCTAGTTTTAGGTGTCTATAATTACTACTTGGGCTTAAATGTTTTAATTTTTGCACTTGGTTTGTGGTAATTTAGTTGGCTTTCCAAATTTCTTTAAGACATTTTCCTAGAACAAGTTTAGACCTTCATTTTTAAATTGTAAATTCCTTTTGAGAACAATAACACATTCAACCTTGTTTCTAAATTTCCTTTAGACCTAGATTGAGATCAAATTCCAAGTTCATTTCACACCTAGAATTAGACCTAGACCAAGTTCCAATTTCATTCTAAAACTAAAACCTAGACCTAAAGCATTTCCAATTTCACACTTAGACCTAGTCTAATTCCAAGTCAATGTTAATTCAAACCATTCCAAACCAAAACCAAGTAGATATGACAAATCCCATTTCATTTCATGTCAAGACCTAGACCATGTCAACTTTATTTCAAACACAAACAAATTCTGAGACAACTTTCAAATTGACCTTTTCCAAACACCAATTATTCCAACCAAATTGAAAAAACATACCATAATTGGGTTTATTTTTGAACCCATATTCCAAACCATGCCAAATTTGGGTTCATTTTGAACCCATGTTCTAATATAATTAGGGTTCACATTGGAACCCACACACCAATAATGAGACAAAGAAATCCAAAATAGGGTTTGTTTTAAACCCATATGCCTATTTTCAAGCCATTCCAATGCCTAATTAGGGTTCATTTTGAACCCACATACCATGATTATTTTTAAATACCAAGGCCACCCTTTTTTGGCACATTTCATGTTAGAGACCAAGATCACCCCCGTTTGGGCTAATTTCCCTCAATACCACAATTTTCACATCAAATGGCCTTTCAAATGTAAAATTTTACTAATGAATCCTTGAGAGACATATTTTATCAATTGGTCACTAAAAACATGCTTGTGCATCGACAAATTCAACTTATTAGTAAAAATGTTCTCAAACCTTATTGGTACCAAAAAAAATATATTATGAGTATCATACAGAGAAAGGCCATTCACTTAACTAATGTTTATGATTTTAGTAACATGTCTAATCCTTGATTTACCATGGAGATATCATTATTGAACCATAACTGCACCAATAATTGCCTTATAACTCCCATCCACCTAAGTTGGCTAGCATATCATCAAATCATTTTCAAATCTAGTTTGGCAAATGGATTGTTGAGAATAAAGATGTAGCCCTTCTAAAATCATTAAGAGATGTATCCATATTCTTGTTTAACTTTCTTAAGTAATGATTTAATAACATTATTTATAAATAATAAATACTTTTAATAACTAATCTAGTTTTTGGGATACAACAGAGCCAATCGTTACCTCTATAAGAGACATTATTTATTAAAGACCAAAGTGTGTACAACTCTAATATTCAATAAAAAAGTGTATCCCAAGATCAAGATAATCAACCCCTTTGTGATGATTCAACCTATGATGGATCACATTTTGACCATTTCCCTACCTTTGAGGAGTCTAACTTTGACAAGCTAGTCTTTGTTGAGTCTCCCTTCAACCATTCCCTTATCTTTAAGGAGCCTCACTTTGACAAGTTAGTCTTTGTTTAACCCTTTTTAGATGAGCCTATTTCATAAAAAACTATTGTTCAACCATGGGCCATTACTCATCCATTTCCAAACATTCAACATGACATCTTTTCAATCACATATACATCATAGATAGGTTACATTTCTAAACTAACATTATGTTTAGCATCCACACTATAAGAAGTATCAAAATTAGATTTGAGTTCTATTTTTGAACCAATATCATATTTAGCATCAAAATTAGAATCAATAGTAGATTTATAGTCAATTTGTGTTAGAATCAACATCAAAATCAAATTACATTAGTGGATGTTATGACTTAGGTTAGACATTCCTTTCAGATCAGATTGAAATTTTTTTTGAGCCTTCTATGATTTTTGAGGATGTTTTCTTTTTCATCAACACAATTTATACTAGTATACTTTATGAGTATTGTGCTACATTTTATCATTACATTATTATTCCACTTTCTATTGAAACTAATTAACCTAGCCATTATATTAACATTCCACCTCCCATAAGTGTTAATTAAGACTGACAGAATCACACATTATTAAACTACATCTATGCTGACATACCAATTATAAAAAATTAAGGAGACCAAGACCATTTTCATGTAGAAGAACAATCTCCTAGTGAAACCTTTTTGTAAGTGTAAGGGGAGAATTAAAGTCCAAACTCGACATCTTCTAGTGAAACCTTGATCGAGGTACTAGAAAATAATCAAAGTCAAAAATCAACATTCCTTAGTGAAACCTTCTCGTAGGTGCTATGGTAAAATCAAGACAAATTTAATGGTGAAAACCTCTTCTAGGTGCCAAAAGATAAGCACAATAGTTATTCATTATTTTGTTAATTCATTATTGAATTTAATATCGACACTATCGATAATATATAGCATAATCAAATTATAGGAACTCTTAATCCTAAATAGTAAAAAAATAATATGGTCCCATCAAGAGCATGTTCAAAAGTCTTTGGCCCCACCACAACCAAAATTATGTCAAATCTGGAATCAAAAACATTGTGTGATTGAAAATCATGATCCTCATTTATTATCTAATCATTATACATACCATTATGATCCATGTCTCTATTCAAGACCTATAATCCATTTCCAAATTAGACATTTTATCCAATGTCTACCATTATTTACCATTCATGGATGTTCTTTCCATCATCGAGGCTATGAATACATCTTATCTATAAGTTTGGAAGAAATAGAATTAATGGACAATGAAGATCATAACAATGTTATTAGAGTCCAAATTAATAGAAGATTCTTGATAGAAAAACTATTAAAATCAGGTTTGGGCTAGCAATTTCAATGATTGACTATTTTGGTTGTATCAATATTAATCAGGATGTACATCTTTGCATTAGACATAACAATAGAATCATTTCTTACCATTTACCTTACCTTGCTATTTGGCTTGCCTTTCTATTTACCTTTCCTTATCATTTACCTTGCCATGTAATTTGCTTTGCCTTTCCATTTACCTTGCATTTCTATTTACCTTGACTTACCATTATTTACCTTTCCTTGCCTTTCTATTTGCCTCACCTCATCTTTCCATTTATCTTTCCTTACCATTATTTACCATACCATTTTCCTCACCTTGCCTTGTCATTTGACTCACTTCACCTTGCCATTCACCTTGCCTTGACATTATTTCATGCCTCACTTACCATTATTTCATGCCTTTCCTTACCCTTTACCTATCCTATTACATTGTTCCATACCTTACCCTTTTCCTTTTAACCTAGCTAGTTGTTCCTTAGTTAGATTATTCACTATAAGGTGAACTATAGTGGCTTGAGGTCCATTTGGACCATGTAGGTAGTGCTTAATGTTTTATGAGGTCAAGTCAACCACCCTTACTCCCATGCTCTTTCTATTTTATGAGAAACCTAAGTCTTGTTATCTTCATTTAATGAGCAACCTAATCCATGCTCTCATCATTTTTTGAGCCATCACTATTTGTATCTTTTCAATCTCTAATGAATTAAAATATCCAAAAACCTAAAAACATGGAAATATTCCATAAAATTCCAAAAACATTCAAAACAATTTAAAAAATACCTAAAATTTAAAAAAGGTTTACAATCTCCATACAAGATATAAATCCATAAAAACCTAATCATTTAAAAATGGCTTACAATCTTCTAGAAAGATATAAATCCCCAAAATCCAAAAACATTTGTCTTGTCCTAAACCTAGTCAATAATCCTCATTCTAACCACTTTGGGGCACTTTAGTCCTTAATCTAATTATTTTAGAAACCATTGGGATGTGTCCTTCCCAAATCTATTCTATAGGGGCAAATTCATTTTTGGTTCCAATCCATTACACTACTATTGCAGGTGTGACCTTCCCTTTGCATGTATCCTTGCTTAGGGGTACCATCTAATTCACACTTTTAGGCCAAGTATCTTTTGGGGCGTGACCTTTTATTTGCATGTATCCTTACTTAGGGGTTCCATCCAATTTGTACTTTCAAGCCAAGTATCCTTGGTGGTGTCTCCTTTCCTTTTCATGTATCCTTATTTAGGGGAACCATCCAATTTGTACTTTTAGGTGAAGCTGGTAGTTTTCACCCTGCTTGGGCAAATCAAAGCATGTAGCTTATACTAGGAGATCTTATCCCCACATGTCTTCCCCTTGTGTATATCCTTACTTCGGTGCATCACCCATTTATCATTTCATTTAACCATCACACATGGATTTGGACTTGGTTAATGACATGATGCTTTCTATTTATTTTTGTTTTCAAGCTTTGTGTGTTTTTTATTTGTTTATTTACCTATTTATTTTCTTTCTTTATTGTTTCCTTGACTCAGTGTATATGTGCTAATAGGGTGATTACTTGCACATTATATTTTATTCCATCCATATTCATATGTCAACATTATCATCATTGTTTTTATCATTATTGCATTATTTTCAATTATCTATTCGATCAAGAGTCAGTCCTTATGCACATTACAGTTAGGTCATCATGGTATTTTATATCATGGTGTATATCATCACATTCTACATTAAATAATGTACATTTTATATTACTAAAAAATGGTTCCATGATAGTTCCTCCTATTCACTTTGGTAAATCCTCCCATTTTCTTTGATCAAATACACTCATTAACCATTTTGGTTGTATCAATGATAATCAAGATGAACATCTCCACATTGATAGGTACAACTAAATCATCTACTCTGATTAATTATTGCCCATATTATAATCTTCTATTATGTGCATCATTCCTCATTTCATTTTCTCCCACTTTTGGGAGAACTACATTAGCCTAAGGTCCATTTGGACTATGTAAGCACTACTAGGATACATGGAGTATCTAAGGTCAGCTTGACCATCATCATTATCACAATTATCACCATTTATACTAGTATCACCCATTATTATCTTCCAATCATCATTTTCCTATTTTTTTGTGGCTTTTTTAGTCTTTGAAAAGTCATTATACTATCATACCTATGTTTGTGTATGATCATCTTTAATATGTACGATGGGTTATATCCTTAAGTTATGCTTGCCAATCTAATCTACTAGGGAACAATCAATTTATCATATTAAATCTACCCTATTTGGGTAAACATTATTATTTAATCTAGACCATCCTCTAAGGCATGAACATGTACCTATTGGCTCATCACAACCTACAATTGTCAACACATCAATTCTATTATCATTAGAAATCAATGCATGCAAGAATTAACACTATTGGATTAATCTCATCCATGGGTTAATTTCATTATTCTTATTTATTATTTTTGAGAAACTTTCCATCAATATTATGTTTTGGCCACTCCCTTAAGGGGGAATCATAGGCTTCCCAAATTTTGTTTAGAGCATCATTCTTTAATCATTATATTCTTTTTCTTCATAATTTTTTTTTCATTCTTTGAGAATATGTTACTATGCCTATGTATTGTAATTCCTTATCAAATAGGATTAAAATATAGACACTCTTTTTGGCCACTTACGAGTCTAAACATAAATCAAACCAATTTATGGTAAATAATGTAAATTAAGAAGAAAATCACCAAAACTCCCAAATTCATCTACACCTTAGATGTAAGTCTCTAAAATTATGTCAAGGAATCTCTATTTGGGGTATTACCTTATATTCAATGATAACCTCCCATAGATTCATCCCCAATTAGGTTATGACCAAACAAGCTAACATTTTTGACTAATTGAGTGGGATACTTAACCAACTTTTTAAAAAGGTCAAAATACTAATCAAATTTTCTTAATTTATTAGACCCAATTAAGTTCATAATTTAAAAAACCATACTTAATTATTGAATATCTAAAATTGGAAATTCAAAAATGCAAAATATTAGGCAATAACATCATCATGACAGATCACCCTAAATGTTGGAAATCACTCAAAAGTCAATGAAAACAAATATCTAAAATGGCAAGACATTTTTATTAATTATAGTATTTAATTCATTTTGCCTCTAAAATTAGGCCAATTATGAGCCCTCCATCTTGATCTTAGATTGAACGATCATGATTGATCCATGGGATTTCAATAAAATCTATAAATAGCTAAGACCTCACCATTCTCAAATAATATTTTTTTGTGTAATGTTTTTATGTAAGAATACATTCACCAAGCTCTTTTATTTAAAGTTATTAAGTATAATTTATAATAGAAGCTTCACACAACCAATCTATGCCAAAGTGAAAACTATAGTGAACAAAGGGAGGTGTTGCCCACAAAGTATTAGTATCGATGAAGACTCCATTGTCCACAAGATGAGCACAAGCCAAGTTTCATGATAACAAGCATTTTAGATTTTTAAGGAAGGTAAAAGTGTAATTTTGTCTTCTAATTACCTTTTACCTTTTTTATACTGATCACCCTATGTCTTAGGCTTAGAATGATAGTTATTATTGATTTATTATTTATTTATGCACTAACAAAGAGAAACTATCATTGTCCTTGTAATCATATGATAGAGTTACAAGACCCCTTGAAGATACATCTCTTAACGGTTATTTATATCCTGTTACTTTTATTTATGATCATAATAGAATTATTTGGTCATATTTTATAAATAAGAAATCTGAAGCATTATCTAAATTCAAAAAAATTAAAGTTATTATTGAAAATGCTTTTATTTTTTCTATTAAGAGATTAAGAACTGATGATGGTGTTGAATATATTAGTATTAACAACTCCTTATTCCCCACAAAAAAATGGTATTGTTGAAATGAAATATTGCACCATTATTGAAATAGCTAGAATAATGTTGCATTTTGTAAATGTTCTTAAGTTCTTAGAGGCCAAATCTATGAATATTATTATGCATATTATGAATATATTCCCTACTATTTTTTTTCATATTTATACCCATTTAGAAATGTGTTTTAAAAATAAACCAAATGTGTCTCATCTTAAGATCTTTGGTAGTCTTGCTTCCATTTTTGTTCCTAAAGATAAAATAATGAAACTTGATCCTTCCTCCTATTCATAAATATTATTAGGTTAAGGAGGTAAACTAAAGTATTAAGAGTGTATAATCCATCTAAAATATAAATAATTGAGACTAGGAATGTTCTGATCCTTGAAAAATATTTATGTGAGCCATCTATGGAACCCCTTCAATGTTCTTTGTATGGTGAACCCAAATCTCCTATAATTCCTTATGAAGAAATGGATGTCTTAAAGGATGTTGATCCAAATTTGGATAACTTAAGAGTATTAGGAACCTTATGAATTTCATAATCAATCTACAATACCTAAATGGTAAAAATCCCTAATCTAGTCATCTAATCTTGATAACCTTAATAAATTTATTAGGACTCAACATTTTTATCATACTTTAATGACTATTTATGAATGTGAACCTCAATATTTTGAAGAATCTATTCAATATTATAGATGAAATGTTGATATACAAGTTAATTATAATGCACTAATTAAAAATTAGACTTAGGATATTATCCCACCTCTGCCTAAAAGGCATATTATTGGTTATAAGTAGATTTATAAAATCAAATATAATTCAATTTGTAAAATTGACAAATTTAAAACAAGATTACTCACTTTTGATTTTACATTAAAAACTAGTATTGACTATGTTGAAACCTTTTGTCTTATAGCTAAATGAGTACTATCAAACTATTCATTTCTCTTGTAGCTCATAATGGTTGGATTATACACCAAATGGATGTCAAAAATGTATTCCTGAATTGTGATTTAGAAGAAGAAATCCATATGAATTAGCTTAAATTTTTCACTAAATTTAACCAAGAGCATTTTTTAAAGTTAAATAAATCATTGTATGGTTTAAAATAAGCTCCTTGATCTTATTATCCTAAAATCCCTTGTTATTTTAAATAACTAGGTTTCTCTAGCTATTATTCTAATAATAATCTCTTTGTAAAATTTCAAAATGGTTATATTATCCTAATTGTTATATATGTTGATGATATTCTTATTATTGGTGATATAATTACTTTAATTCATAAATATAAGCATAAACTAAGTAAATTTTTTGAAATGAGTGATTTAGGCATTCTTCATCTTTTTTTAAGAATGGTTATATTTCAGGATAAAAATTTAATTATTGTATCACACCTCAGTATGCACATAATATTTTTCTTAAGTTTAAAATTCTTGATTGTAAGCCTACAACCACTCCTATTGAAGATGGTTTAAGCTTGATCCAAAACCTACGTGTGAAAATTTTAATCATACACTTTCTAGATAACTCATTGGTAATTTGATTTATCTAGTTATTACTAGGTTAGATATTTCATTTGTTGTAGGTGTTCCTTTCAAATTTATAAAAGATTCATATTTGGATCATTGGAAATTACTAAAACATATTCTTCATTATATCAAAATAACAATAAATTTTGGTTTATTTTATTCTTCCATTGGTAATGCTAAGTTATATGTTTATTATGATTCTATCCATGTTGGTGATACTATAGATCATAAATCTACTTCTAGATATGTGTTTATGTTTGGTGTAAGTGTTATCACTTGGAGCATAAAAAATCAACCCACTATCTCTATCTCTTCTACTAAAGTAAAGTACAAAAGCTATATGGAAGTTGATAAAGAATCCATGTGTTTATGTAAGTTATTAGAAAAACTTAATTTAGATGTTTCTCACAGTACCACCCTTATATTTAATAACTAAAGTTGTATGGCTCTGGTGAAAAATCTATTGCAACACCAAATAACTAAGCATATTGACATTCATATGAATTTTATCTGAAATAAAGTCCTTAATGGTGATATTGATCCATATTTTTATCCTACAGATGAACATGTGGCAAATATCTTTATAAAACCACTTGGTGCTACTAAGTCTTGTCAATTTCATGCAATGTTGTACCTCTCTTAGTTTATATTGAGGGTAAGTGTGTATGACAATGTCACTTCCTAATGGACATGTGTTTCCTTCTTCTTATATATATTTATTCTAATTGTAAAGCATGATAACATATCATGTTATGTGATATTAGTAAACTTTGTGTAGAATTTTTACTTTTGTTCCCAATACTTAGAAGCATATATTGTAATGGAGGTCTTTATGTTATAAAATGCTCCAAATATGCTTGGTTGATTATTCATTAGAAACTATGAGATGTAGTCTCACAATCATGCTAGCCTAAACTTAATTTTAGTAATTTATGGATTATAATTCATTTTGTCTCAAAAAGTGATATTGGCATGATGAAGGTTTTTAAATCCTTCAAATTTTACATAATATAATTCATTTATTAAAGTGACTATGGCATATATCCCCACATAACATTAAAGGGAAATGTTGGAACAAATAATGTTTAAGTGGTGATATTTACTCTTAATGTTAATCAATGGTTAATAAATAAATTAAATATATTTAATTTATTAACATGAGTTAATATCATATAAATAAATTAAATATATTTTACTATTAGGGATCCTTAGGGAAATGTTGGACCTATTAGTTACAATGGTCCACCTCCACACCCCAATATATAAAGACATTTTACCTTTGTTAAATTTCATATTTATACTAATGAAATTTTTGAAGAATATTATTTATATTTACATGTGGAAAGTTTTATACAAAGAGTTTTGTGAAGGCTTATCAAAAGAGTGTGAGGAAGAAGATTTATGTATTGAGGCGTTTCTCATTAATGAATATCAATTGTGTTTTTTTCACTTCCATTAGAGGTTTTCCCACCTATATTATATGTCATTGATTTGTCTCTTTGCTTATATATATATATATATATATATATATATATATATATATATATATATATATATATATATATATATATATATAAAAGCAACGAGACAAATCAATATATATATTGATTTGTCTCGTTGCTTTTATATATATATATATATATATATATATATATATATATATATATATATATATATATATATATATTGATTTGTCTCTTTGCTTTTGTATATATATATATATATATATATATATATATCTTGTGTGTGTGAAATTTATCATACAATTTGATTGTCTTATAATTTGGAATAGAAAAGTGGGCATGCCTGCTTGTTGATGAATTTGGAGAAGAGATGAACTATGGTGAATTGAGAGTGATGAAGTCTCAATTTAAAAATAATTGAATATTATTTATTCATAAATATTGTGTGCTCAAACTATCATTTTAATTTATAGAGTAATCTATAGATATTTGAAGGGGTGGAACCAAAAATTATGGCCTTCGACTTTGAAAAATTGAAACCATAGATATTGAGTGTCACTAGAGTCTAACATATCCCACTTATAACTCAGATGAATCACATCACTGTAAATGGATCTAGATTCTATTTTAAACTTTGAAACATGAAACATGAACATTTTACAATTCCATGATAGACATGTTAACATGAATGAATACATATCCATTTCATCTATATCATATTGAATTTGTATATTTAACCTATAATTTTAAAAAATTTGCAACTTTGAAACTTTTGATTTTTACCACTTTTGAAACCATTTGATAATTTTTTAACTTTGAAACTTGTAACTTTAGAAACTATTTAAATTTTTTAATTAAAACTATAGGAATGAGTGCACATGCATGTTGATCCAATAATATGGAAATGTCAAATCATATTACCATTTAAATTTGGTATATTGTCATATATCAAAAAAAAATTCTCATGAGGCTTGAATGTTCCAATCAAGACCATTGTGATTCTCCCTTTTGAGATGAGATATTTAGCCTATAGGTCACTTATCTCAAAATAAATCATATGTGAAATATATATCACTCTAAATATTGTAAATTTATTGTATAATAGTATTGAATATATCATTATATTTACATATAAATATTGTGTTCAAAAGATATATCATTAAAGCATAGAAGCAATGTATCATGACACTAAAGTATGGATATAATATGTAAATGATGCATGACATGAATCATGACACCATAGTAAAATATATATACTATATGATATTAGTCATGACACCATATAAGTAAGTAAGTAATCAAGTTATCTCAAAAAAATCATAATTTGCATAATATATCACTCATAAAGCCAAAGAGGCCACATACAAAGGACATGTAAATGTCACATAATACACAAGGCCAAAGTTCACATACAAATCACATGTTGATTCCATATAATTAAGAATTTAAAAATATAATTCCAAGGACCACACACATAATAATCAAATAAAAGTCTATATTATCATGTAGGAAAGTAAGAATTCAAAGCAAATCATGTAGCAAATTAAACTAGTATAGATCCATCATATGTATGAGTGTCATTGTTATTATATATATCATATTTCACGTAGTAAATTTTTGAAGTATGAGTTAGTTTTAAAATATGTGTATGATATGTAGCTTAACATGAAAAATAGGTTATGGAAAAATATGTGTTAAAGTGTTCATGAAGAATGAATAGATTCCCCCAACTTAGTAATGTTTTTGGGTAATAAGGGAAGCTAGCTATCAAAGAATCATCAGAAATTATGCCATGAATCACACTCAAGTACCTCATGAGATGTATTGTGTATCGAGATACATAATATATTATCTACTTAACATAAAATAAGCACCATATGAAAAGGAAGTAATTTAATAACATTTGAAAATTCTTTAGGTCCTCATTTTGAATTGTTTGAAAATATTTTGAATTTTTTAGATATATCCATTTTTTCAGAATTTTTGACAATATTTGATTGCTAAAATATTTTTTATAGTGAGTGATAAGAAGAAATGTTTTTAAACTAGAGGAATTAGGATATATTTGACTAACCCTCAACAAGATTAAAAAAAATCATAGTGAGTAAGAAGGAAAGCAAGCAATGTGCCTCCCAATATGTGTGCAATTGTGATTCATAATAATGTAGTGTAAATAATTAATATAAATAAGAATGTATATGCTCCTCAGATTGGGGGGAGACTATATGTGCTTATGTAAAAGGTATCAAGATGAGATCATGTAAGTTCATAGGGTGCAACAGTAAGCAAGTGGAGTGCCATAGAGATAAGTGTTTTAGATTATTTGAATTGGTTTTGAAAATAAGATGGTAAGAATGCAAAGTCAAAATAAAAAACCAGGGTTTAAAATAATGTTTAGGTAAGAGATAGAATAATTAGTAGTGAAATAAGAGAAAAGAATTTATATAAAAGATAAATATATAAGTAGTTAATCAAGAGACTTATCCCAACTACTATATTGAAAAGAAACATGAAGCTTTGTCTAACCAAGGATCTCATCAAGAGGATGTGAATATGTATATTTGAATACATTATATGAAGGAGTGATTTCTTGGGATGAATAAGTTCTAATTATATATGCCTCTAAATATGAATAGGAGACATATGTTACAATATAACCCTATGAATCATTGCCCATATGCTTGTGTAGACCTGTATCTTCATGTAGAGGATAATAAAATGTAAAAACTTGTTGTTGAACCTATGGTGAAGCTCTTTGAATACCTTATTTTTCATTAGGAGATAAGTCATGACTTGATGTGCCACTATATTCTTAGGAGGATGTACCATGATTTTTGAAACAAACTAAATATGCTCATGTGTAACTATATCATGCTCATAATTAGATGGAGAAATTAATTATGTGATATGTTAATGCTAATTGATAGATGATTAAATTTTAATATGCTTTGTAATATGTAAATCATGTTCTTGAATAGTTCAATATATTATTTCATTATTGTATTATTCAATAATTATACCAGGAAATTGTTCTATATAAAAATTAAACATCATTTGCTTCAAAAGATATTCATATTATAATATTTTAATTTTTACCATCTAATTATCACAAATGCATTTGAGACATTTATTCATTATATAAGGGATTACTCTAATATTTTGTATCCAAGGGCATCATAATAGCATATCAAAAACCCCTATGTTTGGTAGAACTAGGGATGGAGCTGGCACTATGAGATAGCCTACTTGTAAAGGAAGTACTATATTCCCAAGAGTATCTTGTGTGTGACCATAAAATTCTTTAAAAACTTGAGAATTAATGTGTAAATGTTGTTTTGTATAACCAAGAGAATGAGGGAATTTTATGGTGTACACATTTTCACTTGATCCATTGTCTATAATGACACCTTAGATGTATTTATTGTTAAAATATGTTTGAATAAAAAGTGAATGTATATCTTAAGCATCATAAACAACTTATATATCATAAAATTTGATCATAGGACATGATACTTGTTTTCTTGTAATTGTACCAATAATGATATCAAGTGGATTTCCATATGTAGATGGAGGATGAGAATTATATGTATAGTATACTTTATAATTTTCCTTGTTGTTTGATTCATGATTTACAAAAGGATATTTGTAAATTTTGAGATTTGAATTATCTTTTTATGATATCTTATCCTCTTCAATAGGTATACCAATATCAATGATATTCTCATCAATGAGATCTTGAATCTTATACTTAATCTTGAAATATCTATGTTTAGAATTCCTAATACATATAAGATAATCACAATATGCATTGCCATAAAAAAAATTAGATTATGTTATAAAAATATATATATCCATTGGTGGAGGAAGAGTGATTACATTACATTCTAGGAGATTTTACAACAAAACATGAGTTGATGCAAACTTTGAAAATTGTCTTCTTGGTGGAGCTTGTAATAGATGTTTTTAAGGTGGTTGTGAGATAGAATTAATTATAATTTTTTTTCAATTATTACTTTTATTTGATTTGATATTTTAAATTGGATTGATTTGAAAATTGGCATTTTTATGGGAAGTAACATTTGAAAAATACTTAATCTTTTTCAAATTAGTCAACTTAATCTCATTCTCTTTGAAAATATGGAATAGTTCATCAAAGGATTTGAATTTATCAAACATAATGGACTCTTAAAGAGGAGATAATTTTTTTTTGTAAATATGTCTTGAATATCACTATCAATGATCTGATTTTTCATTTTGGTAAGCATAGTCTTGCATCTAAACACATATTCACTGATTGTTTCATTAGACCCTTTTTTGAGCTTTGAAATTTGATTATAACATAACTTTTCACCAATGTTGATAAAAATTTGTGTCAAAAACTAATTTTACAAAGGATTGAAAGCATTTACTGATTAGAGAGGAAGATAATAGAACCATATAAGAACATATTATTTTAAACTTCTTAGGAAGAGCTTTATCAAAAATGTATTGTTATCTACATAATCTAGAAAAGATGCATGGAAGGCCCACAAATTCTAGTCAATATCACGTTTAAATTCATAAAGAGGAAACTTAGGAGCCATAAATCCAAATAATAATGGATAAGATGAAATTTTGAGTGCCAAAGGGTTATGTAATAATGGACATGAGTTCATATAATGGCAATCATGAGAGATGGATTTATCAATATGGACCAACTTATCTTGTAATGCAATAATGGTATACTCTAGATTAGTATTTGAAGAGGCAATAGGTGGATTGTATGTAGCATGATTATGCATAGGTATGGATATATTTTGGAGACCAAGTGATCTTCCTAATGCAAGATATGGTGTTATGGAAGTAGGAACTAGAATATATGCAATAGTAGAAGTAACAGCATTAGAAGATCCATCTTGGGATCTATTCTTATGTTCATTTATAAGCACATATAATAATGAATCAATTTTTTAGGATGCTCATGAAGATATTTCATGAATTTAGTGTCATTATTTAAACCATTTGACTCTTATTGAGTGTTATAAATAAAAATAGTGATGCAACCTTAAATTTGGTGCAAAGTAATCAATGAAATATCCTTTGAAGTTTCCCATTTTATATAAATTTTTATATATGCTTTCTCTTTTTCCCAAGTCTTATTAGATTGGATATTATAACAATAAGTACTAGGAGTTAAAATGATCTTGGAAGATGGCTTGACTTGAATTAGTCATGAGGGTGGTGGACATTACATTATATCTAAGACCTAATTTTCCCTTGTTATCATTGACCATGCAAAGTGTCACCATTTTTTTAATCCATACAACTATGACTTTAATTTTTTTGAATTTTCCTAATGGACACATTGTATGTCATTTTGAGAGCCTTCAACCATTTTTAGAGCTATTTATCATCTAAACACAAATAATTTTTTTATCTTATAAATTAAAACCTAAGATTTTTGAAAAGATATAATGATCCAAATTCTAAGAAAACCCAAAAAAATTATCCCCAACAAGTCTAAAAATTACATCATGTATATATCTTAATTAGAACTATCTCTATGTTTTATTATAATGTTATAAAAATCCTTTATATTTTCATGGAGATTATGATGGTTTGATGGGAAGTGATTTCCATCAACTTTGGATATGTGTTCATGGGGTGACATGGATGTTGAGTCTATCAGTTGAACTCCCCTATGTCCATTTTATTTATGATACTCTCCACATGGATTCATTTCAATTAGAAGTGGAATGGATTTTACCATTGAACATGTAAGATAATTTCCTTTTACAAATTCTTATAGTGATGACAAGAGGTGTCTCTTTATTATTTCACATTCTTGCAGAGGCATGAACCTTAAGACATAATGTGCCTTCCCTTTTAACTATGATAATGTGAAAATAAGTTATGTGGCATTGAGTAGTGACGTATAAAATTATGTGATTACTTTATAATCATGAAGACTTAAGATTTTCTTTGAAAATTACTTCATTTATAAATTTTCAAAGTTGTGAGTGAATGTGAAGTCAACTAGTGTAAAACTATAATTGCTTCACAGTCGTACAAGACTTAGTTATTACAAAATTATTTTGGATTGTGAATTCTATAAGTTTATGAGAAGATGTCACGTGGCACTGATGAACTTATTCATATATGAATTGAAATAGCTGTGAAAGTGTAATGAAGTATGAAGTATTGTTAATGCATGTGATGATGAAATATGGACTCTGACTGACCATAAATACGTGTAAAATTTTGACTAAGTTTGAAAGTTATGAATAAGTGTGAGGAATAGTATTTGAAACACTATGACTAATTCCTATGAAGCACTATGACCAAGTCTTTGAACCTATGTGACAAAACACTAAATTCATAAACCAATAATTTGATAAGATTAGATAAGTAAAGAGAGCCAATAATGACATGAGACAAGGTGAAGGAAAAGGAATAAGTCTATTATAAATCCTTACAAATATCTTATCCCAATTTTTTTCCAAGTAGTGTGAAAATAAGCCAAAACATTGTGAAAACTAGAAAATAATTTATAGAGAAAACTAATTTATTTTCAAATGTCTAGCTTGAAAAAATTCATAACATAATTCTTCTACATATTAGAACAATGTTTTAAATATAAAGGACTAATTGGACCTAAAAATCAAATTTAGAGAACTATTTTCATGCATTTTGGATATTCTACTCATCTTTTTAATTTAAATTTGGGTCTCTTTTCTAAAAAAAATCAGCCATGTTGGTCACAACAAATGGCAACCTCTGCAGGGAAAACATTGTCAAGTGTTTAAAACTCATAAATTCTTGTCAAATTTTGAAATAAGATAAAAATATACAAGAAAATATCATATTTTCAAAATAAATATGGATATTATCTTTAGTCATATCACAAAACATCTTAAGCCTTAACATTTACATAGATTTGGATGTGTGTGTATAGTTATTCATTTATTTTACACTTTTGTTTTCAACATAGCTAGAGAGCGATCACATGATTAAAAATTATAAATGGCATAGATTTTTTTTTCATTAGATAAGGAGGGAAGGAGTTGGAATTGATTTTATACCATCTAGACATATATAGCCTCAATAGAGATACCTTCAGCTTCATTCTCAGCCTTACTCCATTGTCAAATACGAAGGAAAGTTTACGATGAAGGTTATCTGAAACACCCTTTTAAGAGAAAGCTTTTGATTTTAATTTTAAGATTCCTTATTCTCATTTTTTCCTTTTATTTTATCTTTTGTAACTCTTAAATGGTTGGGAACCAACATCCAAGGTGAAATGGATTTGATAAAATATTTAATAAGAAGTGATCTTTCCTTTTCTATGCATACACCTCAAGGCAATGCTTTAATAGGATAAAGTGTAGTCATGATTCTCTTTTCAATGAAAAATCCTTTCATAACACATGTGATAATTTTATGACAAAGACTCAATTTCATAAAGAAAACACAAGCTTTTCAAGTATGATGTTTATATTCAATCAAAATTTTACCAAATTTCCCAAATTTTAAATATTTTACAATAAATACGACATTGGTCAAACAATTTGAAAGTATCCAAGGGATATAGTGCTATGAAATTTTAAGGAAATATGGACTCGATCAATAAAAATTCTACAATGGAAGTGAAGGAAAATATTTTTTATTTTTACCCTTAACCACCCAAACAGAGAACTCTAAAATCAAGAAAAATAGGTAGGGTGAACAAAGCAGAAAAGAAGAAATGAAAAAAAGTAGGAAAGACCAAAAACAAATAGATAAAAAGGAAATGAATCTAAATCTACTCTAATCCTACACTACCCTAGACTAACAACATACAACCAATGTTTTGAGAGTGGACCTAAAAACATTATATACATCATTTGGAATTTCTTGTCAAGGGTAGACTTCTAGTAGTCATAGTTCTTAGAGTAACAAAGACAAGATTGTATTATTTCAAAAATTAATTAAATTTAAACATTCCAAACATAATAATATGCACCAACACATGCTTTACATAATGATTCTTGCCAAACATGAAATTAACAAAATAATTGGGCTTAAGTAAATATAGCTCAAATTCAAACCAAATGAATTAATTTCATTATTTTACTTGAACTTTTGTGATATTTGGAATTAGATGCATAATGAGTAACAACTCTTCCTAATGTGATTTAGCTAGCAAACAATATTTTGTTCCTTCACTTTACATAGGCTCAATGAGAATTTATATATCATTTTTGTTCTCTATTTTCTAACCAAATTCATTATTGTCTATTATTTATGATTTCACATCATTATTATCTTCCACATTGACTTCTTGATTGAATCTCATGCAAGTGACTATATCTTTATTTTTGTTGGCTCCTTAATTTCCTATGATTCTTCTATGTAGACCTCTTCAATATCACTCATAGTCAGATTATATATAATTTTTTTTTATGTTTAACATATTCCTTAATATCACATACATTTTCATCTACAACACATGATATGATTGGTTTAATTAGAAGCTCTAAATGAAAGGAAGTATCGTCCATTGTTTCCATGGAAGACAAATTCATATCTAATGTGACAACCTCTACATATGTCATAACTAAAGTATTTATTATAGATTTTTCAATAAAATGGCTTTGATGGGATATAAATCAATTATGTATACATATATAATGGTATCTTCTTAAGGGCTATATATTTTGATAATGCTAGTATAGATCTCTTGAAAACTAAGATTGAAATACATGATTAGCTCATTGGGTTTCCTCTTGAGTGTGAGTAACTAATTTAACAAAATAAAGGGTCTATTATCTATCCAAAATGTAAAATAATTGCATTTTATAAGTCATTATGGATGCATATTAAACCAGACATTAAATTTATAAATTGGTCATACTCAAGACCATCTGATATGAAAGGAAACAACCTATAGGATACATTATCATGCTAGATATTTAAGAATCCCAAAGCATTTTTGAAAATATGAACATGTTTTTCAATGGTTTTATCATTATAAAATTTTGAAATGTAATTATAAGTGTTTATGGGGATTTCATGTTGAACTTCAAGAATGTTAATGGTAGTTTAACCAAGCTAGACCATGGTTTACCTCTTTTTTATTTTTATTTTTTTCTAATTTTTATGGATTTTTGACATTTTTGAAAAATTTTGAAAAGAAAATAGGGGGAAAATGATCAAAATAGGGCCCTCCTTCTAGTTCCATTTAGCTATTGAGGTGGGTTTAGCACACCATAGACTAAGGGGTTTTCACCCTCTCATTTTAGGACTATTAGAATGTCTAAGACATGAGTTGTAGGTTATGACTCTCTTATGTAAATTGAATAGAATAACACCATGTGACCTATAAGGCCATAATGGAGACTTATCCAAATAATCATAATTACACCCCAAAATGCATATTTACAATAGTGATAAAATATAGTAGCCAGATCTCATTAAAAAAAAGAAAAAGAGGGAAGGGTAAGGTAGACAATAAAATTTAGACTTCAGTTGAGTAGTTATTATACTAAAGAAACACCTTAGAGATCTAATGTGTAACAATAAAATTTATTCAAATATAGTTAAACACATAGGTTTGAATAAATTAGATAAATAGTCTATAGGATAATGATTATGAGTCAATCTCATAAGTATCTCTTTATAAAGTAAATTTGTTATATCATATAGCTAAAACAATCTTACTATAAATTTTTTATAAAGACCTAGTTCATTAGATAACATAGTAATGTCACATTTGACTAAAGTGAAATGGACCATATATTAACTATTTGAGATTATTGGAATAGCTATATTTCACATTCTAATCTACCCACAATAAAGAGTGTAAATATCTATAATAATTACTTAAAGATATGAAATTCACTCAACATTAGTATATAATTAAGAGAGTTTAAAAATAATAGTCATAAACATTCTGGTAGAATTTCTATATTCTCTCTATGCACTCTATTAAAATATCCCTTCTCTAGGTAGAAAACCATTAAATCAGACTAACTAGCAATGTAGTTTAGCTGGTAAGCCATAAATAACCCCTTTATAATATTTACAAAGTTATTTATATAAATCATGAGATGAGACCCACCCTTAATAGATTAACATATAATTCATAGTCATAATATTAGAGTTTGTTGCAATGACCAACATGTACAAAAGAGGAAAAATATTACAAGAGAGTGGACATAGCTAGACAATAGCATAATTGATCATTCCATTTGGAAAAACTCAAAACTATCTTCCATTTAATTATATTATTGATCAATTTGTGGTGTCATATCCTTTCTCATATTTATACCAATCTTGGTCATGATTGACCATGCAAAGTGTCACCCTAGTTTTTATCCATGCAACGATAGCTTTAATTTTTGATAATTTTTCTATTGCACACATTATATGTGTTTTTAAGAGCCTTCATCTATTTTTAGAGATATTAGAGCATACACACATAGCTAAATCTCTATTATTTTATAAATTAGATGCTAAACTTTCCAAAAAAGGTGTAATGATCTAAATTCTAAGAAAATCCCTAGAATTTAGCTTTGACAAGCCTATGAACTATAATATGCATATATCTTAATTAGAATGGTATCTAAATTTGTATTCTAATGCTAGAAAAAATAGTTATATTTTTGTGAAGATTATGATGGTTCGATGTGCAATGAAGGCTATCAACTTTAGCTATGTGCTCATGGGTGACATGGATTTAGAGTCTAGCAGTCAAGATCCTCTATGTCCATTTATTTTATGAACCTTGCCACACAATTCCATTTCACATAGTCATATATTAGATTTAACCATTAAACATACATATCACTCTTCTTTCACAAATTATTATGGTGATTTCAATTGGTGTCTCTTGATTACATTGCATCCACATAGAGGCATGAACCTTAATTTATATTGTGACTTTCACTTGAATTATGATAATGCTAAAATAAGTCATGTGGTACTAATCAGTCATATGTGGTGGTAAGATATTCATTTTTAATCTCATATAATTAAGAGTTAATTTGAAAATGCATTGGTTTAAAATGTTATGAAATTGCAAGTGAGTGCAAAGTCGATAAGTAGAAAACTATGATTGCTTCATAGTCTCATAAACCTTAATCACTAAAAACATATTTTGGATTACGAGGGATCAATGTTTATGAGAACATGTTGCGTGGGACCGATGATACTAATAATACTTACCTTCTTAGATCCATGGAAGTACAAATTATTTTGAATGTTTACGATGGTGACATGTGGCCTCTGATTATCTATAAATATGTACAAAAATGTGACTAAGTTATAAATTTGTGAATAAGTGTGAAGAATCAATGAGGTAAGCTCAATATGGGCACATATTCCTTATACTAATATGAATAAGCCTTATAAACATTTTTATGGAGGTACAAAAGCCTGTGAAGCACTGTGACTGAGTCTTTGAGCCTATGTGATAACACACTAAATTTAGCAACCAATAATGTTATAATATCCACTAAGTAATGAGATCCAATAATTATTTGAGATAATTAAAAGGAAAGTGAATAATTATATTATAAATCCTTTCAAATATCTTAGCTTAAAATTTTCCCCAATTAATGTAAAAATAATCCAAAACATTATGAAAACATGTAAAAATGTTTTAAAGAAAACTAATTTGTTTACATATGTTCAACTTAAACTAGTGTGTAAGATAGTTTTTATCCCATATTAGAGAAATGTTTTAAATAATAAGGACTATTTGTACCTAAAAAATCAAAAAAGCCTGTGAAGCACTGTGACTGAGTCTTTGAGCTTATGTGATAACACACTAAAGTTAGCAACCAATAATGTTATATTATCAAATAAGTAATGAGATACAATAATTATTTGAGATAATTAAAATGAAAGTGAATAATTATATTATAAATCCTTTCAAATATCTTAGCCTAAAATTTTCCCTAATGAATGTAAAAATAATCCAAAACATTATGAAAACATGTAAAAATGTTTTAAAGAAAACTGATTTGTTTACATATGTTTAACTTAAAATAGTGTGTAAGATAGTTTTTATCATATATTAGAGAAATGATTTTAATAGTAAGGACTATTTGTACCTAAAAAATCAAAAAGGCCTGCGAAGCACTGTGACTGAGTCTTTGAGCCTATGTGATAACACACTAAAGTTAGCAACCAATAATGTTATAATATCAACTAAGTAATGAGATCCAATAATTATTTTAGATGATTAAAAGGAAATTGAATAATTATATTATAAATCCTTTCAAATATCTTACCCTGATTTTTTCCCCAATTGATGTAAAAATAATCCAAAACATTATGAAAACTTGTAAAAATGTTTTAAAGAAAACTGATTTGTTTACATATGTTGAACTTAAACTAGTGTGTAAGATAGTTTTTATCACATATTAGAGAAAGGTTTTAAATAATAAGGACTATTTGTACCTAAAAAATCAAAAAGGCCTGTGAAGCACTGTGACTGAGTCTTTGAGCCTATGTGATAACACACTAAAGTTAGCAACCAATAATGTTATAATATCAACTAAGTAATGAGATCCAATAATTATTTGAGATAATTAAAAGGAAAGTGAATAATTATATTATAAATCCTTTCAAATATCTTAGCCTAAATGTTTCCTCAATTAATGTAAAAATAATCCAAAATAGTATGAAAACATGTAAAAATGTTTTAAATAAAACTGATTTGTTTACATATGTTCAAATTAAACTAGTGTGTAAGATATTTTTTATCACATATTAGAGAAAGGTTTTAAATAAGGACTATTTGTACCTAAAAAATCAAAAAGGCATGTGAAGCACTGTGACTGAGTCTTTGAGCCTATGTGATAACACACTAAAGTTAGCAACCAATAATGTTATAATATCAACTAAGTAATGAGATCCAATAATTATTTGAGTTAATTAAAATTAAATTTAATAATTATATTATAAATCCTTTCAAATATCTTAGCCTAAATTTTTCCCCAATCAATGTAAAAATAATACAAAACATTATGAAAACATGTAAAAATGTTTTAAAGAAAACTAATTTGTTTACATATGTTCAACTTAAACTAGTGTGTAAGATAGTTTTTATCACATATTAGAGAAAGGTTTTAAATAATAAGGACTATTTGTACCTAAAAAAACAAAAAGGCCTGTGAAGCACTATGACTGAGTCTTTGAGCCTATGTGATAACACACTAAAGTTAGCAACCAATAATGTTATAATATCAACTAAGTAATAAGATTCAATAATTATTTGAGATAATTAAAAGGAAATTGAATAATTATATTATAAATCCTTTCAAATATCTTATCCTAAATTTTTCCCCAATTAATGTAAAAATAATCCAAAACATTATGAAAACATGTAAAAATGTTTTAAAGAAAACTGATTTGTTTACATATGTCTAACTTAAACTAGTGTGTAAGATAGTTTTTATCACATATTAGAGAAAGGTTTTAAATAATAAGGACTATTTGTACCTAAAAAATCAAATTTGCATAATTATTTTCATGGAGTTTTTGATGTTCTGCTCATTTTATTGTTTTAAATGTGGGTCCCCATTCTAAAAAGAATGGGGTGTGTTGGTCACAAAATAGTCCACATGGGAAAGCAATTTTATGATAATCAAAATTTATATTCTTCTAATAATGTAAGAAATGATAGAGGCAAAGGTAAAAATAAAGGGTGAGGTGGCTAAACTAGAATTAATAATAGTCAACATTAGGAAAATGAAAATGGCAAATAACATTTATTTTAAAAACATTGTGAAAGGAAAGAGAGTCGAGAGCAATGAATATAAAAAATCATGGTAAAAAATTTAATCCTAAAGAAGAAAACAAAATAAAATAAAATAAAAATGTGAAGAAAAATCATGGAGTTTTGGATGTTCTTCTCATTTTGTTGTTTTAAATGTGGGTCCCCATTCTAAAAAGAATGGGGTGTGTTGGTCACAAAATAGTCCACATGAGAAATCATTTTTATGATAATCAAAATGGATATTCTTATAATAATGTAATAAATTATAGAGGCAAAGGTAAAAATAAAGGGTGAGGTGGCTTAACTAGTATTAATAATAGTCAACATTAGGAAAATGAAAATGAAAAATAACATTTATTTTGAAAACATTATGAAAGGAAAGAGAGTTGAGACCAATGACTCTAAAAAATCATGGTAACAAGTTAAATCCTAAAGAAAAAAATAAAACAAAACAAAACAAAAATGGGGAGAAAAATAAAAACTTAGAACTAGATTCAACTCAATTTTCTAGTGAATGTGTGTTTTCCATCTCTAACAAAGAAAATGGTGCCTCAGAGAGTTCAACCTAAGAAAATACTTGGGTTTTAGACACTAGTTCCATGCAAATATGACTTTAAAAATGGACTTATTTAAGGAGTTTCATGAATAAATTTGTGTTCTAATATGTTTGGTAGATAAAACAAGTTTGCGATCTCGAGGAAAAGGTTTCATTTCACTCAATTCACTAGGGCTTCCAAAATTCATTCTCTAAAATATATCATACCTTCCTTAGTTTAAAATAAATTTGTTATATTTTTTGATCCTTTGGAAACAAGGATAATCCACTCTATTATATGATGGAGAGGTGAAGGTCATAAGGAAATGTGATAAAATAGTTGTTTCGACTAGATATGGGGAAGGAAAATGGATAAAATGCAAGGGTGAACAGTTAATTCCAATAAAAAAATTTCATATCATTGAAGAATGAATGATAGCAAGTCTTGTACAACATCCAAGTTTTAGGCACACATAATATGAAAACATTCACACAATGTATAAAAATAGTGTTTTAGGTTTGCCAACACTTCCCAAAAACATAAAAAAAGTTTTAGGTTTGAGTATTTGAGTCGATGAACACAACTATCATGACCATGGTCTGAGTAATTTTTTACTTTAAAATTTGTAGATGATATTTATGGATTATATAGAACCTTAGTATTATACAATTGGAAAACTTAAACCTTGGTTATTCCTTTTAGTTATGAGCTTTTCCCATTTTTGAAAGTCTCACATCTATTTTATCTTGTGCCCCTTGGACTATGTTTTGGTTTAGCTAATTTTATGTTGATGACCCAAACCTTCTATCTTGCCCAAAATGCTTAAAATATGTTTATTTTATGATCCTAAAATTTTTGAGCCTATACCTATTTCTAACTACTAGGACATAAACATCAATCCAAGACCCCTATGTTGACACTAGTGTCATACCCTTGTGTAGTTGTCCAGTTCCCTAAAGTTATATAATTTGCAAATGAAATGTATCTTAATGGTTAGCCTTAGTGATTTAATGTGATGTATTTATGCAAAGGGATTTGTATAAATACAATATGAATGCTCATTCATTCCTCAATTAGAATTCATACCAAAGAGCATCCAATTGAACAAAACTTCCCTGTTTATTCATATTTCCATATCAATCATAGGGACTGCACATATACATGTATGAAGTACTAAAGGAGTAACCCAAGAACCCAATTTTCCAAGTTACAAGCTAGGTCACTTTTGAACTCACTTTTCACATATTTCACCCTTATGCACACATAAACCAACACATTAGGGGTGAAGTACATCACTCTGAGGCCCTCTTTGGATTACTAGATATGTAGAAAACACCTATTGATAGAGGGGTATTTGGGGTTAGCTCTACATCATGAGCTCACTAACCCATTTTTATCAAGGTTAATATTAATATGAATAACTAGGGTTTTTCACTTTCATGATGAGTGAAAGTCCATGAACCATATCTAAATACACTAGAGTGGAGGAAAATACAAACCTAAAACCATCTAAGTGATCACATTCTTTTCCAATAGGTATTTTGTACATGACACCTAGATCCATTTAAAAAGTAAAATCAACACTAACATTGAAGGTTGATGCTAGTATCTAAGGATCCAAAGGCACTCAATCCATAATTTGGTGACTATTCCATAATCCCCTTCCAATTTGATTCCTACATGTTCTAGATCTATAACTATGTTAGCATCAAAACCATTTAATTACATTATTTCTTTGTCATTTCCATATCTAGCATGGTTGTACTTTCTATTTTTAGCCTATCTTATTTTAATAACTTCATCATATGGTGTATCTAAGTTTAGAATTTAATTAACCTGATGTAGATGTGATTATCACCATATTACATTTTTATTTCTATATTCTTAACCCTATTTACCCAAGTAGGATCCACATCCATAATTTTGGGTTAAACATTTGGTGAACCTGACCTCTGTGTATTTGTTTATAAACCCTAGTTAGCCTGGGGTTTCTTTTTTAAATTTCTAATGCACTAATTATTCATTTTTTATTTTTATTATCATTATGGATTTCTCCTTATCATTTGTTTCTCTTTCTTATCCTATTATAATATCAATTTTTAGAACATTCAAAATAGATTAAAAAAATATCTTATTCTTATTCCTAACCCTATGGAGGGTGATAGTTATCATCCATCTAGCCAAGTCAATTATATCACTCCTTTACTGGGTAAGGTATATGGAGTATGTATACATGTTCAATTTGAGGTAATTAGGGTTTATTCTTATGAATCTTGATTTAAACTTTTAGGGTTCTACACAAGTAATTCTTATGTTTGAATAAAGGGTTGAGATGTCTATGTCATTCAAATAATATGCAATAATTAAGAATTGATTTATTATAGCTTTTGATCTCCTTTGAATTTATAAAAATAGTAATGAATAGGCTTAAATAGAAACTTAACTAAAAAGTGTCTGTCGTAGATAGTCTAGGTTATGAAACCTAAGTTCTAAATAATTCTATGTGTCGTCAATAGGATTATGGGATCAATCTACTCACTAGAAGGTATCGCCCCACCTGAATAGTATCACTATGTTGGTGTAGTGTCTTTGAAGTGTCACAAGTGTTGTATTTTGGAATTTTTCCTATTTTTGAGGATCACCTTTTTTGTAAGATCACCTGTGCCTATGTTTTTTGGTCTTATTTGTGTGTACATGAAATTTGGAGCTTTGTGTTATGTTTGGAAAACTTGATTTACTGTGAAAAATATAATCCTCCTTGAAATTATGGCTTGAGTAATAATTATGTTATTTAGTAGGATAGGATGGAAATCCTTAACACCCCACTATGAATAGAGTTGCCTACATAATAATACTCCAAAGAGGGATCAATCTTGATGTATTTCTCCCACCTAGTGCTTAATGTAAGTGCACGTGAATGCTATAATGAGAGTGGACTTGGATGCCTTGAATGTACATGAGCTTTGATATCTTTTAAAACTAGGTCTAGTTCTATTGTAGATGGTAGTATGTAGAAGTAGGGTAGAATAAGGATCAAATACCTTAATTTTAATCAACTTATCTTTTGTTTGAGTGTGCATTTACATCTATTTTCCATATAGTGAATAGTGGTCAATTAGACTTGTATTTATAGATATTTATATCTACTATGGATAAGAAAATGTGCTTAAGCCAACCTTAGGAGGGGCACACATTTGAAAAATTATCTATTTAGGAGAGCTAAGGCTAAGAAAAATAGGACCTAATTGGGGACACTAGAGCCATGTGGTTTTAATGTCCCAAATGTGGCATTAATGTCCACTTGGTAGATTGATGAAAAATATAGGTTGGGATCTAAGAAGACTATCCTTAAATTGTGTTTTGGCTGACTATAGGTGATTGTGGTCTACTCAATGACTGGAAAAGTGTGTATAAGGATCTAGGATAGGTCTAGGGTTAAGCTAGGAATAGGTTAACTCAAGAAACACTCTTATCATCTAATTAGCACTTTTAAGTGATTACATTTGCCCCCTTTTCTGATAGTAATGTAGTAAAGTGAATGACTAGTATAAAAGAAAAATAAGTGTATCTAGACTTACCTTGAAAGTGAATCCCTTGTAGTTGAGTCTAATTATGTGAATCTAGTTTTACATATGTGAAACAAGATTCAAATCAATGTCCTACAATGAAACATGCAAAAATTACTCTTAATTGAAGAGACGATCAAAAGCAAAATACTGTGCTAAAATGAAGTAACTAAGTAAAAGTTGAGTAAAAAGAGGGGAAAGGAATGAATACACTTCATTGGGTATGTGAAACAATGCATGGATTTGGTGATAAATTGTGTGTGTGTGTACATAATGATCGTATCATTGAATATCTTAGACTGATATGATGGCTTTCTCAATCCTTATATGGGTGGTTTAATAATAAAATCTATTTTTTACTCCATCATTTTCAACCCTATTTTATGGATCCTGATCTATGAATAGTTTGGATAAGACTGTAAGTGTGTCTAACCCTCTCATGTGGGTGGATCAAGAACTCAAGTAGGCCATGAATCTATCATCATCCACCTGTGTGAAGTATATGCATCTATAACTAAAATTCACAAAGTGTTTAAAGTATATAACTAAGTATAATTTAACTATGTATGCCAATTTCATGGTCACTTGAGTATATTAAGTAGCTTTAAGCTACTCAAGAATGTGAACCACTATAGATGGAGTAAGGCATGATTATGGTGACAACCTAGAATGTGATATAAAGTGTATATAATATATAAAATGGCATGGAATTTTCCATTCCATCTAATCAACCTATGTGTATCTAGGTAAATGGAAACTATGTGCCATGCACATGCCCCCAATCTAGTATCTAAGTATATTGAATCTGAACTAATTGTGTAATAACTAAATCTATGTAACTAAACTAAATGTGGGATTGATCATGCCATAGATGATGCCCCCAAATTTGAGAAACTAGTATGAATATGAGCTAAAATGAGTGTATATAAGAAAATTCTAAACATAACTATCAAACCTATGATTGTATATGTATAAATATTTACTATAATTGGTGTGCAGGTATGAATGATCTAGACTATCTTGAAGCTAGGGCTACTGGACAATAGCAATTTGTAGTGGACAGTAGCACCCTATGGTGCTAGTGTCCCAATTTGAGCATTAATGTATGTTAGGTATAAAATTTGGATGATCTAAATTGATTTTTGAGTCTTTGTTCCATTCTATGTCTGCCCTATGTCTGATGTCTAACACTGATCATGTGTGCTGAAATTTATCTATGAATAGTGAAGTAGGATCCTAATCTATGTGACAAACCACTGCAAATGCCCCCTCTTTTGAGGATGTTTTTGAAATCTATGCAATAACTACCCTCTAATATGTAGCTCCACAAAATGTGTTAGCTAGATCATGTGCATGATATTCTAATGCAATGTACAAACATAACATCAAAATGTAAATGTATCTAAGCATGAGTAGATAATCTAAGATGTATGTTGTAATATAGCATTACAAAAGGGTGTCAAGATAGATGTAATCAATGTGTATATCAGAAAATCTTAGTAACTACTAGGGGATAGGTAATGATGTCCATCATTGCACCCAATTAGGAAGGGTAGATGCATGAGGTCCCTCATGGCATAAAAACTTAGTGTGTTTGTGTGTGTTTGTAATAATTAAATACAAGTGTCATAGTATAGAAGCATACATATAAACACATGAGTCACACAAAGGTAGGCTAAGGGGTTAAAATACAAGGTACATGGGCATATGTCCACATACACAAGAAATAAGTATTTTGTATTAGATCCATGTAGAAAGACATGCTAAAATGTCCACATATATGAGAATAAAATCACACACAAGGGACATGGGTACATGCCCAAGGCATACAAACAAAGAAGTGGAATAGATCCAAATAACAATGGCATATTCAGATGCCCATGAAATAGAAGAAGCATAGGAAACACAATCAATTATAATCTAGGAAAAGTATAAATGAAAACATGTATAACTATGTAGTATAAATCTATGTAAGTGCTAAGATGTATGTATGTTGAGTCTAGCTAGTGATAGTTAGTAAAAAAATTTGAGCAATGAGAAGAAATGATCAATATCAAGATAAATCAATACATATATTGGAATGTATATTATGTAAAGATAAAACCTAGTAGTAGCAATTATGTATGTAATGCCCCTGATTGGGTGGATGTATAAAACATCAGTGGGTAGTGTATATATCCAATTCCTAACACTATTGTGTTGAAAATATCAATCTTACTCGAAATGCACTCAAATGCATAATTTAAGCCAAAATCACTTAAATACATTTAATGGTTCAAGATTATCATATATAAGTGATGATTTAGGCTAATGTATCCCTAAATGGGGAAAGGCATTATATATGATTATTAACTTTTCTGAAATCATTTTGAGTTAAAATGATGAAAATGCATTTTGGTACTCTAGATCCCTCTTTTATTCTAATTTGGAAGAACATGACACATGCATGTCTTATTTCATGTTGATAGTGTCCTAAATGGTACATTAGTCCATACACATCTAAAATCATCTTCCAATTCCACTCTATTCAAATTATGACCCAATAGTATGACATTCTAACTAGTTTCATTAATTATGCACCAATTTCCAAAGAATTGCACTAAATTTGATTAATCTTACTTAGGAAAATTAACTCAAATTAAGATCTTAAGTAAGAATTCCATGGAATTTATTGAATTTATTTTAATTGGAAATTGATTCCTAATAATTACATCACCAAATGACATCATTTTTGGGGTAGCATCCGTAAGCCATAAATGCAAAAAAAATCAAGTTTATAGCGTCCCATGCCTCTTCCTTCGAAATATTGATGAGGGTATTTATGGATTAATTATGAAATATTGGATTAATTCATGACCACACATATTGATCTCAAGATGGATTGCCATGGTTGATCCTAATCAAATTCAAAAATATATAAATATAAAGGCCAAGACCATCATTTTTAAGCTTCATTTGTGTAAACTTATTATGCATAAGTCTCTCCATGAGCCGTTTGTGAGTGTAGCTTAGTATGTTTAATTTTTTATAGGATAGATTCAAGATAGGCATAACATTGATTTTCATATCATAAGCCTAGTTTAGTTGGTGTTCTTGAGATGGAGGATCTTTGCCTTGTATTGTTGAAGAAGACTTGAGCACCAAATCAAGAGTAAAAACACATTTTGAGCCGCATTTGGATGGTGGGATGTTCTTGGGAAGGTATTATGTGTATGCTTTCTTTTATTTTCTCTTTATTTTCATTTGTAAACCCCATTGAATATGTTGGCTTATCTTGTTATGTTATTATACATTTCTTGAGTTTTCTTGACTAATGTCTGATTTAACAATCTTTGTAATCCATATCTATATCTTTGCACACATGGTGGGACCACGTAGCCCATTTAAACAAGGAAGACACTTTGTCAATATTAAATTTCCTTAAAATTAATTTAAAATCCTTAACATCAATTTTTTATGATCATTTTCCCACTTTTTTAGACTTTTTTTTTTTTTTGATATATAGGTCACATAGTGACTGACATCAATTATATGTAACCAATATTAGTCCTGACTAACCAATATTGAGTTAGGTTGTAATGGAAAATACACATTTTAGAGATTTATTTAAAATTTTGAGGTTTTATTTTACATTTTTAATTCTTTGTCTAAACTTTAATTTAATGATCTAGAGCTTTTCTAGAGATTTTATTCCAACCTTGGGCTAACAAGTACTTTTTGTCAAACATATTTTTTGCCTAAGCCTTCACAAGTGACCATTATAATTCTTTTTTGATAAACATTAGTTCATTTATGATTGGCATCAGTCTTGTAATAATTGGCATGATGTTAGTCTCTATGTTTTAAAAATAAAGAACCCAAGAGCAAGATTTCCAAACTTATTTGATTCATTATCAATTATGCTTCAAGGTAGGGGGAAACTCTCTAACCTTTGTAGGAACTGCATGGAAAATGACAAAATTTTGAGCATGGTTTAAGTCTTGAACCTTCACTTTGGTGTTCAAAAATAACTTAGATGGTTTGTTTAATTTTTTTGTGAAGTTTTTCAAAGTTTTTTTTACAAACTAAGGTCAAGGGGCCAAGAATTTCACTCAACATTTAAATCTAGTGTTTAAAAATAACATTCACTTAAATTTCAAGATTTTCAAATGTGTGCTTTTTAATGCAAAATCATCTATTTACTTGTTTATTCTTTGATAAAAATGAAGAGTGTACATATCCTCTCCCTCCATCCCTTTTAGGGAACTTGGGTGACCAAAATCAAAATTTCATTACGATTGCGCCTTTGTCCAAGGAATGAAAAGGAAGTTGTCTAGGCTCTCCCTCAAACCTGTATGGTTTGGGTGATCTAAAAATAACCTCTAAAACCTTTTCAATTAGTTTTATTTTATGTAATTTTTCTTGTGGAGGGGAGTTCATATCTTCTTCACAAATTCTTTAGGGAAGCTTTGACCTAGGGTTTCATCTCCTAGAATTATTTCAACCTTGTTCTATGGTGCGGTATATAAATCAGGGAATGCATAATATGAGAGATATCGTTTGAGGTGCTAACCTCTCCTTTTATAAAAAAAAACTGAGTCAAGTTTGATTAAGTAGGGGATTCCACTAATCAGTACATGGATAAAATCTCTATTAAAAGGAATAAACCTTTGTATAGTAAGTTAAGCATTATGAACTCACTTAACATGAGGTATTTCTAGCATTATCCATGCTTAGGACCATCTAGATGGTCAAAAAATTAAGTTTTATAATAACCCCACTTACTGCAGATATATTGTTGATGCAAGGTGAGTAGCTCAAAATTCCATGTCATCATATAATATCTTAGTAGAAGGGGGGTGTAAAAACCCTACTACTTCATGTGCTTTAATTTTGGATTAACACTTTAAATCCTCCCAAGATCATGTATATAGGTTTATTTCAACAATAAGATATAACTTGGTTAGTTTAGGTCTTAGGAAGATTTACTTAGTTGTATTTAGTCTTTTTCCTTCACTTGCTTAGTCTTGATTTGAGTCTAAAACTTGTTTTAAAATAAAACACATCATACCCAAACACATTTATTGTCCACCATTTATTGAAAAAGGAGGTGTTATGCTAGTCAAATCAAAATCATCTTTGCCTTTTCAAAACCTCATCTTAAACATTGTGTTTATCTTTATATAATTAACCATGTTATGCTAACCATTTGAGTCTAAATCTTTTCCAAAAATCTTTAAGTCCTTAATTGATAATTCAAATTCAAAATTACACCTTTCTAAGTTTTAAGCCAATGTGTTAATTGGTTTTACCATTTGCACTTGACTTGAGTTAACTTGGGTTCAATTTCACATTTGGATTGAAGGTCATTTATAAACTCATAATCATTTGATCATTATGAAATCAGGTCATCTATCACATCACTTACACTCTAATTTATAGAACACATTTTATTCTACCTCCTATTACCATGTGGTTGTGTTGTGTTGCTTGTTTAGTTCTAGTTTTATACTTACGAATTCATGCATTTTTTTACATCTTGAGTTTCTTGGTTCACATTATCACCTTCTTAATCTGAAGGGATTTATTCTAATTTTCTATTAGAAACTCATCGAAGTTAAACTATATTTTATGATATTAATGTATCTCTACATCTATGTTTGGTGTACTAGTTTAAATTATAGGTTTTTGATTTATTATACCCTCTTCTGATTCATATGATTTTAAACCTACCCAAGGTTGAGTAATTTAGTGAACATATTCTTCTAATTATGTGGTACTATACCACCTCCTTTTTATTATTGTCTCTTTTTGTGCCTTGTAACTTATTTAGAGAAAACCAAAACACACCTTTGTTAACATTTTACAAATCTTATCAAATAGAGAGAATAAACCTTGTTAGACATGACTCAAAGGTACACTCATAGTGGGTCTCTTATGGTCATAGCTATTAGTATGAGCATTTTTATGATGGATAGGATAATTCCATGGTATTTTAAGACATTCACATGACTATAAGATATGAAGAGGATTATCTTGAATATCAACCCCAAGAGGACAAAGACAAAGCACTCCTAAGGTTGTTCAAATCTGATGCTAAATTACCCTTGAACTTTCCTATGGAACAATTACATACCTTGGTTAGATAAGTAGATCAACAATGAGAATAATCCCTCATGCACATTGTAAAAACAAACATTACTTCTTCTTCTATCAAAGGGAAATAAGTTCTTGTAGAATTGAAACCTAATGATCAAGATCTTGTCACCAAGATTAAGAAGAGAATTCAATGATATGTAGAACAACCTATTATGGACTTAATTGACTCTTTAATTTCCACTTCAATACATAGTGAGGCTTCCAAGGAATAGGGAAATGTGATTGAACCACTATAAAAAACTTTAGTTGAGAACACAACTACAATGGATCAAATGAACAAAACAAGACACAAGAGGTTTTACAAAATTATTTGATAGACATGGAGAATACTTTTTTAATCATCAATAACCTCTTGTCCATTTATAGAATCAAGGACCAAAACATTCATTACATATTGAGGAGATCACTAAAAATAATTTGGCTAGTTTATCTCAACCAACAAGTACTTTGGTAAATATAACACAGACTCCCTAAAATCAATAGAACACTTATAACTCAAGGCATTAAATTTTAGGTAATGTTTACTAACCTAGGAATCAACATTTCACTTACTCAACTCAAGGAGTGAACCAAAACAAATTCATGGATTTTAGGGTGTACATCTCTAACAAATCCTTGCAACAGAGGCACATCCAACTAAAACATAATTATGTTACACCCATGAATGCACTAAATATGAAAGAGTGGAATTATGTGAAAGAGATTGTGTCATGATTGGAGACAGGCAATAGAGTTAAGAAATATAAATTCAACAAGATATGTATATATCCATTTGATTTCAGCATTCTTCAAGTCCCCTTTCTATCTCATTTTGAGGTGCCTAAATTTAACAAATAAAAAGGAAATGGATACCCTTATGAACACATTCAGGCATTTTTGTGTTATGCTAGGAGGTGTATACACAATATTTTCAAACTTTTCTCAATTACTGACACTTTGTATCTTTCAATAACCCATCAAGTCTCAATCTCTATGAGTTTATGCCTTAAGGGGTAGACTAGGAAAGGGGTGGGTAGACCATTAGTGCTTTGTAATATTGTTTTCCCTTTTTCCACTTGTCATCTACACACTTCTCTCTTAAAACAATTTACCCTAAGCTTATTCTTCTCAGCTTCACCCATTCTAATCATTTTTCACTTTCCATCCTTCTTTTCTTATCTTAACACCCTTTCGGATAGTTGATTGTACTAGGTCAACTGGGTCGACCCTATACTATTAAGTAGTATTTTCACTTGAGATTTTTGTTATCCCTTCGGCCAACCTAGCTCAAGACCTAGTGATTTGTCTCTCAAAAACATACAAGATCAACTAGGTCAACCCTGTACAACTAACATATTCAACATGATTTAGGGTAAGATCCACCTATATATATAAGTTTATTTCCAACCATAATAATAAGAGAAGCAAAGAATAATAAGTGTAAATGAACATCTGCTTATTTACCATTCTACTTGAGGAATAATGATTAGGGTTCCATACTTTCTCTAGAGATATGAATCTTGTCTTGTGGAGAATTATTTTGGATTCATAGATAGGTTGTGTAGCCTATATCTTATTTGTCTTTGTTATCCATACATACCATACAAATCTCTTGCAAAGCACCTTGGCCAAGGGAGAGATTGAGGATCAATGGGTTCATATTTAAAGGTAAGTATTCCTAAATTTATTTCTCCTTTGTAATAGTAAATAGAGAATTAAGTTGTGCTTAACCTTTCATGAATTAATATTCCATATACATTGACATGAGTATATATCTTCTATGCATGTTTATTTTAGTCATTTATTTTATATATAACCCCCACTTTGTGCCACAAGATTTGGTGTGTACTAGATTAAATTTATTTTCTTGTTTATTAGAATACGTGAATATTAAACCTTAGGACTCTTTTAAGGTTGTTACATGATTGTGTTAGACTATAGGCTTTAGAAACCTACCTCACATGGTGTATTATGACATGTGATCCCCTAATCAAGTCTATCAAATCCTCATATTGGTCATGCTCGTGCTTAGCAAATGTATCCCTAATCAGAAGTGTAGGTATGCTCTATCTTCTTTGAGCTAGGATTAATTTATAAACATGATTCATTTCTAATTACATACATTTTCGTGAACCCAACATGAATCATATCCCATCATTCATTTGATTATCTTCATGTTTCCATTTTTGTTTCTTTTATTATTAATATTAGATTCACTTTAGCTTCACCTTCATATTACATTTTGGTAAATCTAACATGAACTAACCCTTACAATATTTTTTCATCTTATTTCATTTTTTATTTTTTTCATCATTATTTGTATCATATATTTTCCATACTAGATCGACTGTGTCGACCTAGTATCTAACTTCTATGCACAAGTTTTTAGGTACTAAATAATAGATCAATCCTATCAACCTAGTACAATTTTTCATATTTGAATACATCTAATCTAGACTACTAGGCTGAACCATTTGACCTTATACATTTTTCAAACATCTAGTTCAGCATACTAGGTTGGCCTAGTCGACCTATACATTTCAAGCACTCAATAACAAGTTTTTGTAAAGCTTGATTGACCTAATTAGTAGAGTTTTTAATCATATTCCTAGGTTCTTGACTAGAAATCTTCATTCTCAGCATCTCTAATCCACCAAGGTTACTTTCTATCTCTCTATCTCTTTTTTTTATGTCTTTCCTTTCATAGTTTGTAGTCTTCAAAATTACCCCTACATAGTCAACTAGATCAACCCTATCGACCTAGTTATGTGTTCTATGTGCTATCTAAATAATTGGGTCAACCTTATCTAACCATGTTTATTTTTAGACATTTATTCCATAGTATAGGTTTGACCCTGTCGAACCTATTCTATTGTTTAGGCATAGAGTTTCAATACTATACCTTATTTAAAGTTGGAATTAACTTTATGTGCTAGTAATTAATTCACACTTTCTTTTCTTGTTGATTACATGCTTAGAATAGTTCACATAGTCTAACTAGGGGTTTTTTAATTAAATATTTAGTTTCACTATTTATATTTTATGCACACATATCCAAATAAAAAAAACTAAACAAGCACTTTAACATTTACCTACCCAAGGCTAACCTACTTGGATTTCATCACTAATGGGGAAGTCGACTTGATACTCTAGTCAAGTCTAAAGCATGGTTAATGGTATGTTCTAGTTAAGCACCTGACACCTTTATCATTGTAGTGTGTGAAGTGAGGGGTTAGGCCCCAATACCAAGCCTATATCATTTCCATTACAATTCCTTTCATCCTAAACTACTTGAAACTATCTTTACATTACCATTCTAGTTCCTTGTTTACAAGTCAACTTCCCATCACATTTAAATTCATATCTTAATATTATCTAACAAATATTCAAGTTGACCAATTAGTTAGCTATTTACTTTCCAAATTGATTATTTTCTCTTTACTCAATTGTATTTTGTATTGTAAAAAATTGCATTAGCCAGTGTTGGTGTAAGGTTTTTTTATGTGTACCTCAATTGTATTGGCTAGAGTTAATCCAATTGATTATTTTTTTCCTTTCTATTATTTCTTTTCAAATTACTTGCAAAGTCATCTTATTTCAATTCAAAATCTATTATAGGCTTTCTAATTTTCCCTCTCCACTGTACTAGGTCAACCTAGTCAACCTTATACTATTTACATACCCTATTCACTCATTTTCCAACCTCTATTCATGGTACTGGGTTGACTTAGTCAACCCTATACTATTTTTATGCCCTATATACTATACTAGGTTGACCCAATTGACCCTATACTATTTTTATCACTTCATTCCTTGTGTGGTTATCTAGTCTTATCTAATCATGATGACATATTTTTAGCATTCTTCTAGAAAATAACATTGTATAATTAAGGATTTGGATAATGACCTCACTTATTTCATTACTTCATATGAAACTATCCAATTTCTTCCTTCCTCTTCTCCTAAACCAAAACTAATCACTATAGAATGTAATGTAGTTAAGGTCATTCATCCTAATCCTCTTCCCAATACCAATTTTGGGAATCTTCCACCAACTAATCCCTCTTCTATCAACACTCATACCCTTACAACCAATGTTAAAAACCCTCTTGTTACACCCATAAAAAGATAACTAAGTCTTATCAATTCCCAAAGTAACATCGTTGAAACCACTCAAATTGATAATCTAGATGATTCCCAGATTGTTAAAAACCTTGATGATAATACCATTTACACTCCTCATAATAATGGTGGCTTACCAAGCTTCCTTATTCTTCTACAACACTTAAGACAACTAACACCAATGTTGGGAATCCTCTACCTATAAAGAATCCTCCTCCCACTAACACTAATTATCCTCTTCCTAACAAAACTAGTACCCCACCTTCAAACCCACCTATTGATACAACTCAAATTCTTGCACAAGCCATACATCAAATGAACATCATGAAAACAACCAATCAATCTCAAATGATGAACATGCAAAACCATTTATGCAACATGATTAGTCAACCACCTCAATTCATCATGTCTCAATCAAATCCAAATTTTATCCCTCCTCTTAGAGATGCCAATGATAATATCATTCCTCAACATCCAATGAATCACAAAATGCTTAAACATCTTCAAAATAAACATTTATCCCCATTCATTACCTCCATATATATATTGGAAACATTTCAGCATCCTATGAAAAAGTAGTGGACAAAAACATAGTGGTAGATAACATAGCAATAAAAACATAGCATGATAAAAACATAGTATAAAAAACCATCATGAGGATAAAACATAGTAAGGAAAAAATGTATTGGTATTGGTAATGTCATGAAGATGACATATCTTTCAGCTAAAGGTCCAAACTCATGAAATCACATTTTCCTCTATTATTTTGCTTATAAATTTGGTGCATTACTTTTCTACCATGAAATTTTAACTACTATCACCAAAATGAACTAAAAAACAAATAAACAATGTGATAATCACTAAAATGTCCTAATTATACTCTTCGCAACATTTTAACGACATTACCAATACCACTACATTTTTTATCACTATGTTTTGTCCTCACGATGTTTTTGTCATACTACATTTTTTTCATACTATGTGTTTACTGCTACATTTTTTACCGCTATGTTTTTGTCTGCTATGTTATCACATAGAGCCAACATTTCTCCAACTATCACATATAATGGGAATAATGACCCTGCTATCTTTCTTAAGTCTTTTGGTAATTTCTATAAGGAATGGGTCCAAACCAAAACCTATTCTACCACCAAGCTCTTAGCCAAAACATTTATGGGTGATGCACTTGAATGGTACAACCAACTTCATAGATATTCCATCTCACAACTAGACGATTTAGTCAATGCTCTAGTGATGTAATTCCAACATGATGGCCTTCTTGAAAACTACCTTAGCCATTTCATCAATGCCAAACAACTTCCTAATGAATTTTCTCATGCTTTCATCAAGTGATGGAAGTCTCTCACTCATAAAGTGAACCATAAAATGAATGATGATACTCTTTTAAAACTATTTGTCACAACTCTTAATGCTCCCCTTCAATACAAAGTTTGAATTTTTTAACCTAAAACTTTAAAAGAAGCCTTATACTAAGAAAAAAGACAAGACTTTCTTATGACTCAATTTGAACCATCTCAAACAACTATTAAAGAACCTTTTTAATCATTTTCATATAACATTAATTCATATAAGCCTGTCCAACCTCAAAATGGAGCATCTAATTCAACCAATTTTAACCCAACCCACCCTCCCTTGAGTTTAGAACAACTTATGATGAAATTACCACCCTCTAAACCCATGATCTTTGATACTTTTAAGCCTCCTCCAAAATGGTATAATCTTTATAATTTTTACTAATAGCATGCTACTATAGGTCATTCTCATGAGTCTTGTCATGACATTCACCAATTTATTCTTTATTCCTTGCTTGGACAACATTTCAATCTTGATACTCTCACAAAAAAACATTATCAAGACTATATTCAAGCTTCTCAAAGTCATTCTCAAGAATCTCAATCACATCAACATCAACTATTTAATGAACAAAACTCATCTACTAATGTTTTTCAAACCACAATTGATCCTCATTCCTACCCCAATAAGGAAAGGATATATAACATGATCAACTTTAAACATATTATTGAATCCATTCAACCTTAACCTCTTAAGTCACATGAAACCAAAGAGTACCTAGTTCAAATGCCTACTCCAAATCATATCATACGTGGTCTTCCTTTACCTCCTTTATCTCTTCATACCTCTCTTACACATCATATATCACATTCAACATCCTTAAAATATAACAAACCAACACATTTACCTATCTCCAAATGCACCTACGAACCCAATGTAAATCATTCTAATTTTATCTCACTCCAACTCACATGTTGGGGCATCTTATGATGCCCATCCACATGTCTCTTCAGACTTTGGGGCATCTTATGATGCCCATACCTACATCCAATTACCCTTTGGGGCATATTTTAATGACAAATATTATTATACAATGCTTAATAACAAAGAAATTTAACTTCAAGAAACTTTTTGAGACTTATAGCCTTGTATTTCACATGCTCATCTTTGATACAGACATTAGCATAGATATTACTTTTTATATTTTTCTCATTTTTCTTTGTTTTTGCAAACTTTACTTATTTTAATTTCATTTTTAATATCATCATTGTTTTCATTTACGTTATTTGTCTTTCTTACACATCACATTTGGTATTTGTCTTCATTTTTGGCTCTTATATGTCTCTTTCATTTTTATCTTTTTATGTCATTTTTTGCCTTAGTAGTTTTATGATTCTTTTTCACTTTATTTAGCATTTACCTCATTAATATTCACCTTGTGAGTTGAAGTGTAATACCATGGATAGGACTAGGATATCCTCACAAATTACCATATTCAAATATATTTAAACCATTATCATTGCTTTCTCTTTCTTTCTTGAGTTTTTCTAAAAACTCTCTTCTTATGTGTTCATGATTGTTTGCTTTCTTATCTCTATTTTTCATAGTTAATTGTCATTGTGACTTGGTTATACCAACCTTGATCCCTTTTGTCATGTTTTATAATACCATGTGATCAGTTAGTAAATAATATATCTCATTATACATTCTTTACACCAGTCCACCTTTGGATCTTCTTTTTCCCTTCTCCCCTTTTCACAAACTAAGCATATACATGATTGAGACTTGAGATCACATTTTGGTTTATTGTTAAGCCTAAATTCCTATTCAGTCTTTGTCTTTGGTTACATAGATTTCTTTAGCATTAGCCTAAATCCCATTCATGTGTATTAGTACATCTCTCATTATTTGTCATTCCAAATATGTAAGGAGGAATAATCTTAAAAAATCATAAAATTTTAAAAGCCAAATAATTTAAACAAAAGGCAATGATATAAAAGGCAAAAATATTCTTAAAAGTCAAATCACACTAAAATATGTGATTCAAAGAACATATACTTCTTATTTTCAAATCTAAAACTCCATAGTTGGCCTCATGATAGAGTCAAGGTCCTTTGGGGTGTGGTAGGCTAGTAGATTAGAAAAGAAAAAATATATATTTTAGCGCTACCTACTTTCTCATGCAAGCACCCAATCTTCACAATAAAATGATGGCTTTGTAATGGGTCTTAAGGAATTTGGAACACATTATGGAAAGTTAGGCTTATTTTATATTTTATTTTACCAATCTCGCTTCATAATTTTATCTTAGTATCACACTTATATGCCTACAGAGATTTATGTCTATAGAGAACAGGTTTCCTTTATACATTGATGGTCAGTAGTCACTTAGTGTCTTCTCATGTCCTTAGTATGCCTCTTACCTCCTAAGGTCTTCTCATAAGAGGCCTAAGTCTTTATTTCTACATTAACTTTTTCATTCCCTATGTCCCTCATATTTCTTATTGAGAAATATTATTTTTTTTACTGATCATTCCCCATGGGATTTCATTTGTAAGTTGCTTTGTAAGACCATAGATAGGACTTGGTATTCCTAAAAAATTACCATATTTTTCCTTCCTATTACCAACATCCTTTGTTACCTAATTTTATTGACTATTCCACCCCAGTGGTGTCCCATTTTTGAGTTTTAGTGTAAGACCACAGATAGGACCCAACATTCCTCACAAAATTTTCCAATAATACAAGTCACAATAAAAAATTACATGTGTCAAATATGAGATAAGATTCAATTGATTATGAAGTTAAGGATCATTAACATGATTTTCATCTTGATTTAGTATGTTTTATGCTTATTGAATTTCTCTTTTACTTTTATCTTCTTATTTTCCTAGTGCATGTAAGAATGTAACCATTTCTTCATTTTTTCATATTTCCCAGCTTGAAATAGTGAAATAGTGTGATAAATTTAAGACCAATTTTTTGTCAATTTTGTTTCTCTCTTATATTTTCCAACATGATTTAGTATGTTCTACATTCCTTTTTTCTATTTATGTTTTACATATTTCTGACATGATTTACTATTTTCTAATCATTTGTCATTTATTTCCTATCATTTATCATTCATTTGCCAATCATTTGTCATTCATTTGCCATCCTTTTGTCATTTATTTTCCTTTAATATTTTAAACCTTGCCTTACCAATCCTAACTTGTCAATTTTCTTAAAATCTCTGCCTATACTAAATACCATATGCCTATTTTTCAAAAAAATTGATATTTGGCTATTTTTTGCACTAACTTCTATAGGTTCACCTAGTGTTCTTCACATTAAGTACTTTCACTTTCTCTTATAGTATACTTATTTATGTATAACAATAAGGTAAGTAAAGGTATGTGTTTTTCAATTCTTTCATTTCATTTATCTTATTTTTTGCTTATTGCACTTTACTTATCATTAGCAATGTGTGTCATCATGTTCTATTTCTCAAAGCACTAACCCATGTTGCACTTACATGACACGTGATGAGATTTGAATGGGGAATATGTATACACATAATATTTTTAAAAATGTATCAATTACTAACATTTTCTATCTTGTAAGAACCTATCGAGTCTCAATCTCTTTGAGTGCATGCCTTAAGGGATGCACCGAGAAAGGTATGGGCAAACCATTGGTGATTCATAAGATTATTGTCCTTTTACCACTTATTATCTACACAATTATATCCTAAAATTATTTAACCTAAAATTATTATTCTTCTCCTTACCCATTCTAGTTATTTTTCTCTTTTTATCCTCCTTTTCTTGCATTAACACCCTTTTGGATAATTGGTTGTACTAGGTCGACTGGGTTGACCCTATACTGTTAAGGGGTATTTTCACTTGAGTATTTTGTTATCCCTTCAACTGACCTATCTAGGGGCCTAGTGATTTATCTTTTGAAAATACATAGGGTCAACTAGTTTAGCCTTATACAACTAACATATTTTGAAGGATTTAGGGCAAGATCCACCTATATATATAATTTCATTTACAACCTTAAGAAGAAGAGAAGAAAAGAATAATAAGTATGAATGAAAATCTTCTTATTGATCATTATACTTTAGGAATAAAGATTATGGTTCCATACTTTCTTAGGAGATACGGATATTTTTTGAGGATAAGTCTTTTGGATGCATAGATAGGTTATATAGCCTAGAGCTGAGTTGTCTTTATTATCCTTACATACCACAATAATCTCTTATGAAACACCTTGGCCAAGGGAGAGATTGAGGCTCAATGGGCTCATCTTCAAAGGTAAGTATTCCTAACTTTATTTCTCATTTGTAATATTAAATAGATAAGGTAATTTTTCTTTTCCTTCCATGCATTAGGATTCTATATACATTGATGTGAGTATATGTCTTCTATGTATGTTTATTTTAGTTATTTGTTTTGTTTCTAACCTCCACTTTATGTCACAAGATTTGGTGTGCACTAAATTAGATTTACTTTCTTGTTTATTAGAATAGGTGAATATTAAACCTTAGAACTCTTTTAGAGTTGTTTCATGATTGCATTAGACTATAGGCTTTGGAACCCTACCTCACATGGTGTATTATGACAAGTGATCCCATAATTGGGTCTAGCAGATCCCTATATTGGTCATGTTCCTGCTTAACAAATGTATTCCTAATCGAATGTGTAAGTATGCTCTATCTTCTCTAATCCAGGATTGATTTATAGACATGATGCATTTTTTATTACATATAGAAGGTTGATTATAGTAGCATTTATTTTTTTTTATTTTTTTTGTAAAGTTTAGTAGGACAAGCTTTAGATTGGCTACTTAATTTACCCAAGGGATCAGTTGTGGATTGAAATAACCTATCTAAAAATTTCATCAACCACTTTTCATACAATATTAAACATGAATTGGCCATTGTTGACTTGTGAAAATACAAACAACATGATGGAGAAAGCTTCATGGCATATTTATAGTGGTGGAGAGCATTATCTAGTCCTTTTAAACATAATTTACTAGACAAAAAATAGATAGACATTTTCTACATAAAATTTACACCCTAAGGTTATGTACAATCCATGAATTTCTTGTGCTAACTCATTTGAATAAATTATATAAAAAAGGATGTCGATTTAGAAGGCACTTATTGAAAAAGGCCTTGTTAACATTTTTGCATAGGGTCTATGGATTGGAAATCCATAGTTATTATTTTTGGAGAAATTCATTTCTAGCTTTAGGCTCATTTGATAGTTAGAAGTTATTTGGCACATTTAAAAGGATACCCTTTCATCCCCTTAGTTCTTTGGGACCCCATTTTTGAATTTTTCCTAAGTACCAACCTCTGTTTGCTTCTTCTACATGGCATCACGATGTTCATCCAGCTCGATGAGACTTTCTTCTCACTCTGACATAGTATCATCTCGACATGTGGTAGCCCTACACTCTTCAAATCCTTTTTATTTTTGTGTCAAACCTCTAAGTAACATTATTGGATGATAGAATGAAAAATGTGCCCCACCAAGAAGTTCATGAAAAGGTCGATGCAACTTCTCTACGTGGCACTATCATGATCACTTCAGTAAGGGAATGCCTAAATTCCTCTACAAGAGTGTTTTCTTGACATGTGGTGGCTCCATTATTAATCTCACCAAAGAAATCCCTAGTCCCTATAAATAATCACCATCTTCATGCATGTCATCTCTGCTCTTACCCAGGCGTAATGTTTATTTTTTATAATTTAAAGTAGCACCATTGGATGAGAGTGTGTGTCCCTCATTTCAAGTAAAGATTTTGAAACACTTTAATCCTAGCTTAAGGTATAATCTATTGGTTTTTAAAGGGACCAAATCCATTGAATTCAACATGGGTAGGATAGCTTTGGAAGTATACATGTGGCACCACATTGCTTCTCTTAAGCATAGTGGCCATAAAATAACAATGTAGTTATACCATATCCTAGATTTTAAGGCTAACTACACTCATGAGATTAAGATCCTCTTTTAGTTACAATGGCATCATCATGGGTGAAAATGATATAATATCTAGGTGTTGCTTCCCATAGGTAATCACCTCGCCTATTTATTCTAGGCTCATTCCTTTAAAAAGGGGTTAGTTATCATTTATTTGCATTCTTGCTTTTGAAAATGACCATTGTAATAGACTAGGATAGTAGCAGTTAGCATTTTTTTTATTTTGTAAACTTAGCAAGTGAAGCTCAAAGAAGTGATTGGACATTTTGAATGTGCCCCCTTGCGACCTTATATATTATGTTCTCTATATAAAAATGAATAAGATGTGATGTTTTATGTTATTTAGAGTGGAAAATTATCTCTATCTATTCTTTCTCTTCTTCTGCTTCTATAGTTTTGGTATTTATTTGCATAATAGACTATGGCTCATGTTTTATGCTCTTTTATGGTCTATGATTGTTGAGGATCTAATCTATTTTATGCAACTATAGTTTAATATTTAAAATATCTTGGTGCATTGCCTTAGATTAGATTTAATTTCATGTTATATATTTTCCTTTCTTCTATCCCTTTTCACCCCCAAAATTGAATGAAGGGATAGCTTCTAAAATCCTAAAGGTTTCTTTACATACTGTCCCACATATATAAAGCTTTCCATGAATGGATGTTTAACCTAAAGTGAAGGTTTTAGGCATCAATAGTTAATATTTTATGGTATGCCCAGTGGGACAATCTACTAGTCTAGCTGACTAGAAACATGACTTTATGAACCATAATCATGTAACAAGGTCACAAATTATGAATAATCTAAATATCCTAACATCACCTTTGGGATCCCCTATTTTCCAAAGATCCTTAGGTTCTAATATTATGCAATAATAGAAATATAAAATGGCACATCTAGTCCCACCAAGAAACTTTGTGTCATGGGAAAGTGGTAGCCCACTTATTCTTATGACATTGTTGATCATATGGGACCCCATCCTTATAAAAACCTTAAAGGCATTCCCAAAAATTTTGGGAGAATATTTCAAAATAGTAGACAAACATCTCCAAGATGTGGCAAATGTGTCCACTATTCACTACGTCAACACATAGAATGTAGCCTTAAGGCTACTAGCAGTGTCTTTCAAAGGATGGGCTCTCGACCAGTATCAATCTTTGTCAGCCAACTCAATCAAAACCTAAAATGACCTAGGTGATAAATTATTTGAGAGATTCAATAATAAGGTAGATCGATCATCCCTCTTATAGTATCTAATAAAAATAAAAAGGACCTTGCAAGAATATATGGTTGATTTTAATACTAGGTTCAAAAAAACCTAGTAAAAGATCTTGTTGGTCGCTCAACCACCTGTAGGCATGGTCATTTTTTACCTCGAGGTCCTCAATTTGTAAATTTTTGTCATGTTCCAATCACTTAGAATCTATAAATTAACAAATGCATATGACATTGTGGTAAGGGTTGAGAATAACCTAATCAATTTAGGGAGGCTTCCCCCTTGACTATTGATGTTGATTTTCCCTGAGATGTCCATACTTTTATAAGAAGAGCTCTTGAGCATTTCAGGATCCCCACCTCCTTTTATGTATATGTACCCACCCATTTAGGTGAGCACATTTATTACATCTTCACTAGTGGTGAAGATTAATGATATGAAAAATATTTTACAAAATTTCTCTAATGATATAATCAATCTCAAAAGGTAACAAGTTATGCCTTTAAAGCCTTCTTCCAATAACTACCAAGAAAGGAGACCACCTTACCAATAGAATCAATACTAGGAGAGGCAAAGGCCAAACTACCAAGCACTAAATAACCAATAGGTAAATCATCAAGTCTTGAGTCATCAAACATAACCCATGTATCAAATAGTTATGGTTCCAGATCCTTTACACACATTGTTGCCAAATAGAAGTAGAGAGCTAGTGGCTGGTCAAAATAACTTGGCCAATTATTCTAACTCATGGTGATTTACTTATAATAATCCCCATAGGCCTTGAAATTATCTAAGGGGAACCTATAATATAAGGTTTCCAAGTAATGATGACAAGGGAATGCATCGGACCTATGCATACCAATCCCTATGAATTGAGGATGTAATTTTGATGGTGAAAATACAAGGGTGTCCCTAGAATAAGAAGAATAAATAGCCTTAGAACATGCATTATTCTCTAAGGTAGAGGGTGAATATTTTGTCAACATGAATGAGGTCCCTATATATAGAACCCCATAATTTCAATCAAACTACTACACTTACTCAAAGAAGAGATTAGCCAAAAGACTTGAAGTTGTTACAAGTCCCAAAGTGACTGATGAGAAAGGATTAACACCTTAACCTCCAACCCTAACCTATCCAATATAGGGAGAGATAATGTAGAATAAGGTAAAATACCCTAAGGCCTCACCTCAAAGGTCATACAATATGGTAGAGTAGCTGAAGAAGATCCTAGGCAATGTTACTCTTTGGGATGTCTTGTCCATCCTCAAATAAAAATATTTTTTGAAAGAATACCTAGAGAAATGAAAAAGGATCATGCAGGGAAATTTGACTGCAAAGCCTATGAAGATAAAGTGGAAATAATCTAGCCCAAATTCATAACCCTAGATACCCTCTACATTCATCAATACCAAGGAAGGGGTAAGCAAAAAAAACCTACCCATTCTATTTAATGTTGATTATGGGGAAGAAATTATTGCATAATTTCATGATACATTTAGGTGAAATCACAATAATCATGCCCAAATAGATCGTTGATACACTGTAATTAAAGTATGAACCCTTGAATAAAAGGGTAATACATCTAGACAAAAAAAGTTATAAACCCTAGGGATCATCTAGGGTCTCACATTGTAATCTTGCCCTAGCATCACTATACCTCAAGACATTATGGTGATAAACATTTCAACTATGTTCAAGATGTATATAAAGATATTTTACCACCAAAAATTGGTGGATACCTATCATTGGACTGGTCTTAGTTGATTTTAAGGACCAAGTATGGTTCAGAGTTGAAGGTGATGTTTGAAACCACTTCACCAAAAACACATAGCAAATGAAGTGATGGTGAAATTTGAAGCAACACATACCTCCTTCTTGAAGATGAAGACACACTACATAGAGATGCTCAAATAAGAAAGGGTAGAAAATAACAGAAACCCTGAAGAGGAGGCCCTCATTAATGAGTTCATTAAGAATGATCCATGTATAAAATTTGATGTCACTGGCCTCAAAACCTATGTGATCCATGACAAGAACTAGGCCATTCCAAAAAATTTAAAGGATGAATGAGATCAGAACAAAAGGCTTAGGAATGAGTCCAAACTCTAGACTCTACATTTTGATGGTGCTAAGTGCAAGACTAGTTCTAGAGATAGCATCCAACTAGTGTCTCTTTCCAAAAATAAATCCTTTGAGCCTTTTGATTTTAGTTTTATTATAAAAATAACAAGGCCAAATGTGAGGCTTTGATCCATGGCCTCAACCTCATCAAGTGAATGAGCATCAAATAGTTGAAGGTATTTAATGATTCCAAATTAGTAGTGAGGTAGGTAAAATGGGTATCATTCATAAAGAATGTATGTATGCGATATAACCAACACTACATATGGGATATAATTGAAGCTTTAAAATCCTTCAACATTTAGATCATTCCAAGAACCATGAATGTGGAGGGTGATAGGATGAAAACAATAGGCTCCTTATTTGACCCAATATTGGAATTATTCACTAATGAACAAGTGGTGTGAGTAATCATCAAGCCATCTATCCTAGATAATGACCAAAATTGGTAGGTGTTTAAAAGTGATGTTGAGATTGTGATGTTCCTCTAGTAATCATTCAAGTTCATGAAAGAACTATAGCCATAAATTGAGAAGGCTTACTGAGACTAAATCACATAGTTGAAAACCAAAAAGCTTTCGAAGGTTCTCATCACTTGGAAAATCTTTTTGACTCCAATGATGCAAAGAATGACAAACTCAAGCTTATTTTGGATAAGGTTGATTACTACAAGATTGACATTAGGGGTAGAAAAAAGTTAAAAATTAGAAAATAAATTCCCTAAAAGGACAAGTAGAAGTTAGTCTCTCTCTATGAAAAGTATGAAGGATTCATCATGTGAACTTAAAATGACTTGAAGTCATATGACTACAAAGTTATTCAGCACACCATAGATTTGAAGGAGTCACTGATGGTCTAGGAGCTAAGGAAGCTAATTGACTCAAAGATTATATACCTAATCAAGCATTCAACTTAGGTTTCCAATCTAGTTCTTGTGTGGAATAAAAGTAGATAAATCTAACTATGTGTAGATTTATTAGATCTAAATAAGGCATCCCTGAAGGACAATTACCCCCTTCCCTCTATGGAGTAGATCCTTCAAATGGTAGTGGCTGTAGAGATGTTTACCCTACTAGATAGATTTTTTAGTCACAACTAGGTATGGGTGAATGTAGAATACCAACACAAGACCACCTTCACCATAAAGTGGGGAACCTTTGCATATGCAAATATGCCTTTCAACCTTTCTAATATTGGTGTAGCATTCTAGCGAGTGATGGATGTAGCCTTAAAGGGGATAATTAATGATATCATCCTCATCTACCTAGATGATCTCATTATGTTTTCTAATAAGGAGGATCACTTCAACCATATAGAGAAGGTTTTCCAAAGATTCCAAGAATTTGGGATGTCTCTAAACCCTAAAAAATGTCTCCAAAGATTCTCTGATGGCCTTTATCCTCTTTGGATAAAAATCAATCCCATCTTTTGGGTCCCTCAAGGTAAGCTACTCAGATACATGGTATCCAAGGATGAGATTGATTTTTATCCAAAGAGGATAAAGGCCATTAGAGAATTGGATTTTCTATTGAAAAATAAAGGGGTCCAATCTTTCCTCAAAAAGATTAATTTCATTAGCAGGTTTATATCTGATTTTGCAAGATTGGTTAGACCAATCACCTTAATGATGAAAAAGACTAGGACTTCAAATGGTTACCCTAAGGAAGAGAAGCATTTGAATAAATTAAAGGTGAAATATCTACCTCACCCATACTTGTTAACCCTAACTTTTACAAATATTTCATTATGTACATATATGGGAGAAAGGACATCCTCATAGTTAAGTTAACACAAAAGGAAGAAGAGGGAAGGAATGAACACCCAATCGCATTCTACTCTAGAACATTGCATGGGTATGAATCCAAATACAATTTTAGAGAGATAAAAACCTTTTCCATCATTATGGGCCTTAAAAAATTTATGCACCTTGTGATGGGTAGCAAAATAATGGTGTACATGGAACACTCTAGCATCCATGAGTACATCAAGGAAGGAGAGATTACAGAGAAATGGGTCAATTGGATCACCAAGATCCTAAAATATGATGTAGAAGTGAAGATAAAAAAGGTAATTAGAGGGAAAAGAATCTATGAGTATTTATCTCAATGCATATATGTCTCAAAATATGATCAAAACATGCCAGAAGCAACCCTAGTAAACCAATTCAAAGCTAATGGGTCTTGGGTGATCAACAGGGTTTGCTTTATGTCAATTGGTTGGTATCTTAATGGGATCCCCATGCATAAAATGAATTTTTATAAGATTCAAGGGTATATATACATGATATTCTAGAGGGTCTTGTTCAAGAGGAATTTTGATGGAGATATCCTCTGATGCATTGATAAGCCCAAAGTAAAAAATTTCTCCAAGAAATGTACTTTGCTCCCCTAGGTGGACACTATTTATCTTAAACCACCATGATAAAAATCATGTGCATGGGGTATTACTAGCCAACCATGTTTATTTACTACCACCAGGTAGTCAAGAAGTGCCAAAAATGTCAATTCTTTACAAGAAAGAGGGAAATTTCCACCATGCCTCTAAACCCAATCATGATCGATAAACCCTTCACATAGTGAGTCCTAGACTTAATCAGGATGATCAATCCAATCTCCAACATCAGTCATAAATGGATACTAACAACCATTGACTACTTTATGAAGTGGATTGAAGCAATCCTGTTGAGGGAAGTAATCAAGAATGTGATCCTCAACTTCTTAGAAGAGCTTGTGACAAGGTTTGGCCCACCCAAAATAATAATTTTTGACTACGTGAAATCCTTCTTTAGGTCTAAAATTATTGATTTCACACTCTAAAATGGTATATTCTTGAAGGCTTCATCTAATTACTACCCATAAGAGAATGTGTTACATTCTACTAACAAAAATCTAATCAAGTTGATCAAAATTATGTGCGATGACAAGTAGAGGGAGTGGCACATACACGTAAACATGGTCTTGTGGGAAGATCACATCACCCCCAAATAGATTTTTAAAACTTCCCCATATGAAATTATAGACATGAAGGAAGTAATTGTGTTAGTATCATAAAAAACCCCTACATGATAGCTCTTAAAGGATATTAAAATTAAATAAAATGGAGAAATGGAGGTTTGGATTGCTAAATTGCTCAGACTTCAAAGATGCAAGAGAATAGGTAGGTGATGTGAAGCTCATCTGACAACAATCAATTTAGTGATTGTTTGATATAAAGTCATCAGACCCAAGATTTAAAGTAGGATATTTAGTTATCAAATATGATTAGTAGGCCATAAAGCTAAGATAGCATGAAAATTTTGATTCTATTTGGAGAGGACCTTTTCACATGATCAGTAATAGGTACGAGAATGATTTTGAATTAGAATATCAAGATGGAAACATGTTGGAGATCCCTATCAATGGGATAGACTTGAAGCATTTTAACTAACTAACCCATCTACCCCTTATACATAATTAGTTAATTTAATTTTTATATTATGTGTTTCCTTCCTCATCATTGTTTCTTTTTTCAAATAAGTGTTATTGGCACAAGTGTCTAATTGATTCACCATGCATCCTTTCCCTAGTTCTCCAAAATATTTAAAAACATTCTCTAAAATATGGTTATCTACTCACCTCACCTGACATTAATGTCGACACTCCATTATGCATGATTTCCCATAATGATCTCTATAAAATATCTTGTAAATGACCCCTTGAGCTTGTGCGCCACTCTTATCATTTATGGGGATGCTCATTTTTTAAAATTCCAATGATGAGCCTACCTAGTGGCACTAGTGCATAAATACCCATTCTATCATTCAATCCAAACACTTGACACTTTGATATTTTAGAGAGCATTGATTGATTGAGAAGAGAAAAGAGAGATTCCTTTAGATTAAATAAAGTAAGCAAAGAATCATCAATCTAGTATCTCTATCAAGAATAGAGAGTGAATTTAGAATAGATTGTTCAATAATGGAAGCTTCTATCTCTTCATTTAGGAGTGGTAAGCATCCTTCAAAATAAAAAACCCATGGTTTGAGTAGTAGGGGAGACCCTCCCCCAAATACACTCTGAGTAAAGCCTATGCTTCAGCTCTTACTCAAGCAAAGGAGAAGGTGCCAAACACTAAGAAGGTGACCAAGGGACCTTACAAGGACCAGACATTGGTGACTGACTTCACAGACAAAATATTTGATTTGAAGTTAGCCCAAAATCCCAAGAATTTGAGAGAGGGTGGCCATTCCTAAATGTTTGATAGGGTCAGTAATAAAGAGTATAACTCTTTTGAATGCAAAATATGGGAGTGCACACTGGCATGATACATGGTGCCCTATGTGCATCTATGCTTAGAAATTATCTCTCTTTACATAGAGAGATATGATGCTAACACTAGAGTGATCACAATAAATGCCCATTTAAGGGTGAAAATTAGTGTAGATGACATCAGAGAGATGTTATGGCTCCAACATGATTCTAAGGCCACTATCTATAGCATTAAGAGCCTTTAGAGCATCTGGGATTCCCAAGTCAAAGAAAAGACTCACTTTTTTGGATCTCTCCTTAGAAGTGAGCTCAAAAAGATGCCTCCTCTAACCATGCCCTTGTCAATTTTCCCCATGCAACTTTTGAAGGACACCCTATCCATACTAGCTTTCATCCTAGGTATGGATACCAATGATAGTGTCAATGACTTTTACTTGGGTGTGCTCTACCTCACGACCACAGTGGAGAAGGGATAAGAGTTCAAGCTTTGTTGAAGCCATCACCTCCACCATGAAGGATGAGCTATATAATTTCTTAGTGATGGGTACCTACTGGTACTCATCCTTCCTCATACACCTCATTTTATACCATTACTCCTAGTTCTTCTCTTTGCACTTGTCACTTAGCACTTTTGACATAGAAGTCTTCCCTAATGTAGTGGCCCTAGTAACTATATGGACCCATGTCCTATCGATCATTGGAGACTACTATGAGTTCTCATAGTTATTTATGGATCCATTTCTCATGGACTAGACAGGCTATCACCTCTTGGATTATGGATTGGTAGAAGCTTATCTTACAAGTAGTAAAGTCCTAGCCAACTAGTTTTAGGGAGCCCACTTTTCATTTATTTGAGTGCATGAATTTTAAGGAGAGACCTTTTGGCTCCCTCATATATTGACTAAAAAAACCTTATCCCTAGAGTCAGTTTGCTAACTTGATGTGATGGACTCCATCGATGGGATGGGAAAGATGAAAAAGGGTGTATATGAGGTATTTTTTTCAAGAGATGGCATCATAGTTATAAAAAGGCACTAGGGATTCCTACTTTCATCCAAGCTTGCAAAGCTTAGCCTAGACTTAATAAATGATAGATGGGACTAAGATTTAATAGGATACATAGCCAACTTGAAGACTACTAGTGTTCCTAGGCATCAAGCATGACCTTACTTGAAATAGAGGTAGTCACTCATATAGGTTATTCCCCATAATTATGTTGACCTATTTTATATCTCACAAGATGCCCTTAAACCATGGGAGTCTTTTTATGACAAGATCTAAGAATATGACCCAACTAAGAAGTTATCAAAGGGGATGAAGAAGTAGCTTGACTAGTTGAATTGGAGTGAAAAAAAGAAGGATTCATTCATGAAATATAGTTATGAAATCAGCAAGCCTTACATTGGTTCTAATGATGAAGATCAAGATAAGACCTTTCAGAAGCTTTAGGATGAGTTCCAATGAGAAGAGGGCAGCTAGAAAGAGATATCCAGTCCTAAAATTAAGATAAGAGATGATGAAGAAGAAGAATAAGACACTCCTAGGGAGGAGGTAGGAGATGCACCTCCAGAGAAAGATGTGGTAGTAGAGGTCATGGTGACCTAAAAACCCTCAACATGGCCACTGCCCATGTTCTCATATCCTACAGCCCTGTAGCAACAACAATATTCTTTTAGGCATCTCATGGTTGGATCATCCTAACTCAAAAAGATAGAGGCACCCACTTTTATCCCTTCATCATCACCCCCCAAAAGAAGATTCACTTTATAAATCCTTTTATTTCTACTTCTTCTTCCTTTTCCTTTCCCATCTACTTCCATAATTCCATTATAGGTTGTGACATCATCTACAACCTAGTCAAGCACTTCATATCCTCTCATCACTTTTTAATCTACCCTCAAAGTCTTGCTATAGGTTATGGCACCTTTTTCTACTCAATTTTATGCCACCTTAGCGCCAGTCTTCTCCTTTTCCATGCAACCTATAGCTGGCCCTGACCCTTTCTCTTCCATAATACTTATCTCTTCTCGCATGCCTTTCCTTACCCCCCACTTTCATCATCTACCTCATCCTCCCTCATAATTAAATCACCATTCACCCTCCCCTATGAGATCCCACCTTTCTCCCATTCAACTCTCATTTTTCAATCACTTGCTTCCATGGGAGTAGGTTCTAGTACTTCATAACAACAAATAGCTATTATATTTGTGCTATCACATAAAATCCCCTTTGTAGGGGAGATCATTCAAGTGCTATATCGGTACCAAAAATAGGTAGGTGTATCAAGGGTGGCCCAAGAATATTGAATGGAAATAAAAATGGGGAAGTAGGCTAAGTCCAATTCTCATACTCACACACGGTCATTTTATGACCCTACACAACAATCCCTTATGATTGATCATCTGACCTCCCAAGTAGTCAATCCCTAAGAACATATGAAATTGGGGGACTATACCATTCAATATATTGATCCCAACCTTGATCAGGCTAGACCCACTGATAGGGTCGAGCTTATGGAAGAGACACAAAAGTCTATGACTATGGACTATATCAAGGTGGTCCGATAGTTAGAAAAGACCAAGCCAGAGCTCAAAAAGGTAAAGGCTATAGTTAACCACATCAATGTCAAGGCTAAAGTCAAGGATGATGACCTCAACAAGGAAATATTTGACCTCTCTGGTAGCATCCCAAGCAAAATCTTCCAAGTAGAAGCTATCCTATGAATAGCTACCAAAACCAAGTTATAAGAAATGGAGATCGAACTAGTTGAAATTTACCAAAAGCTCTTTGATTCATATCAATCATATCAATAACTATAGAGTAAGGTTTATTAGGACTTATTATTTAAAGACCATGAGATTAATAAGTCAAATAATGACCTCAACACTCACCCATAGGCCAAAAAAATCTTTCCCATAGTCCAAGAGTTGTATAAATCCTAGTAGGAAAGGATCAAGGTCATGGAAGTAAACCTAAAGATAGCACTAACTTTCATTGTAGATGAATATAATTTAGCCTCTCATTTTTTGATTAGGTGATCAGATTCATCTCCCTCAAGGTCCCAAATTCATAAAGGCTTATTCAAAATCTCTACAGTGTTTCTCCTAAAATGCTACAAGTAGTAGCGGTGACCAACTAGAGGTAGGCAGTGATGAAGGTCCATGAAATCCTAGGATGAAATAAGGTAGTAATTAAATTCAAGGCATTCATTAATACCTTGAATCAAGTAGTCTAAGAGAGGTGGGGAAACATAGATAAATTAGTCTAGTTGGAACTCCCCTCCCCTTGCTTGGTGGATAACAACATCCTCCTTGAGGACTAAATCAAGGCACTACTTGAGTAAAAGTAGAATGACTAGGCCATTTTTATGGCTCTCAATCAATTGCCTGATGTTTACAAGGTGGAGAAAATTTTTCACCCACTCACCTAGTTGGAGTTCTATATGCTAGCGGTTATAAAAGGCTTGGGGAACATCTCCTTTAAAGAGATAATAAATCTAAACAGAGCCTTTAAAGCTCTTAATAAGAAGACCTAACCAAAGGATAAATAATGGGTACCATTTTAGGAAACCCTTCAAAAAGTGTAGGTATCTATAGCTTCCTCCTATTTTTATATTTTTGCTTTGACTAGTTTGAGTACTAGAGTTTTTATGTTCTCCTATCTGTAGGTAGATGCCTTTGTGAGTCACCAGGAACTATAGATCAAAAATCCATGATTGTTATTTTTGAAGTAGTTCATCTCTAGCTTTGAGCTCACTCAGTAGTTAGTAGTTCCTTTTCACCTTTTGGTGGCTCCCCTTTTGACCATTTCCTTATTTAGGACCCCATTTTTAAATTTTTCTAAGTATCATCCTCCATCTACCTCTTCCCTATGGTAACCTGATGTTCGTTTGGATCGAGGAAACTACTTCTCTTCTAATCTCTTCAACATAAAAATTAAGAAATATTGATGGATCATACTTAGGAGGGACATCATGTAAGGTATACTTAGGAGAACATATGTGAACAAACTCTACAAGATATGCAAGAATCATCAGTGGGGAAGGGTCCATAGGTGAGGGAAAGTCCATGAGTGAAAGATTCATAGGTGGACGAATAGAAGGTGATGAAGAAACCATATAAGGGGATGGAACCATAAGAGGTGGAACCATGGGAGAAGAAGGAGTAGCCTTCTTGTGGGAATGACCTATGAGATGAATAGAAGAATTGTTGGAATAGCTATAAGGTGATCTTTAAGGTGTTGTTGAAGGATATGACAATTATCAATGTGATGGGTGCCATATTAGTGCCAAATAAAATACACCTCTCCATAATTATAAATATACCCAGGTAGTACCTTTGAAGAAGGTATGGCTTTATTTAAGGACTAAGGGGAAGAAGGATGCAGATTGTCAATATATTATATCAGCTTATGATAATTCATGGAAGAATGGTTATTTGTTTTATGGAAGTAATAGATACACCTGTGAGTAAACTTAGTAGAAGTACTCATATGAGGAGTGTAACAGAGTCAAACAGAGCTTGAGAAGGCTTATCAGCTCATTTTGTGAGCAATGGAGCCATATCAAGTAAATAAAGTAAACCATCACCAAGAGAAGGTGATCCTGGGTAAGGAACTAGACTAGACTCAATGGAAGGAGTGATAGGATTAGAAGTAGGGATAGACTCAGTGATAGTGGGGGTAAAAACATGCTCAATTATAGTGGGAGTAAGAATGGGCTTTGATATAGGATGATTGAGGGAAGGGTGGGTCTACAGAAGGCTGAATAAGGGTCACACACCTCAAGGATAAGTAGGATATAGTGGTCAAGGTACCTATCAAAGTGGTAAGTTCTAGTCATATCATGGTTTATGATAATACTCCTATGAGGTTCCTCAACAACTAGAGGTGTTAGCACCATCTATACCCTATGATAAAGAGGAAAAATACAAAAATTAAGAACTATAAATGATGTAATATGGGAAGAGACATGAAAAGACTAAAGTGAATAATAAAAATAATGAATAATCTTGGCATCACGAGCTTGAACAATATTTCCTAAGAATGGATCATCTAAGGAATAACATCATCATAGTCAGGTGTGTGAAGATCAATGATGCAATTAGGGATGACCTTGTCATCTAATGAGGTGTGATGAATAAAATTTTGAGTTTTAGTTAAGACAATAGGAATGTCATCAAAAGGAAGTTTGTGAGAATGATTTTATAATGAAGTAAGATGCTGAGAGATGAGGTGAGGTGAGAGATCAAAAGTTTTAATCTTTAGGTTAATCTCATCAAGCTCATTTTCATCAAAATCTAAGAGGTTAGGAGGAATATTCCCAATGATTTTAGTTTGATTTTTGTAACCTTTATTAGAATTGATAATAAATTTGAATCATTGAGACTTATAGAATGGAACATTGGGCAAAATTTCAAGAGTAAGAATCTTGAAAACACCATGGTCTTGGAATTGTTTAAATCTCCAAGGGGTAGTATCACCCTAAATCCTATATATAGATCTATTTTGAGGCAATTTAATACATTTGAAGGAGGAAGAAGCAACTACTCTCATATAACGAGTCCATAACCTACCAAGTAATATGTTATCAGAGAAAGGAAAGTTAAATATCATCACCTTCATGTAGACAGTGACAAGTGAGATGGTAATGGGAAGCCACACATATCCTAAAGGAGGTATTTGGATTTGATCATATACTTTGCATGTATTTCATGTGGAATTGATATTGCATTCAAAATATCTAAAGGTTTTGATAAAATTGAGAGAGGCAACATAGGTGTGGGAACCCTCATCAATTAATGCATGCTTGACTTGGATGTTGCCTATTTGGACACTAATGAATAGAGGAGGATCATCCACATGAAATAGAATATCATTAGTAATCATATAAGTGATGGGAAACTTTAAGGAAAGAGAAGTGTCTATAATTCATCAACATGGATGGACATCTCTTCACATGTTTTCAATGTGTTGTCTTTAGATCTAGATAAGCTTACCTCATGTTCTGCTAGAGGAGGATGAGGGATGTTCATTTAGAATAAGAGTTATATAATATGGTTTATGTGACATAGGGAAGTCCTCATAAGCTCAAGAAACAAAATTTGGGATGGGAGATTAGTGAGTTCTATGATGGGATCCCACTCATCATAACCCATGAGAAGGTTGTTAGAAATATGTGCATAATGATTGATGAGATCCTTAGAAAGAGGAGCTGAAGTGTATTGGAATTTATGTTGATAAGGAGAAGTTTTAAGATAATTTTGTAAACTATGTTATGAATATGAAGTAGTCAATTCAGGTTGGTTCTGAGAATTAATAGAAGAAGTGTTAATATAAGCTTGATTATCAGTGTTGTTGGGTAAAGAAGATGGAGGGATGGTAGAAATATAATGGAAAGTGTTATCTAAAGGAGGAGTTAGAATTAGTTCATCAAAGTTTCTAAGGTCATCTTTCCCCAACTCAATAAATTGATTTGGAGAAGAATCTTGGATAACACAAAATGTTTAGGATAATGGAGGAGAGTAGATTGGTTGCAAATTAATGAAATCAACCACCCTTTGCATATTAGTCATATTGACCACATTATATTTATAAGTGGGCTCAACAATACTTTATACATTATTGGTGGAAGGGGTGGGATTTTCTTGGGTATCTTAGTTATTTTGGTGATTAAGAAGAGAGTATTTATAGATAGCCAAATGAGCATTAGCTTGAATCAAGGATTGATATTTAGTACGAGTTTCATGAGCCTTAAAATCAATGTCATAGGCTTATTGACACTTTTAAATGATTGAATCATGATTAAAATTAGGACAAAGAAGAAAATCCATATCTAAATTATGAATTCGCCTATAGGTCTCATGGTAATGATCCCAACTACCGTGAAACCAACAAAACTTATGTTGTTCTCAAAACCAGTCACTCATTTTTGTGGACAACCTGTTAACCATTTTGGTCCCAAAGGCCAAAAATAGTCTCCTTTTTTCTCAAAAATGTTATGAGTATTCAAGTTATTCAATTGCATAAGCCTTTTCAGCAAAGGAAATCACTCATTTTCAAAGGGTTTATAGTCGGGAAAATGAACAAGGTTCAACAAGTGGGTTTTCGTAAGAAAAAATTTCAAAACACTTGAAGGCATTTCCTAAAAAATTGATAAGGATGGTTCAACGGTAGGGTTTAATGATATTAAATAAACTATATAAACCAACCATAGTCGTATTAAACTTTGAACCATTGAACTCCGCTAAAAAGGTTCAAGCAGAAGGTTCAATCAAAAGGTTTAAGAGAAAAGCTGCAACGGAAGGTTCAAGCAGTTGGTTCAATGATACATTCAATTCATAAGAATAATGAATGAACATGACTCTTTGTGAAACATAAAATATTGAGCTACCAAACCATTGAACCAGTGAACTCTAAAAGATGGTTTGAGGTTTAAAAGGTTCAAGTGACTAGTGATTTCCTCATGGATGTCAAATTCAAGACAATAGAATAATCATTTGTTTTCAAATGATGTAGACCCAAGGATAAACTCAGTGACCCACTAAGAAAGGAGCTAAGAAGCTAGCAAAGGTGAGAAGATAGCCCTGAGAGCTCAGATCACCAGGAAGAGACAAAATGTAGCAAGGAAAGAGGGAATAAAATAGAGAATCCAGAAGCGTCAGTAGAAGAGTTATTCCAGTGGGTGGAATAGTCCACCAAATGGTTATCAAAGAGTGTAAGCATTCAATGGCATGGCTTATTTTTCTTATTTTGAGTAAAGACAACTAGAAAGTCATGTAAGTATCATAAAGAGGAGTGGCCTTGCCTTTTAGAGGACTAGGCAACCCATGCTTTTGAAGAGACATTTGATATGATTTAAATGCCAAAGTCTAGGTTGGTAATCTACTCTAGCATGGCCCCTTCACAGGACTTCCTCTTTGTGGAAATAAGTGCCAAAGTCTTTCTTTTGGATGTTATATATTATAAACTCTCATTTTTGAAAGTGAGAGGATCTCTCAGTTATTAAAGGCAAAACTCTACCTAAATTGAAAGACATTTTTGAGACTTTGAGCTCAGATTGTTAATCAAATTTTATCAGGTGAATGAGAAAGCAAGTGACCTTTCAAACTTTGTGTTGAAATAAATTGTGTTATGTAGGAAATTGTTCTTATTTCCTTTTCCTAAATATTATCTTATCCATTTGATCAAATAAGCAGAGCGAGTGAAAATAATCTAGGAGATGTTTTGAAGCTGATTATGAAGACTTTGTGCTACCATAATATTCTTTAGTTTGTGTTTTAGTGTCTTAGAATGAAGGATATTGGAAAGGCTTTGAACTACCTTTATCTTTTGTAATCATATGCTCTATTGTAGTTTTTGGTGAAGATTTTGGGCTGCACTTCATTAGACCATGATATAATTCATAAATAAATAAGATAAGTAATGAAAGACTTTGTGCTTTCGTAAGTTTCTTGTGGATTCAATTATTACCCAGGAAGTTTTCTTTTTATTTTGTGAACATCATTTCTGAAAAAAGATAAATGGATTATATGATCTCACCCCTGAGTTAGTATTTAGTATAGGTTAAGTTTGTGATAGTTTATATGGAGCCTCCCCTTACTGAGAGGAGAGATTTTTCTCATTAGACTATGGTTGATATAACCATTTTATCTTTAATTAGTTGACAATAAAATATTCACCCAATAGTTTTTGGTGACTCCACTGGGGAAGAACATTAAATGTAAAGCTTCATGCTTTAAATTAAAGCATTTTTAGTTCTTTTTCATTATACATTCTGGTAGATCCATGGTATATGTGAAGCCAGAGAGCTTAGGGTATTGTTGATCCTATATTTGAGTTTGTGCAGCAAAATAATTTTGATCTTTCTCCTCCACAATCTCACCTTTAGTGAATTAGGAGTTTTTCATCTACCAATGTTAGGTCTCCAATACTAGGTGAAGTTGTTCCTTCCTCTACTAGCAGAGCTTTGTCTATACATACTCCATAAAGGTTTTTTATTCCACCTTTCAATCATCATATCATGGCAGCCCAAGGCCCTTGGGGTAACACTTTTGGCCCCTTAAATCTAACCCCACCTTTACATGAACTACCTCATAGTTCAAGAAAGAATTTTCCCAAGTTCTATGGTAATAGGAAAGTTCCTCTTGATGAGCATATCGTAGCTTTCTACATAGCCTATGGTATGATAAGTGTTGAATATGAAGATATAGTGGTAAGACTATTTGTAGAAACATTACAAGGCACTGCCATAGATTGGTTTTATCATCTTCAAGCTCAGACTATAACTGACTGGAACACTCTCAAGGCCAAGTTTGAGGCTAGGTTTAAACGCACAGAAGATGTGCATGCCTTGTTAGCTCATCTTACGCAAATAAAGAAGGAGCCTCATGAGCCTATGCAAGACTTCATTGCTAAATTCAATAAGTTGAGGAATAGGATTCCTACAATTACTTAGCCAACACTAGAAAATCTTAAGTGCTTCTTCATCAATTCTCAACTTCCTAAAATGAGTTTTTTGTTAAGTTGGGCTGGCCATATAGATCTTTTTGTAGCTTAGATTTTGGCTACCAAGGTTGAAGATGATCTTATCCTTTTAGGTAAGATAAGAATAAATCTTAATATAAATAAATTTTCTTCATCTATTGAAAATTCTTCCCCAAGCACCACTGATTCTATGGTGCAAAAGTTAGCGAATGAATTGCTAGCTCTAAAAAGGCAAATGTCCCAAGGTATGTCTACTCCTCCTTATCAGGATATACCAAGGAGGACATTTCTCAACCATTCATATCAAGGCAATGCTGCCAAAAATCAAGGGCAACCTAATCATTTTCCTCCCACACAGGGGAAGCTTGCCATTAAAGTAGCACCAGTCAACTCAGCAGTCGATTATTATGAAGCTAAACATGATTTCTCTTTCCAACCTAAGCTATACCAAGAAGAGGATGCTAATCTCTTTGTATAATAAGAATAATAATTAGCTAGCGACTGTAATATTGGTTTTTTGAATTACCAAGATGAAGCTAGGAAAAAGGGAGAAGTGTTTGATAGAGTATATGTTATTTTTACTAGGTCCCAAAATCGGTCAACTCAATAAGTTGATAGGGGAAAATCAGTAAAAGAACCTCAGCTAGTGATCTCGATTGCTAAATGGGGAACTTTGCTACCTTTCTAATGAAAGGACCTGATGACTAATAAGAAAGTAAGTACCTCAAACAATCTTATACCTTATACTTATATTCCTTAGACTAGTGCCACATCAAATAAAAATAGAATGATGGACTTCCTTCCTATATTTCTATTTCATTCTAGTTATTCAACATAATTGATCATGCTAGGAAGACCAAGATCTAAATGTCTGAGTGTGAGTACTTACAAGCCAACCTTGAGTAGCTGGATAGGTTGGCTAAATGCATCAAAAACAAAACCATCCCTATAGGACAAGATTTTTCAAAAGTGACTCATGATCCCCCAAAGAACAAATCCACCCAAAATAATATTGTCGCTACTCCTCTTATTGCCCGTGGGAAAATATAACCTTTTTATGTTTCTCTATTGATAAATGGTCTTAAATTGAGTAATTAAATAATAGACTCTAGAGCCTCTGATAATGTTATGTCTTCCAAAGTAGTAGATTCCCTTAGTCTTACCTTAATTAAGACTTTTGGGAGATGTTTCTCCATGGAAAATAAGCAAGTGTTACTTTTGGGTCAAATCAAAGATGCCCAATTTGCATTTGTGGCTTTCCAGATAAGAGGATTAAGATGACAGTCTTAATGGCCGATGTTCCAGCTTCTTATGTCATTTTGATTGCACATAATTTTTGTAAAGATGTAGGTGGAGAGTTGAACATATATCTATCTGAAGTGAGGATACCTGTTAAGGGCATCATGCAAAAGTTTCTTCCTGAGAAAGAGTCAAAATATATTATTACTCAAATGTCAAACCCTGAAGCTCAAATTTTGTTTGAATCCTCAAGAATGGTAATTATTTTCTATCCACTGAAGATGTTTCTATTTCATCAGATGAAAGTTCATTAGATGACAATTTAGATAATTCAAATAGAAAATTAGAAGAATTTGTAGAGAAAAGTTTAGGTAAAAGGGGGTCTTCCCTCACTAATGAAGAGAAATATTTAAGAAGATAAAATTCTAATGATGTTTGGATTTTAGAATTTGATGGTAGTTATTCTTCTGCTAGTTCTGGAGCCAAAATTATTTTGATATCCCTACAAGGAGAAATCTTTCCTTACTCATACAAGTTGTAATTCAGCAATACCAAGAACACCACTAAATATGAATCATTGTTGCTCAAATTACAAGCTACTCATGCTAAAGGTGTTAAAATTCTCCATGCATGGGGAGATGCTGAATTGGTGGTTTGTCAAGTGAGAAGTTTGTACCAAACTAAAAATGAAAGACTGTGGCATTAACGTAATCTTGTAAGGGATTGCATTGAAAGTTTTGATGCTTTCAATATTTTTATAGTGCCAAGAGAGTTTAATGATTGTGTAGATTCATTGGCTATCTCTGCAACCCTCATGGTTCCTCATAAATATTTTAAAGGGAATAAGTATACTATTGAGCTAGTCTTTCAACCAAGTGTACTTGATAATGTTGACCATTGGTAGGTGTTTAACGATGATAATCAAATTGTTGTTTTTTTAGAAAAGATGGATAGTTTTGAGGAGATTTATTTTAAAGGTAGTGACTCTCCCCCATGGGAATCAGTTCCTGAAAGAGATTCACAAACTGGTGAAGAATTTATTCAACTCAAAGGGAATAAAATCCCAAAAGGTTTGGTTTTTATTGAAAAGCTATTTGATAAGCATGACATGTATATCAAGCAGCAAAAAATGGATTCAAGTTCCTCTAAGGAGTTCGATCAAGTAAATTTGAGTACGAAAGAAAATTCCAAAATGGTCAACATTGGGAAATGTTGCACTACTAATGAAAATCTCAAATTCATTACTCTTCTTCACCATTACATTTATGTTTTGGAATATTCTTATGATGACTTGAAATCCTTTAGGTTCAAATAAATTTGACATGAAATTCCCCTTAAAACTGGGTTAGTACCTCACAAATAGAAATAGAGGCAATACAATCCCAAAATATTAGGTATTGTCTTTTTAGAGATTCAGAAGATGTTGAATGCCAGAATAATTTTTCCAATTCACCATTCCACCTAGATCATGAACATAGTTCCTGTAAGAAAAAAGAATAGAGAAATTCATATTTGCATGGATTTCAAGAATCTCAATCAGTCTTCTCTGAAGGACAACTACCCTCTACCCATCATGGATCAAGTATTGCAAACAGTAACCATCTCAAGAATGTTATCAATGTTAGATGGTTTTTTTAGATATAATCAAGTAGAATTTAATGAAGTAGATCAAAATAAAACTATTTTCACTACACCTTGGGGCATGTTTGCATATCACAGGATGCCTTTTGATTTGATCAATGCCAGCACCACATTCCATAGAGCAATGGACCTTGCCTTCAGAGATGAATTAGGGAAGTTCATCATGGTGTGTCTTGATGACATGACTATTTTCACCAAACATCATCCTGGTCATGTGCATCATTTACAATAATTGTTAGAATGCTATCGGCAAAATGGTATTTCTCTCAATCTAAAGAAGTCAATTTTTAGAGTTACAAAAAGTAAACTTCTTGGGCATATTGTATCTTGAGAAGGCACAAAAATTGACTCAAAAAGAGTCAAATCTATCCAAAATATTACTTTACCTGCAGTAAGACTATAGTTCATTCTTTCTTCAAAAAAGTGAATTTTCTATGAAGGTTAATTCCTAAATTCACATAGAAAACTTGCTACATTATTGACATGAAGGGTAAAGCTAATTTTCATTAGAATGTAGAAGGAAAAGTATCATTTGAAGATATCAATAAGGTTATTACTCATGCCCCAATCATAGTTTGTCTAGATTATGCCAAAGACTTCATAGTATACAGGTATGCTTTTGAACATACACTTTCAGCCATTTTGGTTTAGTAGAATGAAGAAGGTGTGGAATCTCCCATATCATTTATGAGTTTCCCTCTCAAATCTCATGATTTAAAATATTCAAATATGGAAAAGCATGATTATGCCATGGTTAATGTGGTAAAACATTTTTGATTCTATATCTTGAATTCACACACTGTTATTCTAGTGCCTGATACCATAATAAAGTCTATTTTAACTCAACAAGAGTTTGGTACTAAAAGGGGTAATTAGATTTTTAATATTCAAGAGTTTGATCTTGATATCAAACCTACTAAGCTGGTGCAAGGAAGAGGTCTCTATCAATTGATTGCTGATAACATACCAAAAGAAATAGGACATGAAGAAGCAAAAGTTGAAGGCATGCCAATAGTTCTTTTCGTCACTACTATTGATGAGTGGTATTCCAATATCACTCATTTTCTTGCCTATGGTGAGTGTCTTGCTCACCTGTCTTATAAAAAAAATGTTAAGTTGAAAGATGTTAACTATGTTCTATGGGACAATGGTTTGTACAAAAGGAGCCTTAATGGGGTATTTCTTCATTGCATGGATAAAGCACAACAAAGTAACTTTTAGAGTCTTTCCATAATTTGGCTTGTGGAGGACATTTTTTTGCACCTATGACTACTCATAATATTTTATGAGCTAGATACTATTGGCTTGCACTATTTCAAGATGCGTACAATTGGGTAAGTAGGTGTGAGTTGTGTCAATAGTTCATTGGGAAACCCAAGTTGGCCACATCACCTCTCAAGCTAGTGGTGATTGAAGAACCTTTTCAAAAATGGGGTATTGATTTCATTGGCACCATGAACCCATCCTCAAGTGCTGGACACAACTATGTTCTCACTGCAATAGACTATTTTACCAAGTGGGTGGAAGCCATTCTAGTCAAGCATGCTACTTCAGAAGTGGTATGTAATTTCATTAAGGAAAATATTATTTCTTGATTTGGGGTTCCAAACAAGATTATAGTAGATAATGCCATTTTTTTCTCTTCTCATGAGATTAATAAATTTTGATAAAATCATGGGATTATTCTTTCCCACTCCTCAGACTATTATCCTCAAGGAAATGGTCAGGCAGAATTGAGTAACAAGAATCTAGTTACTATTATCAAGAAATTGGTAGATGACAATCAAAGAACTTGGCATAAAGTGTTGTTTGATGTTTTATGGGTAGAAATTATTACACCTAAAAGGGCAATAGGTATGTCACCATTTCAAATTTTGTATGGTCTAAATGCGGAAATACCCATTACCTTGGAACTACCAGCACTGAAGTTGGCAAAGGTGGTAGAAGATTCAACTTTTGAAAATTATATTGATAAAAGAATCATGTACTTGATTGAGTTAGAAGAGCAACAAACTATGGTATTGGACTGTATTTTTGATAATCAAAATTAGTAAAGAAACTCTTTGACAAGAAATCAATGATTCATGATTTTTAGATCAGAGATCAAGTTTTGTTATGGGACAAGAGGAGAGAACCAAAAGGAATGCATGGAAAATTTGATTCCTTATGGAGAGGTCCATTCACCATTCATCGATTTAGTGGTGAAAATAGTTTCTTACTAAAATATCAAAATAGAACACCATTCTCACTACCTCACAATGGGTAGCATCTGAAGCAGTTCAATCCTTAAAGTATCAGATAAGTTCATTTATACATTTGTATAGTCTTGGTTTGCTTTATATTTTTCGTTTAGTTTTTGGCATCTTTTTCTATTTGGGTGGCTTGACTTCATAGCCCAATGGCATGGATGAAGGCACTTCGAGTCTAGATTCTACTCCCTTTGATCATTTAAAAATATAATCGATGGAGTTCCCCAATTAGAGCTAGTTGTTGTTCCCAAAACTAGTCACTCATTTTTGTGGACAACCTGTTGACCATTTTGGTCCTATAGGCCAAAAATGGTCTCCTTCTTTCTCAAAAATGTTCTGAGTAATCAAGTTATTTAATTACACAAGCCTTTTTGGCAAAGGAAATCACTTGTTTTCAAAGGGTTACAGTCAGGAAAATGAACAAGGTTCAATAGGTGGGTTTTCGTAAGAAAAATTTTCAAAACACTTGAAGGCATTTCCTAAAAAATTGAGAAGGATGGTTCAATGGTGGGGTTCAATGATATGAAATGAACTATATAGATTGACCATAGTCACATTGAACTTTGAACCATTGAAATTTTCTAAAAAGGTTCAAGTGGAAGGTTTAATCAAAAGGTTTAAGCAAAAGGTTCAAGAAGTTGATTCAATGATACATTGAATTCATAAGAAGACTCAGTGAACATGAATCTTTATGAAACATAAAATATTGAGCCACTGAACCATTGAACCATTGAACTGGTGAACTCTAAAATATGGTTCAAGGTTCAAAAGGTTCAAGTGATCAGTGACATCCCTACAGATGTCAGATTCAAGACAATGGAATAACCATTGGTTTTCAAATGATGCAAATCCAAGGACAAACTCAATGACCCACTGAGAAAGGAATTGGAGAAGCCAGAAAAAGGCAAGAAGATATCCCTAAGAGCTTAGATCACTAGGAAGAGACAAAATATAGAAAATAAAGAGGGAATAAAATAGAGAATCTAGAAGCATTGGTAGAAGAGTTATTCCAATGGGGGGAACAGTCCACCAAATGGTTATCAAAGTGTGTAAGCATTTAATGGTGTAGCCCATTTTTCTCCATTTGAGTAAAGACGGGTGGATAGTTATGTAAGTATCATAAAGAGGAGTGGCCTTGCCTTTTAGAGGACTAGGCGACCCATGCTTTTGAAGAGACATTTGATATGATTTAAATGCCAAAGTCTAGGCTGGTAATCTGCTCCAGCATGGCCCCTTCACAGGACTTCCTCTTTCCAATGCGTTCAAGGCAGCATGGGCCATTTGTGGAAAGAAGCACCAAAGTCTTTCTTTTGGATGCTATATATTGTAATCTCTCATTTTTGAAAGTGAGAGGATATCTTAGTTATTAAAGGCAAAACTCTACCTAAATTGAAAGACATTTATGAGACTTTAAGCTCAGATTGTTAATCAAATTTTATCAGGAAAATGAGAAAGCAAGTGACCTTTCAAACTTTGTGTTGAAATAAATTGTGTTATGTAAGAAATTTTTATTATGTCCTTTTCCTAAATATTATCTTATCCATTTGATAAAATAAGTAGAGCGAGTGAAAATAATCTAGGAGATGTTCTGAAGCTAATTATGGAGACTTTGTGCTACCATAGTAGTCTTTAGTTTGTGTTTTAGTGTCTTAGAATGAAGGATATTGGAAAGGCTTTGAACTACCTTTATCTTTTGTAATCATATGCTCTGTTGTAGTTTTTGGAGAAGACTTTGGTCTGCACCTCATTCTATCATGATATAAGTCATAAATCAATAAGAGAAGCAATGAAAGACTTTGTGCTTTTATGGGTTTCTTGTGGATTCAATTATTACCTGGGAAGTTTTCCTTTTGTTTTATGAACATTATTTCTGAAAAAATAAAAATGGATGATATGATCTCACCCTTGAGTTACTATTTAGTATAGTTTAAGTTTGTGATAGTTTATAGGGAGCCTCCCCTTGTTAAGAGGAGAGATTTATCTCATTACACTGTGTTTGATATAACCATTTTGTCTTTAGTTAGTTGATGACTAAATATTCACCCAACAACTTGTTAGGATTGTACCAAGATTTCATAAGATGGGTGGGATCAAGTTCTCATGAAAGAGGCCTAAGTATATGCTTAAGTAATTTAGCTAAGGATAAAGTTTCATGAACATTGGTGGTATTAGGCAAAGATAAATGTGGATTAGTATATCGTTGAGAAGGGGGAACAAGTTCCAAATATTGGTTAAGAATAATAACTTGAATGGTGTGAATGGTGTCATAAGATTAGGTGACACCATCATTGGTAGCATTATAATTTTTCTTCTTAAGTAAGATATGAGGACCCATAGAATGTTGGGGTGGCTTGAATTAACATATAAGGAAATCTTGATGTTTAGCTTGGTCAATAGCCTCCTCTAAAGTATGTGGAGAGAGTGTGTAGAACTGATATTATAACTTGGGAAAAATAACATTGGTAAAGAGATGGAAAAGGTTATCATCAACCATGTTATGTTCACATTTTTTAGATAAAGTTTTCCACCTTTTAAAAAATTCTTGGGTAGTTTCATTATCAAGTTGTTTACAATTTATGAAGTAGGCCAAAGTATTTTTAGGATGATCACTAGTTTAGAATTCTTGAAATAAATCATTCACTAAATCTTACAAACTAGTAATAGAATGAGTTTTAAGTTGATTGTACCAATCTAAAGCATCACCTATGAGATTTTTGGTTAATAGTTTGGTAGTAGAAAAGGTGTTCAATTTTACCTAATCCTTATAAATATTTACAAATGTTTTGAGATGAAGAGTAGGGTTAGTTGATCTATTATAAGAAATGGTAAGGGTGATACCTCTTATATCAATATTAGTAATTTGCATGGTAAGAGGCTAATTTTGAAGACATTTAATGGTATTTTTGACCAAATGAGGTTGAGGGATGAGATTGCCTTGGGAATCTCAAAGAGGAGGTAGGGAACATTTTTATTATTTATGCCCCAAGACATTCATTTGATTTGTATTATGAGCTTGAAAAGTATTAATTTTATTAAGTGTTTGTAATAAGAGTTGGTGGATTTGATTTGCATTTTTAACATTATTTGAAGCATTACAGTTGGTATTAGTGGCTTGGGTACCAATATTAGTATTCGTAAGATGTTGAGAGGAACTATTAGAATGTGAGACACTAGTGGCAAAATTTGATTTTTTGGTAAAAGATGGACTAGTGAAGGGATGAGAGGAAGAAGCACTAGAAGCATGATTACCTTGGGTAGAAAATGATGCACTAGTGGAATGATTAAGAATAGTGTATCTTATAAGAGCCCCATTATATGTAAAACTTGCCATGTTAGTAGATATATTAGGTGTGGAGGTAGAAGAAGTTAAAGAAGAAGAGATCATGGTATGAGAAAGGGTCATAATTGAGGGAAGAGGCTGAGAATCAAAGAAATTAGTAACCCCAAATCCAATTTATAATGTGGGAGAAGGTGAATGTGGCTCTTCAGTTTGACCACTAATCATAAGATGGTAAATGGTAGAAGGATCCCTTCCTCAATGTTGAGGAAATTCAAAGATATAGAAGAGCATTTCAAGGGTTTACTCTAATTCAGGTTAATCTTATAATGAGAAGAGAGGATTACATTACAAAGAGGACTGAGGAGGGGTCCCATAGTTTATTGTGTGAGTGGCTATATGAACATTACTCTCATCCAAGAGAGGAGCCCTACTCTACTTATGGGAGACCCTATGAGGGTTGGTAAGACTCATCATGTCTGTTGAATATAACCTAGTGTTGTCTTCAAATAAAAAATTCATGATGAAGGATAAATATTAAATAAATCAAGAGAGATATAAAAATCAAGGAAATAAGAAGTGACAAAAACTATATAGAGTTAACTGGGTCAACCTAGTGTAATAAAAAAGGCCTAAAAACTATATAGAGTCAATTGGGTTGAACTAGTACCGAAAATAGGAGATAAAAAAGTGTACAAGGTCGATTGGGTAGACCTAGCACAACAAATAGGGAAAAAAAATCAACCTATAAGAGACTATATTAACAAAAATGACTCTTTACTAATATAAGATAATTTTTGTAAGTACTTATGAAAGCAAGCAAAAAAATGAAACACAATTAATTAGATCAATGAGGTTGTGTATACACCCTAAATTGGTCAAGAAACCACACATATCATGTATTTTCATAGTACTTCCATAGGAGAATATGAGTTTTGTTCACATCTACCCAGGTTTTTTATTTTAGTAATCTCAATCTTATTACATGCCTTAGATACCTTTTTACCTATTCCCAATCATCCCAAACCTTTCAAATGGTCATTCCACCTCAACTAACTCATATTTTAGATTCTTTTTCCATCCCCCTTGATCCATAGCCTATAGGATGAGAGTGCTAGGATTAGACTATAGTGTTCAAACCTAGGGTGTTTAGTTTCCAGTGCTCTTGTCCAAGGTCAATTTGAGCCTTAATGATTAGTTTATTCTACTAGATGGGTCTTATCCCCTTTCTTTTCTTCATCCCTAAGTTTTACCATGTCAACCAAATGCAAATAAAGTTCCTAAATTTGAAATAAAGAGTCTCCTGTATAAATAAATACACAAGGCATTTTATATCTAACATTACTACTTTAGCAAAAAAATTAGTCAATAGTATAGCTCAACATAAACTTGCATGCTTGATCAAGGAAGAACCTAGGTGAAAGATGAGGCTTAATGTAGGCAATGATTAGGACAACATGGGTTCTAGATCATGTGATCATTATTCCCCTAACCTAGTTTTACCCCTTTTTCTTTTGATACATGTGTTGTTTGCATGTGTGTAGATGAATACAGGGTTCTAGAGATTAAAATATACCTATAGAAAGATTTGTTAACTTCTAGCCTCTAAAATTTAGTACCCAGGCTCATGCTAACCTGGTGAACAGAACCCAAAAAACTTATATCCTTATAATAATATTGGTATAAGTGAACAATAAGATTGGTATGACTCCTATCTAGTGCAAGTGCTCTTGTCCAATTAGAAAATGAAGTCTAGATCTAGATTCCAGATAGTGTCCCAATCCTGCATTTTAGTTTTCAACCCCTAAATCATCCATTTTAGACCATTTTTAGATAAATTTACTTTTATTCCTTATGTAAATTACTTGATAAAAATATATTTTTTGAAATAATACATTATATTTTCCAATTTCTCTAGACCCCTTATTTTTTAAGAACTAGACCCTAGTTTTCCAAAATTAATAAAACATTTGGTGAACCTGACGTGAATCAAACATGCAACCTTTTGAAAATAATTATGGGAATATTGGGGTTTTATTCCTATTTTAGTAAAAGGGTCTAGATTTTTAAATCAGTAAATAATATGCAATAAATAAGCTACTAATTTTTAAAATTTACTTGTAATTAAATCTTTTTTAAAAATAATAATGTGAGAAAAAAAATTAAAATTATCTTATTCTATATTGATTCGACTGAGACAATGTCTAATAATCACTGTGCAAGCCTAGGATACTATCACAAATAGGAGTCTAGATTTCATTTTCTGATGGAACAAGAGTGTTGAAAGTGGATAGGAGTGGCACCAGTGTTATTGTCCTTGTATAGCACTGTTGTCCTGAGGAGATAATTTTTTTGGGTTTTATTTGGTAGGTTTGTGTGACACTGTCCCTAAATTTTTAAAGCCTCACTATTAGCAGTGCTCCCTATATATCTGATTTTTTTATGTCTTTAATGAACTTGAAAAAAACTTTGGTAAATAAGGAAAAGGGGTTAGTGTGTATAATATGCAATGTATATGCTTCACACCTAATGTGTGGGCACATTGCCTACATACTAATAATCTAAAGAGGGATCAAGCCATATGTAGTTCTCCTTTTGAAAGTGTTTGGTGCAATTGTGATATGAGAATGCAAGAAATTCTAGACTAGATGTACTTGAGGATGGCTAGGGACTGATGCAAATATTTAGATACACTTAAGACTATACTGGGTGGTTATATGCAAGGAATAGGGAAGATTGTCTGAGTGGTTTCACTTGTATTTTTGCTTGCTTGATAGTGTTTGCCAACCCTTTTCAAATGATCTTTGAATGGGCTTTTATACTGATCTATTAGTCATAGATTAAATCTACTCATGTTAGGATGATAAGGAGAAGGATGGGGAATTTAAATAAATTGACCATTAAGGCCAAAAATAGGGTCCTAGATTAGTTAAGGTCAAGTCTAAAAGGCTATGGATGATTTTGAATTAGTGAAAACAAACCTATGAGGATCATGAGAGCAAGCAAGAGGGACCTATGGGTTGGGTATCATTAGCCATGCTCAAGTTACCAATTTTTATATTTTATATGACTACATTTGTCACCCCTTTATTCTAGTGATGTAGCAAAGTGAGATACTAGGATAAAGGAAAATAGAAATCATACTTAAACTTACCTGCAAGGGTGAAGCCCATGAAGCTATGTGATGTTGGGTATGCATAGTGAGAGGACAGTGTGAAGTGTAAATCTACAAGTGAAAATAAAAGGAGATTAGTTCTTACTAGATATGTTATATCTAATTTAAGAACATACAAAGCTAAGTAAAAGAGAGAAAGGAAGAAAAAGTAATGAATATACCTCACCAAGTATGTGAACCAGTACAAAACCTATTATGATGCTAAGTAATATTGAGTGATGTTGAATAATGTTAGATGTGTACCGAACCAAGAGTAATATCATGAATGGAGTTGAGTGTTCAATTAAAATTCAAAGTTTGGCCCTTTGGCTCCATCATCACCCACTAATTGAAGTTATGTGATCCTACGTGTGTTGATAAATGTTTTGACTATGTTTCCAATCCCTCTGAATAAGTGGCTCAAGAATACAAAGTCTAACTAGTCCTTTGGCTCCATCGTTGCCCCATGAAATGAAGTTGCAAACTAATACCAATATATAATATGTGTCATATGAGATGTCTATTGAATCCCATAAATGTACTATGATCTGACAATATTGGCAAGGATATCCGAATGTATGCTAGAAACTAGTCCACTCTTGGCCATTTTGAAAGATGGAGATTAGGCTTATATGAAAGCCAATTTGAAACTAAGAATCTATCTTATGTGGAATCTACTTAGGAACTTATAAACTTAGAAGTTACACTTGTATTAAAGTCAAACCAATGTGAGGCCAACCACTTGTAGGTGGAGTAAGGCATGCAATTGTTGAGAATGTCCAGGTAATGTTGAACTCAGAAAGAAAGAAAACAAATGTGTCATGCAAATTTCCTCTAATCACTAGTGTCTAAAACATGGATTCTGATCTATAAGTTCTACCAATTTCCCTATCTAAAATTAGAAGTGAAATCCATCATTCTATGGATGATACCCCTTATATCTAGATTCTCTAATCAAAATTGTACTGAAGTTACTGACTCTAGTCTGAACTGTAGCTAAAAAACTATAATTAAACTTATCTTTTTATCTATTTCTATAAAATATAGTTTTTTTGTTGTTTAGATAATAGCACTAGAAATGGATAGTATTACCACCAATGCTATAGTCTAGTCTCAACACTAATGTCCTAGGCCAAATTTGATGATTGATCAATATTCTTGACTATCTGCCTGGTTTGTTTTGACTAGTTTAATGTCTGGTTTCTATTCTAGGTGTTTTAACACTAGATTTTTTGGTTGATAGGAGCTCTGATCTCTATGACAAAACCCTTGTTTTTTTCCCCTCTTTTAAGGGTAGAAATGGATACCCTACAATTATTTCCCTCAAAAGAAAGATCCCTGCAAGTTTGTTATTGTACATGGATATATGATGTACCAATGATAATTGACAAGATATCTCAAGATATAGCATAGGTTGTAATGAGAGATTTTTAGATCAACAAGGATATGCCTAAATAGATATAATAATGTAATATCATGTGTAATTTACTGAGCTAGAATGTAAAGTGTTAGTTATTAGTTGTTAGTTGGATGGATAGAGCATGAGTCCATCATAACATCTAAGAAAACATGAATAATGCATGATATGGATCATGTCATTTCAAATAATTGAAATCAATCAAGCAATAAGCACACAAGGCAAGAAGAAAGAAGTGTACAAGAGTGGCCAAGGGGCTAAACAAGCAAGGGACATGGGCACATGTCACTCAAACTAGAAATCAAACATATAAGGCATGTTTAAATGCCACATACACATAAAGCTTAAAAAAGCAAGTTATTATGGAAGTCAAAATCACATAGAGGAGTATAGGCAAAGGGTATTGGCAAATGTCCTAAGGCATATAGAAAAAATAAATAGGAACTAAGAAATGCAATCACATCAAGCTACGCTAAGAAAGAAAAGAAAACATGTAAGGAGATGGAAGATACAAGCATATCTAACTAATCAAATCAAGAGTGAAAGTATGTAAAACATGTTAGTACAAGGCTAAGTATATGTTAAGAAATATAGAAGTGTTATACACTAGTGAGTGTCAATATAGTAGTATGTGTAAGCAAGTTAGTAATGTAAATCAACATGATAACTAAAGTTTGTGGTATAAGAATGGCATAACCTAGATGTTGTAGTCATGTAGAAGATACCCCTAGTAGGTAAGTATATCAATGTGTGTCTCAATGTAGAAGTGGAATGCCCCCTCAATGGGAAGAGTGAAGAAATCAAAGATCTAGATGTCATTGCACACACTCAAAGAAGATCAAGTGAAGAATGGTAATGTAGATAAATCAACAAATAATAACATAAAATAATAAATGTAAGTCTAGCATAATAGTAGAAATGTAAAGCATGGATGATGCATATAATCAAAATATTTTTATTTTTTATATATATTTGAATGTTTTTGGATTTTTGAAAGTTTTTAAGCTATGTACAATCAAGCAAGAGAAACTATGTATAGGTAAGATGGGAAAGGATGATAGTAACCAATGAGTCTCATGGGAGACTCCCTATCATGGTATCCTATATCAAGGAGAGGAATTGTGCATGATCATGAAGTATGATGGAAATGTTGAGACTATAGCTATGAAATTTATATATACTTTAAATGATCTAAGATATCTAAAGTAAAAACTAAGTGTGGGGTCCCCCTATGAATCTAAGAATTCGATGCAACTGTAGGGATCTTAGGGATCCATCTAGTAGTAGGAGAAGCTCTCTGAACATGTGCTCTATGAGTGGATTCATGAGATCTCAATGATACTTCCCTGGGTGTGAACATTCTATCTAGAAGCTGTATAGAATCTTGATGTTGTGGAGGTCTATGAACTCTCTATGCTAGTGACAGATGCCTCAACTATGGATGAATCAGAACTAGAGTAGGAAGTATAACTAGTGAAGAATCTAGAATTGGAAGCTGAACTAAAATTAGTGACTGTAATATAGAAGATGGCTCTGAAGTGGGGAGTGGTAACTCATATGTAAATCCACCAACTATAATAAAATAATTAATGTGAATGAATTTCATGCATTTGTGAACTATAGAAGGTATTGCTCAAAGTTTTTGAATCCATGATGGACCAAGTAACATATCAAAAAATCATATAGTGGGAACAATAGTGAATGGTGTGGCCACATGTGTTAGACCCACCTGTAAAGGAAGTATGATCTCACCCAAGGAACTATGTATGTGCCCATTGAATCCATTGCTAACTATGTCTATCAGTGTAATATCCTGCTCTAAGTATCTTAGATGCTATAATAATGTCATGATACACATGTTCACACTAGATCCATTATCTATGAGAACACTATGAATAGGATGATTATGAATGTAAACTCTAATAAAGAGTGCATGATAATTTGAATCATCCTCAATGATCTCCTAGTCTGAAAAGGAGATGGAAGTCTACCTAGAACTCTAGAATTATATACACCAATCATGTTGATCAAAGGATGTGTCTCAATTGAAGGTGCCCTATATGTATCTGGTGGTGGATGTGCATGATATGCATGGTGAACCCCTGATGTGTCCCATGTATCCTATTTGAAATGATATGGAAAAGGATCTAAAAATATTTTCAATGATTTATCCTATGTTTGCTTTGCCTAAGGAGGCTCAACTGAAGTGCCAACATCAATATGATTATCATCTATTAAATCTTGTATATTGTGTTTCAAACTAATGCATCTATTTATTAAATGGTGTGAGGCCCTAAGAAACTCATAAAATACATGTTGATCATATCCATGTGGAAGAGGATTTATTGGGTCAAATTCCCTAATAGGAGGGAGAGATATGATGTTACAATCCAATAGCTATTGTAAAAATCTGGTTGGAGAAATTGCTTGATTGGTAAATGTACACCAAGGAGGTGCTAATAAAACCACTCATTGAGAGGGATCTAAATTTGTATTAACTATAGGTTGATTTTGACTCTTTTTATCATTGACCTTTACTTTTTATGGGACTTTATTGTTACTCTTGTTTTTTGTGTCTAAGATACTTATGTGATTGAGTTTGCCCATTGAAATTAACTTGACTTCTCTTTTCTTTAGTGTGTGACACAATTCAATGAAGGAAGAGAATCTTTTAAACATAATTGATTCATGCAAAGCTAGGAGAAGACTATGTTTGAAGAGATCCTTTAAATCTTGATTGGCCATGGGATTAGTCATCTTAGCCAAGATAGTTTCATATGGTAGAACATACTTTTTGAGATGCTCATTTGACATCTATTATGTAACTTTAGTGTATGAAACCTTATCACCAATGTTGATGCTGAAATGAGCTAGGAACTTGTCAGATAAAGGGTTAAATGTATTAACTAACTAATTTAATAGGCTATAAAACCATTGTAAATCATAATCCTTTAGGCTTCATAGAAATAACTTGGTAAGTGGCCAGTCATTGGGTACATAGTCCAAGCATGTTTTATGAAAATCTCTCAAATGTGTCTCTATATAACCCTTGCCATCATATAGAGTAAGCTTGGGTTGAGCAAAACCTTATGGCAAGGGTGTAGAAGCAATGTGATGGGCCAATGGTGTATGTAGAAGAGCAAAAGAATCTAGAGCTTGTTTAGGTCTAGTGGCACATTACTCAAGATGTAGCACCTTGGATTGAAGAGATCTTATCTCTTGCACAAGGGTTGCCACATCAGGAGATAGAGATGTACTAGCTATAACTATTGGCATAAAAGTAGATTGGGCTATTATAGGGGGTTGTTGAGACATAGTTGCACCCATAGTGTCATTTGCAACTGGTTGCTTTGTGGTTTGAGAAGATTGACCATTATTCACTTTTTTTTGTTTCTCTTGTATAATTATAAGCATGGCATCTTGTATATCTTGTGAACTTTACTTACTTCGAACAAATTTAAAACCCTAGGTACCATTAGGGTTTCTCCTATAAATTTTTTGTGCAAAAATTCAAATTCAAATTTCTAATTTTTTGTATTAATTTTTGTGCACTTATTCTATTCAAATTTATTTTTTAGAATTTAAAATTATTGTATAATTTTCAAAAATTCTAAAACACTAGATTTCCAAACTAGGTCCTTAAACCCTAAGCCTACTTTCCTTGCAAATTTTAGAAAAATATTTTAAAATTTTTACAAATTATTTACATTGTAAAACATAATTACAAAAATAGTAGTTTTTTAATGCAAAAATTCAATTTTAGTTTTATGATTTTGTAAAAAAAAATTATGCATTTATTATATTCAAAATTACTTTTAGAATTTAAAATTATTGCATGATTTTTAAAAATAATAAAACCCTTGATCAAACCCCTAGATCTCCAAACTAGGTCCTCAAACCCCAAGTTTTCCTCCCTTACAATTTTAAAAAAAATACTTTGGAATTTTTGTAAACTATTTGGATAGTCAAAAGTATTTTCAAAATATCTATGTTCATAGTTATTTTTACATTTATTTTCTTAATAGCACTTTTCAATATTCTCTTGGGTGAAATAAATAAAATGGACATTAAGGTACTTCTTCCCTCTCATCCCATAGATCAATTCCTAAAATTTTCTCAAAATTATGATAATGAATGGACAAATTTGCAAAATTGCATATTAGCTAAAAGTGTGGAAAATGATTTTATTTACAATGAAGATAATTACTATTATTTTAATTATAAATATGATGATATACATGAAAGTGATAGTGAAGTACAAATAGATGAATCTTCTTCTCTCAAACCTATCTCTTTTATTCCTTCTTCTAGAGAAAATAATTTTGATAAATGGGAAATATACTTCTCACCTCATTCTCCTATGCACAATGCACCAAACGAATAAATTATTCTTCATGCACTTCCAAGTGAACCTCTTATTGGTTATAATTTGCTTCCATGTGAACTGAATATATGTATCTCTTTTTTGACTTTAATGTTCAAACTACAACAACATAAACGTAATAGAATAAAACTGCCAATGCATAATTCAAATGATACATCTCATGTTCCTAACTCTATTATTTCCAAATAAGATCTAAATGAAAAATCCCTTTCTCTTACTTCTCATGAAAATAATGCATGTATTCCATCCATGGATACCATAGATACATATGTTATTCCAATTTTAAATGATACTTTCTTGTATATTAGAAAAGAATTAAATTCTTCTCTTACATCTCTCCCTAGCAATGATGGAAGTGATAATGAATATGATAGTGAACATGAAAATGAATTTGAAAATGAGAGTGATTATAAATATTATTCCAATGATGATTATTATGCACATAGTGAAGAAGAATATGCATCTCATGTTTCTAACTCTTATTTCACTCCTCCTCTCAAACATAATGCACTTACAAATATTGTTTCTACTTCTATGAATGATTATATTTCAAATAATGCACATGTTAATGCTAATATCACATATTCTACTCAATTAGAATGTGATTCACTATAAAATAAAGATACCAATGAATCCCCCAAGCCACCCCTCACTATAGTATAACCCAGTTTTCACTCTTCACTTACATAGAATGGTAGCCCCCATCCCTCTAGTAGGGTCCAAATTACCATTACTTTTAAAGTTCAAGTGAGTACACCCCCTCTTTACGATCCAATTGATAAATGTAGCATTCCCATGGCTAAAATTAACAATCAAATTCAATGATTAAATGAACTTATTCAAGATACTATTGTACCATCCAAGGAGATTATCTATTTAATGGATGCAGTTGGTGAATTATAACACCAAGTACATCTCCTTACCTTGGAAAATAAGGCTTATAAGTTTTGATAAATGCCTAATCATCTTCTAAATACATTCATAAAAGCTTCATTTCCTAAGCATTTCCAAACATCATCATTGCCTCACTTTGATGGAATTGAAGATCTATTCATATACCTTTAGGCCTTTTAGAAGGCTTTTCCATCTCATGTGAGTCCTTTGATTCTACTCAAGTTATTCCAGTAGATATTAGTGGGGGAAGCATAGAATTGGTTCTTTCAACTCCTCCCCATTGGTTCCTTACACACATATGATGACTTAGAGGAGGCATTTCTTATACATTACATAGAAAACATGGGCCCTCATGTTACATATGAGAAACTTGCAACTTTGCATCAGAATACTTTAGAGGCAGTTAATGATTATATCTTATGATTCAAGAATCACATGCTATAATTGATATACAAACCAACATATTTAGAGATTCAACTTATCTTTATTAAGGAGCTTCACCAAACTCTCCTCAAGTATCTATTATATCAGATAGAGTCTTATTTCATACACTTATGTTATACAATTCTAGCTTTGGAAAAGAAATTGGGATTGATTGAGGCAGATTCAGTTGATTGGATTACTCTAGATTTCACAATATTATCTATAGTTACATATTCTAACACATAGCATCCACCATGTCCTAAAAAATAGAGGAGACCACAACTAGAAAAGCAACCAATTAAGAATAGAAAGCTAGTATCCAGAATATAACCTACATTATGTACTATAGATAACAATATCAAGGCATCATTACAGTTTGATTCAGAGCAAGATAGCCCATCTATCATATTATCAGTACTCTTAGATAGGAGGTTAATCACATTACCTTATACTCATCGATGAGATCTACATCTCTTATAGAAATAACTACATCAGCCCTTTTGTAACTATCATCATATTTATGGACACAAAGATAAAAAAATTTATGGACTCAAAGATTGCATTAATAGATGTGTGGCTAATGGTATCATATAATTTATCATGGAACCATAGACCTCATTCTTCCATGATCGATTCATCCTGGGACATTCCTTTACAAGAATCATCAGTCACTCATCATGAGAATAATGTGGGTTCTAAGATAGAGCCTCACAGAGATCTCCTATTCCATTTATTCAAAAAGTCAAGAAATCAGTACAACAAGAGTAACCTACATATAGCATTGTAGTCTAAGGAGTACATGGTTTTATTCTATATACATATCTAACAAAGTCATAAGCACTGTAGTAGAGTACTAATCATGATAAATATTCACTAAGGTTAGATTTTTTGGGTCCTATCTCACGTATCAATCTTCTATAGTTAAGATTAAATGAAACCACATCATAGAGTACTACTTATGATAAATATACAGTATGGACAGATTTTATGGGTCCTATCTCATGTAACAATCCACTATGGTTGAGATCAAATGAGGTTTTATCACAAGTTTTAGCTTCAACTCGATCCATGGCTCAGTCATACACATCTTAGTAGAGGCCATAAGGTATATGATTATGCAAAAATGAGCCTTATTCATAGCACATAGTTCCTATTGAACATCCAATAAATTTAAAAAATTTATAATCTCCATGTCTAGCTATAGTTAGCATACAGTAGACAATATTAGATATAAAGCATATTCCTACACATCATGAGCAATATGGGCACTTGTTTAGTTGGCCAATAGGGTTAAGATAGTGATACAACATAGAGTGATACAATGCACATATCTTTACTTAGCAAGGAAATGATGGAGCCAAAGGACCAACCTTTTTATTCTTTAGCCACTCTTGGGGAATTAAACATAAAATGCTCTCTTACATCCCTTTCTACTAACAACTAACATTCCTAGTTCTAAATATCCATCCCTATCCAAACCAAATTATCCAAATCTAGACCTTACCGCTATCCTATTTTTCTAATCTTAAACCAATTCACTTTATCAAAATAGTTTACCAATTACAAAGCTAATAAATTTTTTGTTCACATATGATTATAAATCAAACCTAGTATCACCTAAACTTATCAACAAAAAGCAAAATCAAATATCTTAAGTACCATTTTACTAAACATATGTAACCTCAACATTAATACTAGATTAACTACTTCTAATCAACAAATTGCAATAAATATGCTAATCTATTCCAAAATCTATAACATAACATGCATGAATCTAAGATAGAACTTGTGTGTGTGTGTGTGTGTGTGTGTGTGTGTGTGTGTGTGTGTGTGTGTGTGTGTGTGTGTGTGTGTGTGTGTGTGTGTGTGTGTGTGTGTGTGTGTGTGTGTGTGTGTGTGTGCAACAAAGTTTTTAATACATATACATCATATCAAGATATAATCAATCATGAATGGGTGTCATGCCCTCACTCTCAGCTACGCTCTCTCCTCCAATACTAGTCTTGTAGTATAGCCTCACACTCAATATCCCTGCACCTCCTCGAGCTCCCAAATACCTCTTACAATGGCTATCTCATTCCAGCAACTAACCATGATTTTCATGCAATTCCACATACCACCTCTATAAATTAGTGTACTCATCCATAATCTACGTACTCACTGATCCATAATTAGGTGGAGGCATCTTATGCCTATCTCAATTATCTCTCAACTCATCTCTCTCCCACTACCTTAACATATGCAGTTATCACTATGGCATCCCTATCAAACAAATGAGCATAAATTCCAACTATAATTGTTGCTCACTCTATCAAAACCTCCTCCAAAGCATCATCAGGAACTGTTGTGTGAGCTCTTGAAGTGTAGACTTAATGATGGTCTCCCAAAACCCATCATATCTACCTCCTCCCCCAATAGATGCTTCATCATGAGCACCTTCCACTCCACCTACAAGTAAAAGTACAATACTAAGTTAGACATACATTTTCAAAACAAACTAAAACATGCATAAACTTGGATAATAATTCAAATATAATCAATGCTTACCTCCCATCATCTAGATCAGAATAGGGTCCTCATACTTAGGGGCATCCCCTCTATTGGCCCTTCAATTTTGACCAAGTATTTGTTCTACTTTTGGCATGCAGTGTGGAGGGACCATTGTCTATTTTGTATTCAAGTACTAGCATAGCACAGGGAAACTATGACATGGGAGGACCATGGTGTGGGACTAGTAGGCATGAGAGTAAAAAGGTGTGGAAGGACAAAGGTAAGGGAGACCCAGTGTGGGAGGACCTAGTTAAAAGAAAACATGGCACAAGGAACTCAAGACTAGAGGACTTAAAATAGAATTGAAATACTAGGGGAGCATGTGGGAAATAGAGGACAAGGGACATGGGAGTAGTTAGAAGAGTAAATCAAGTAGGACACTTTGACCCCAGTGATTAGAGGGTTTTTACTAGCCTATGAGAAATGGAACACTTAGACATAGATATATAGCATAGAGCAAGGATATAAGGGCATAGAGGCCCAATTCTATATGAGCATTCAATTGTAAGAGCCATGACTCTCAACGTATTGGGAGTTCATGTGCCATTTGTCCATGATAGTTAGAATCTTGAAACTTGGTTAGGGCAAAAAAAGTATAAAAACCCTTATTTTAATCATTTATGGGTGTGTGGACCTTTGGAGAAGATAGACATCATTTTGTCTTATAATTTGTTAAACAATCAATGAATAGTTAGTATTTGCTATAACATGTGATGATACATGAACATCCTAAGTATTGAATAATGGATATGTTTTATATCTAAATTTGGGGTATATTTTCCTTTTATTTTTACTATTGAATAATGATGGTGATCTTTGTTATCATTATAGTTAATTCTAGGATGATGAGAATAATAGTGGTATATTTATGGTATTAAATAAATTAAAGAATTATGTTCCAAGATATGAACAAACATACAACATTATCTTCCAAAGCCTTCAAGAATCGGTCTTTTACTATGCATTTTAAGTGAGCATGTAGGACTTACATCTCACATGATAGGGCCAGTGCACTAGCTTGTTGGGGAGAAGCTCTAGTGCTATAGTAAACTTGACTAAATGAACCCAATATTTTGGTTCTATCACCAGGACTCAAATCAATAAGAGCATAATTATGGGAAATGTTTGAGCACATTATGCTAGAGAATATTGAATAAGGGATTACCAATGTTAAAGACAACTTTGTGGTTATATATCTTAAACCAAGAATTACTACATGATAGTGGGTGGAGAATAATCTCTATAGCTCATTGTATGAGACTTTCTTTTATGAAGTCCCAGTTCTCTTGCATTCTTGGATCCTAGCATTTTCTCAAGGATGTTCCAAAAATTGTGAAAGAAGGTAGTCTCATACACTATAACAACAAAGGAGATTATCATAACTTGAATTTCCCTAGATGTGAGCAATGAATTTTTGGTGGAAAGGTTTTTGAAATAGTTACATTTTGGAATACATGGTAACCACTTATTCATGCCCTAAGGAGATGATCTTCCATTTTCTAAAATAACTAAGGGGACATTATATTTCATTATTTTCCTTCGATATTAAGAAGTTAATTATTGATCTTGGGTTAGAAACACTACCCATGGAGGGATAAAATCTCATGTTCATAAGCTACACATTTAAAGGAGAGACTAATGGTTGATTGGAGATTTTGGGTTTAACATGGTAGCAAGCCAATGAGTGTTATAGAAATAGAAGTATGATGAAGCTTGATAGAGGATCATGGGAGTTAGTGGCATGGGAAGAGATCAAGAAAACTCAAGGATTATTGTGAAGAGTCATAAGGAGTTCGACGTACATAAAGAACCCATCACTTTTGAGCCACATCCTTTATTGATTTTATCTTGTAAAGGAGAAATGAGCTAGACTACTAGAGATAAAGAACCAAGTACAAGTTAACTAGGCTCCCCACCATAGTGCATGTTCATGCCTTTGAGTCAGATAGAATAACATATATAATTGGGATACAAACAACACAAGCTCAAAAACTATATGGGTAAGGGAGAATAAAACTAAGCCAGTATGTAATAATATGGAATCTACATCTTTCCCTCTGCATAAGAAATCTATGGCATAGCTTGGAATGCCTAGAGGATCTAGTCCATAAGGCTAGAATATAGGACCAAACCTAGGAAATCAACCCTCTACTATGCCCCTTCCCAATGACACTACTACTGGAGGCACTAGAGGAGGAATAGGAGGAGGCACTAAAGGAAGAGGACCCCCTCTTGGAACTAGAGTTGGATCTTCCTAGCAACCACCCACTCAACCATAACCCATTATGGTCTACTATGAGATGACATTACATTTACATAAATACCATGGGGTAGAGAATGTAACTGAGCATGTTCATAAGTGTGAACTAATTAGAGGGTTCATGGCATCACATCTTTTAAATAAAAGGCAATGTAGTTTTCAACCACCCTTTTAGAGTACATGCACAAATGGTATTACAAATTTGACTCTTAGTAAGTAGTGGTCAACTATGACCAGCTCAAAGCAGCCTTCTTGTAGAAATTTGATGTCCTTGAGTTTGAATATCAAAGTATAGTGGCACTAAAAGACATAAAATAAGGAATTATAGAGAGAATACATGAATATGAAACATGATTCAAAACCTTTATTTCTAAGTTATCATTTGAAATCAATCTTACTTAGCATGCACAATGGTTTTTAGGAGGATTATATCTACCTTTTTGATGGACCTTGTCATAAAAAACCTTCATAAGTGTGTGTGAGGCATTGGAAACTACCCTCCATGCTAAAGTGGTAGGAAGCATGGATACTGGGATTAGTACCTTTATAGAGGTATAAATATCATTCATAGAATCTCATCTTTAAATGTTAATGGCAAACAATGCACATGAGACATGTAGTGGTGTCTAGTGTACTGACTGTGAGACTAAAGGACATATGAGGAACAAATTCCTATGCAAGAACATCCATGTAGTAATAAAATAAACCTATGAGATCTATCATGAAGAACATGATGTCCATTCTTTTCCACTTTTTAAATGGGATACAAACATAATGGTATCTGACTATTATATAATTTATGATGCCTACACACATGAAACTAATGATTGTCAATTGATCAGTGATATTCATGAAGCTCAAGCATGTAGCACACATCAAACTTAAGTTGCCAATACTCAAGACAATATTGGCTATCAAGGGTGAGGGAGAGGATGAGGACAAGGTAGTGGTTGATTGACACTAAGAACCTATTATAAATGTGGTTCACCAGACCACTATCAAAGATATTGCCTTGAGTACCCAACCTATGCATTTTGCAAAAAAGATCATCAACTAGAAGAATGCCCTAATTTATATACAACCATCACTAAGGATTAAAATGAAAAGGGTATTAACATGATTCTCATATACAAACCATAGTGGTGTGCATGCTCAACCATCCCCATAGTTTAGCTAACCCAGTGAACATCACCAGTCATAGTGGAGGTCAAACTCAATAAACAACTAACCCATTCAAGAAGTTACATCAAGAAGAACAATGGGCAAGGAAATACCCTAATGCATAGTATCAAAAGGATGTCCTTTAGGATATAATGGAACTTGTGTGAGAGATTCAAGGTGAGATTCAATACCTCAAGGACAAGGATGTCACACAGCATACCATAGTACAAAAATAATCCAAACTTCTTGTGGTGTGGGATGATTTTTAGGAACTATGCAAATGTATGCTCAATGAAGACATCATTCCTAAACAAATTCCACCATCACCTTAGTCGATAAAGTGAAGATAACTATTTAAATCATGCCTAATGGTAGTAAAGTCCTAGTTCTTCTTCCCTAGATGATGGAGAAATATTGGTAAATGTTACTATTAATGGATGGGTGATATGAGATATTTAGTGGAGACTAGCATAGAAGTTAATGTTCTCACCAAAGATGTTTTGGAAAAAATGGCTAGCCTATCCCTACAACCCTCTCCACATATTTTTTTATGGCAAACAAGACTCGAGTACATCTTATAGGAGTCCTCCGAATGCCACCATTGATATACTTGGGGTTTCATTTAAAGTTAATTTTGAGGTCTTAGAGTTGGCAAAATTTGATGACTATCTAGCCCTATTAAGAAGGCCCTGGTGCTATGAGAACCACATGGATTTAAACTTTTAAAACTAGTATATTAGTTTTGAGAATATCGAGTAGTGCATAGTAATACCTTTAGATCAAGCACAAGGGCCTCCCCATGTCAAGCCCATGAGCATAGATGAAGACATTAACAACCTATATAATGTTACTTCTCAACATGAGGAATAACATGACCCATCACGAGATTGTATTCTCCAGAGAATAGACAACTAATCTATCTCAGATACTACAAGCAATGCTTGTAACTATTGCGCCCATGGTGACTATGATCTAGCTAAAAGATTATGTATCACCATAAAAAAAGGAGAGAGAATCTTATGCTAGCTCCCTAAATGCCACAAGTTTATGTGCCTCATGGTTTTATCAATGTGAGGGCCATTAGAGGGACCACTAATGGAGAGACTAAGGGAAGTTCCATAGTTCCAAGGACAAATGGAGGTACATGACTTTTTCTAGGGACTCAAAGAGTTATATGATAACAAAGATGACCAGATGTAGTCTTTAGATCACATTTTTTATGGTACCACTGCCAGATGGTGGCATACTCATAAAGAGTGCCTTTTATATTGGGATCAAGTATGAGCTGCTCTACATCATAGATTTTACCATGATAATAAGATAAGAGGCACACTTATCTATAGTGGTATGAAAGCATCTAAACCTCATATTGAAGCTTGTGAGACAATATAGCAAGCTGAGGAAATAATATTACTAGAGTCCCTCTAGGTCCATGCATTCTATGAGACTTTGCATACTTGGGCACAGACTTGGTACATTCATCAAGAAAGGCACATGGGTAATAGATTCTATAAGTTATTAAGGGAAAACATGACATCAGCACTTTCTTATTTTTCACCAAATATGGACTTAAAACTCACCCTTCAAGTCATGCACAAATCAATCATTGGAGATCCAAGTCTTATCAAAGACCAGCTATGCCTTATTCATCATAAACCTGAAGAACCATTACACTTATTCATTGATACTACACCATCATCAATTATTAATAAGGAATGTCATAAAGAGATCTACCTAGGAAAGCAAAAACTCATCTTTCAATTAGATGAAGGTGAAGGTTCCATTTCACTTGACCCCTTGAATAATAATGTGGGAGTCCCTACAAGTACTATTTCATGAACTATTCAGGACACAAGCTCTCTAATAGACAACCCTTTTCATGATCCCATTTATAATATTCAACTTAACATTGTCATGGAGAAAGAACCTAAGATGGCTACAATTGGAAATTATTGTATTGAGATAGAAATTTCATAGATTTTTTAGTTGTTGAAAGAATATCAAGATGTATTTCTAAGGAATTGTATCAAAATGAAAGGATTTCACTTGTCTCTAGGGAAGATCCACATAAAGCTAACTGATGACACTCATCGAGTGAAGAAACATCCATATAAGATTAAAAAAACCTCTGAGTGCATGTGAAAGATGAAATTGATAACATGTTCATGCTGGAGTAATTACTCCCATTGATGAATTTGGTTGGGTGAGTCCCATGGTAATCAGTATCAAAAAATATGGATGTATTCAGATCTATGTGGATTACCATGTTTTAAATGCATCTTGTGTGATAGATCCTTTTATAATACCTTTCATAGAGGAAATACTAGAAGGTGTTTCTGATTGTGAGATATACTCTTTTAATGATGGGTTCTCACCAAGTCCATACAGTTGAGGAAATTTGATCGAAGACTACCTATGCTACTAAATGGGGATATTTTTCCTATACTATCATGCCTTTCAAGTTGAAAAATGCCTTTATAAGGTTCTCATGGATAGTAGTTGAGGCTTTCAAATATTTTATCCATAAGTTTCTCCAAGTCTACTAAGATGATTGGATGGTATACATCTTCATCAAGGACCATTATGCCAATTTGAGGCTCATGTTTGAGCCTTGTCGACTATTAAAAAATTCCATAAATTTGAAAAAGTGCCTATTTGTGACACCTTTTGGTGTACTCCTTAGGTATGTAATTTGTAAGAAGGGACTCTTAGTAGATCCAACCAAGGTCTCCATCATTATTTGACTGCTAGCACCCAAAACTTAGTATGAGGTGTGTGCCTTGCTAGAACATATGGGCTACTACAAAAAGTTCATTCAGGGCTATGCCAAGATTGTCTTTCCCCTAAAAGAGCTTCTAAAGCACAATGAACAATTTATATGGATTAATTCTTGAAAAGGAGCCTTCAAAACACTCAAAGTTAGTTACAACTTCTATCTTATAATTTCATAATTGGATAAAGCATTATCATGTCTATGTTGATGCATTTTGGATGGTAGTTAGTGTGATACTTTCACAATTAGGTGATAAAAACTTAGATCACCTGATTTACTTCGCTAGTAGGAAGCTGACATCAACAAAATGAAACTACACCACTATTGATCATGAAGCTTTGTCTATGGTTTACGCTCTACAAAAGTTTAGGCAATAGCTTTTGGCTACTCCATTTATATTATATACAAACCATGAGGCCTAGGCAATAGCTTTTGGCTACTCTATTTATATTATATACAAACCATGAGGCCTTAAAGTATCTTTTCAACAAATCATTATTACATGTAAGCATTTTCCATTAGATTATACTTTACCAAGAATTCTAGTTTTTTATAGTAGTGAAGCCTAAGAAGTCTATTTGTGGACCTGATCACTTATCTTAAATTGAAAATGAAGAACCCCCACATGCCATAGAATATGATCTTCTTGATGTTCAACTCTTTTGAGTTTCTTAGGTACCTAAATAAATAGAGGATATTGTGACATTTCTAAACACTAGTTGCACACCTAACTCCTTAAATACACAAGAAAAAAGTAATTTTACAGTCTATGTCAAACCTTATCAACTCAATGTAAGAGATTTATATAAAATAGACCATGATGGGTTTATTCACCATTATGTAATGCAACATGAGTGCCCTAAAGTTCTATTAGAATTACATGAAATTATTTATAGAGGACACTACATTAGAGAGGCTACCATGCACAAGGTCTTGCTTATTGAACTCTAGTGGTAAACTTTATTTAAAGATACAAAGGCTTATGTTAGGAAATGTGATGTCTAATATCATGTAGGAAAACCTAATAGAAGATATGTTATGTTATTGTACCCTATTCCTTATAGATAACTATTCAAAAAGTAGGCCATTAAATTTGTGGGACCTATCACTCTATCAAGATGATGAATGGGCTCTCATTACATCATTACGACAACTAACTATCTCATGTACTGGGTTGAAGCAGTGCTCACAAAAGATTGTACTATAATAAATACCACATGATTCATTTGGGAAAACATTATAACATGGTTTATATTCCCCCTAAGTTTCACTAGTGATTGAGGCACCCACTTCTTGAATGAAATGATTCACATCTTGTTAGTTGAGTTCATGATCATGCACCACAAGATGACACCATACCACCCATAGGCCAATGAAATAGTTTAAGCCTTCAATAAGTTCCATAGTACCACTTTGAAAAAAAAATATGATGTTATCTAGAATAATTGGGGTGATCAAGTATATGTAGTACTTTTGGTCTACCAAACTACATACAATTACCTTAACAGAAGTACACCATTCAACCTAGTATATGAAAAAGAAGTTGTCATACTAGTGGAGTTCCTATTGCCATCTTTTTGGATAGTACATATGGGAAAATTAGATGATGATGTCTTTTTGAAAGCTTGGATTGATGATTTAATGAAACTAGATGAGTCTCAATTCCTCAACCACAAGAGTCAAGATGTTGAAAAAAGCAAACAAAAATCATGACAGGATCACCATATTAAGAACAAAGTCTTCTTTCTAGGCATGAAAGTCCTAATTTAGAACTCTAAGTTCATGTGACACCCTAGAAATATTTGTATCCATTGGGATGAACCATACATAGTTCATATCATTTGACATTTTTGAGATTACTAGCTAAATCGAATGGATGGATAATTTATCCCAAGAAACTATAATGAGAGTCAGTTTCAGTTATATTGTGATTTTGTTTAGTCCAACTTTTATAATCAATAAGGCTTAAGGCCGTTAGGTTAGGATTTATTATTTTTAATAAAAATCACTATCCTTGAGGTGTGGGACTCTTTAAAGTAATTTAAGTTTATGTTTGTGCTTTTTTGGAGGACCACAAACCCTTTTAGTGCAAGGTAAGGCAACATGCATATGAATACAAAATATAAGATGTGAGCATGCAAGTCCAAAAGGCACAAGAGTCATATATGCCACATAAGTGATTAAGGGTGCAGGAGTCATTAAATTTACTAAAAAATTATTTTGAAAGGTTCCCACCATTTGGGTGATAGTTGTATTCCAATTCATAAGAAAGGTGGGATAGTTGTCATCCACTTCCAAGAAAGGCATGGGAAGGAATAGACTATTAATGCGATAAGGTTAATCATAACAATAAGTGTGTGAGTGGAATGATGGGACAAGTTTGTTAAAATAGTAAATACTTGGTGCAAGATTCAAAGTATGAAGACTATTAAAAAAAATACATTTATGGCTAGAGATGACAAGGAATGGAAGGAATTTAATGAGGTAAACTTCTTCAGAGGACCTATAAATAAATGAGCTAAACTCATTTTACACTTTACCTTGCTATAATTTTTAAGTGCTTAGCAAACCAGAGAACTAGAGAGACGAAATTGAATCCTTTGTAAATCAGAAGTGTTTATAGAGTTGATAAAGATATGATAGTGGTTTCCAAGTGAAGAAGAGAGGTTGTTAGTTTGGATTGGTGAGGATTGGATATTGTTGAAGTTACAAGTTGTAGGCCCACCATTGTTGTAGCATGAAGCTCAAAGAGATGAAGGAAGTGCTACCACCACGTATTCATTTGGGAAGATGGGATAGTCATGGGTTAACCTTGAAGTTTCATAGAGGGTAATGTAGCTAAATAAAAATGCTAAGAGACTTGAGAAGCTTCCAACCATACCAAAAGAAGAAGAGGTGAGTGGAGGAGTATGGTTCCCTATAAGAGAGGATCCTTTGGAAGACCAAAAAGAGACACAAAAAGTGTAGAGCATAGAAGTTCCAAGAAAGAGCATAGAAGAATCCAAGATGGTGAAAAAGGGAAAGCAAGTGTTGGCCTCTTCATCAAAGACTACTCCACCATCTCCCACTCAGTCCCTTTACATATAATAAATGCAATACCTAGAGTCGATCTTACGCATAAACAATTGGGTCTCTAAGGTGTTAACTATAACTATATTTTATTATAACCATCACCATCTAGGGAATGAGGTGGAATTGTAGAATGAATATCAATTCCAGACCACCAACACTAGAAACCAAGTGGTTTATGACCTTTCAATTAAGAACTAACTCGATAGAGCTAGTCTATTCCAACTATTTAAGCTACCATAATTTGGCAAGCCTATTGAGGTGATTTAGTTCATCCTTTCATGTTTCTATGAGGAATACAATTAATTCATAGAATTCAACATGAAAATCACTATATAGAGGATCATCAAGGTTATAGGACTTCAGTTCTTGGGAATGAATGTCCTAGATGACTTGGTAAACATAGAGGAGGTTCAATAGACCAACACCATGCTCATGTGCCAAAAATAAGGACATGTAATACATATCCAAAACATATAGGATCCTACCCTTAGAGTTACAACATGGATCATTTATATCAAGGTCAAAGGGACTGACCAATGGAAAGAGGTGGAAATGGCCCACCTACACATTATGCACCAAGTCACTCAAGGCACATAGTATAACTAGGCATTATATTTTGCCCAAAAAATAACAAAAGATGTGAAAAAGGAACACAAAATTCCCAAGTCTAGGTTTATACAGGGAGAAATTTTGTTATTGCTGGTGTTTAATGAGATCAAAGTCCCTGACTATAGCTTAGGAACATTGAAGTGGGCATAACCCCCAACTCACAAGTCTCCAAATGAGCACTTGAAGGCCTTTACCTATCCTCAACACATTACTACATCTTACAAAATGAAGATGAGATATCGGTTTAATTGAATGAAGATAGATTTTGGCCATTAATGGTTCATCTTAAGGATCTACCTGCCTAACTACGGATCAAGTAGAATTCATGGTGTAACATCACTACTCCTTGGTGTACATTTGAATGAACACTTTAGGAGAACTGTCAGCATGACTCAATCTTCTATATGCATTCCCTAAAGGTTAATTCATTGATTCTATTAATCAAATTTATGATTTATAGCTAATTATTCTACAAGTTAAATGGATTGATGTGGAACACCATACCCTTTATAAAATCTTTGTATATCTTGGTAAAAATGCCTATATGGAGAGGGGAGAAATGAACTTAATCGACATCAAGGTTAAGGATATTCTAATTGGGAAATAGGTACACAAACTATTTTATATGTTATGCCCCAACTAGTATTCTCAAGATGGAGACCCTAAGGAGAGGCTCCCTTAGGCATTGTAGTTATGAAGAAAGCATCTAGAATCAAGTGCTAGTCTATGTGGGTAGTAGGCCCCTCAAAAATGACAAAGGATAGTGGAGGTGTAACCCTCTCAACCCACTACTTCTTTACCATTCATGCCACATCCACATTCACCTTGCCATTCACCATCTCCACCTCATCCTTCACCTTCACCACCTAGACCATCTTCATCTCCATATCACATCTATTTACCATCTACTTCATATTCACTTTCTCATTCCTCTCCTTCCCACTAACCTACCCTAAACCCTTCATATCCTCATCCAAATTCCCCACCTTCTCCTCTTCCATGACCACCTTCACTTCCACCTTCTCTAAAGACTACCACCAGATCAGTGTCACAACAGCCTCCAAGTCAAGCACCCCAAAGGGACCCCTCTCAAGAATAGATTCATAATTTGGGATCATACTCAAACAAGACTATATCCCATATGCAACACGGCCCATCTAGTGATAAAATTGATATTAATGTAATGGGAGTAGATGGGATGTCCTCAGAAAGTCATCAAGAAGATAAACTTGAGTGAGACCCAAAAAGGGGAAAGGGGCCAGCTGAGGGAGAATAGGAACATCAAAAGATGTCCACTCCACAAAAATGATACTAGTTTAGCATAGAGGAAAAGAGTCTCTATTTGTGGAACCATTTCCACCCCAAGGATATAACCCTAGAAACAAGGAAGTAATTATCCTTCATTTTGGAAACATATAGTGAATAAATATAATTTGATATTCCTTTTGACTGCATTTTTTCTAACTTAGATGCTCCAGGTCTATCTGACCTCATGAATATTGACCCACAATGGCTTTATCCAATAATGACAAGTGTTGTATTTTTTAAACTAGCTATGGAGATGATGCATCAAAACATATTATCAAATTTAGACATGTGTATAGTGGAAAGAAAACATGGCCAAGTATTAGAGATGTTTAATAAAGCAGTGGCAAAAAATTAGGCACTACTTGAGGAAGTTTCCTCCTTAAAACAACAAATCCAAGACACCACTAAGACTCAAATAAGGGTTTTAAACCTATGTAAAACTATTTTGAAATAAGATCTAATAGTAGCAAATGGAATATCACTGGATAGAGATGTCATTGAGAAATTAGAGACATTAGTTGAGCTATTGCTCCAAAGAAATAAGGAGCACCTAACATTTAGAGATGAGGCCAGGGATACCCTTAAATAATTCACCATATTTGTAAACATTTGTAGGAGGACCATAGAGAGGGTTGAGGAGGTTATCCCCATTTTGGATGGCATTTTTACATTCCTAGCATATCCAAATAAAATAATTAAAACCCAACTCCATGATGAGGAGGTCCTAAGGCAGCAAGTGACTAATGTTGTGTTATTAATAAAAAATCATGCTAAGAATGAAAAGGTATTTAAAAACATAGAAATGATGGAAGAAGAAATTAATAATCATCATCAACAAATAAATGTTAGTTTTGCAATTTTTTAAGGGCAAGTTGATAATGAAGTTTCTAAGTTAAAAGATATCCAAAAATAAGCCATCATAGCCCTAGATAAATAGATAAAGAAGATTGAGACTCTAACTCAACCTAAGGAGTTAAAATTAGAAAAATAAGCCATTGAAGGAATAATTTCTAAACATTTTGATGATTTATCCCATTGGGATGGGCTAAAGAAAGAACTCAAGTAGAAAGGGCCTGAGTTCCTAGAAGATGCTAATATGGCTTAGTATGGGACAAACTAAGAACTTAGTATGGGGTGATGTTGGCCACTCAATTTTGATGAAGTATTTGTTATAATTTTGGCACATACAATAAAGGGATAATTTTCCATTTTGTATTCAAGTACTAGTATGGTGTGGGAGAACCATGGCATAAAAGGACCATGGTACGGGATTGAAAAGCACAAGAGTTGAAAGGCATGGAAGGACAAAGGTCAGGGAGACCTAGTGTGGGAGGACCTAGTCAAAATAAAATATGGCATGAGGGACTCGAGACTAAAGGACTCAAAGCAAAAGTATAAAACTAGGGGAGTGCATGAGAAGTGAAGTATGAGGGATATGAGAGTAGTTAGAAGAGCAAATCAAGTAGGACACTTTGACCCCACTAATTGAAGTTTTTATACTAGCATGCGATAAATAAAACACTTTAAAACATACATATAACATAGTGTAAGGATATAGGGGTACAAAGGCCTAATTTTATAAGAACATTCAGTTGTAAGAAACTTAACTCTCAACCTATTGGGAGTTCATGTGCCATTTGTCCATGATAGTTAGAATCTTGACACTTGTTCAGGGCAAAACAAGTATAAAAACCCTTGTTGTAATCATTTGTGAGTGTGTGGACCATTGGAGAAGATAGACATCATTTTATCTTGTAATATGTTAAGAAATCAATGAATAGTTAGTATTTTCTATAACATGTGATGATTTTTGAACATCCTAAGTGTTGAATAATGGATATGTTTTATATCTAAATTTGGGGTATCTTTTCCTTTTCATTACTACTATTGAATAATGATGGTGATCCTAGTTATTATAGTAGTTAAGTCTAGGATGATAGGAATAATAGTTTTATATTTATGGTATTTAATAACTTAAATAATTACATTCTAAGAGATAAAAAAATATACAATATTATGTTTCAAATTCTTCAAAAATTGGTCTATCATTGTGCACATCAGGGGAGTTCATGAGACTTACCTCTCACATAATAGGGATAACACACTAGCCTATTGGTGAGAATTTATAGTGTCATAGTAGAATTGACTAAATGAACACAACACCATCCACTGACAAGATATAACAAAGCCCATCGATGCCTCTTCCACTACGTGGTATATACCTATGTGCATCTAACATCATCTACATCAAGAATATCTATAGATGTATCTTGTACATCTAAAGGTAATGGTGTTAACTTAGCCTCAATAAGTTTCCCATGATTCCCTACCCTTGTTTGTGCTTGTTCACTCCTCAAACACACTGATGCTATTGGGCACACATCTTTTGGTACCCTAAATTGT
>JARHVA010005811.1:617500-967500 GCA_037957365.1 Torreya grandis | reverse complement strand
ATATACCTATCCGACTGCACAAGGCTTAGGTCACACACATGACCCAACACTGCTCTATCTATCATAGCTCTCTCATCGATTGATAAAGGTAATAATCTTAGTGTCTCCATCACTTGGCCTCTATAGAAGTCCCTCATCTATATCTTGCCTTAAAAAAACACCAAAAATATAATATACAATAATTAATCATTCCAAACCAATAACGAAGAAAAAACATAGCAACTAAACTAAGCAACAACTCAAAAAAATCCAACCTCTAGGATAACGGCATTGGGTACATGATAGTAGTGTTACATAGGAGTGTTTTAACCTAGAAAATAGTGTTGAATCCTAGACAACAACATTGGAGGAGGGATAAGATCATTATAAATAGTTAAAAGTTTCTTAGGATACTTAAAACACCTCAAACACATCAAAAATAGGCTACTATATAGGCAAAAATCACATGTTTCAGCTACTTACCAAGGTAACCTCCCCACCAACCTCCACCTAGGATACCAACTAATCAAAATGGGTTATGGTAGGTGCTCATCTTTTTGGAATATGTCCTACTCCAAAGCTCAAAATATCAACCTAGTCAAAGTGAAAATGAATCAAAAATCAATCTAATTGTCCTATATCAAACAACTTTCTCATTCAAAGTAAAATACCATTTTTCTTATAACTTCAACCCTATAAATCCATTTTGAAAACCATTTTGTTCTAAAAAATCCTAACAACAATACCTTCAACAACACTCAAACCTCACACTTCTATTACCTTATCTACATATTATGACACACATATCTTTATACCAATTTTACCTAGACATATACTTTGGTCATAACTAATCAGAGACTCATTCAACTATCAAACAACTTAGTCTAATCAATCAAGAAATATATCTATCAAATCAAACTATACCAACCTTTCATCTATTCATATCCCATTAGTCATCACTTTTGGATCATACTCCTCTATTCCATGATCTCATTTGTATACCCAAAAGGGGGCATCATCCCTACTATTCTTATTTAATACATTTACCCATCATACCCATCCACTCTCTTAAGTGGATACATCATACTTCTTACACCTCCAATATTTAGATTACCAAATTCAGCTCAAATTGGTTGAAATACATAGTTATTTAGACTACATGGGTCACTCATCATGGTTTTTACACCTCCAATATTCAAATTACCATATTCAACTCAGATTGGTCAAAATATACAGTGATTTAGATTACATGAGTCTTTTATCATTACTCAAGACATTCAAAGGGATATACCTTTAGTTTATAAATATAGTGTTTTATATTATATGGATTTACTATGACTTTAATATATATTCAAACTCAGATACCAAATTTGGGGGCATGTACATTACTATAAGTATCACACATAACTTCATACAACATGACATAGTTACAAGACCACATAGTAGACTATAGGCATAGTGTAGAGCATATTTTTTTGATCTCTAGTTTTGCACATGGGGCATGGAATGATAGGTCATACCACATGTGGTTATACAAATTACCAAACTATACATACGCATCACTCATATACTAATTTTGGGGCATGGCATAGATGTTCATGTTCTTCATCATCCAAGATTATATAGATTGGAATGGTAGAGATATGACATTCTCTTCTTACATATTTACCAGAATCTATATATAGGGTCATCATGCATATCATGATGACTCTCACTTCCAAATTTAGGTAGGGTAGTTAATACAAATTTTTGATAAAAATCCATATTTCAAACACCAGTGATTGGGGCTAATATGCATGGCACATTTATTTTCTTTCTTTTCAAGTTCAACATTACCTAAGAATTCTCAATAGTTGTGTGCCTTACTCCATCTACAAGTGGTTGGTATCATTTTGGGTTAGATTTCATACAAGCTTAACCTCCCATGTTCTTGAGTTCTTGAGTAGATTTCATATAAGCTTAGTGTACCAGTTTTGGAGTGGTCAAGAGTGGCCTAATTTCTAGCATACAGTCAATTATCTATGCCAACATTTTTAGATCATATTACATTTATGGGAGTTAAGATCCATTTCATACAACACACATTCTATATTACGTGATTTTATGTGGGATAGAGGGTAGAGATTAGTTTTGGATCTCTGATCATTTCTCATTCCAGTCAAATTCAGCACAGGGGCAAGCATTGTCCTCCTTATCCATGTTATACAAATTCTACTTCTAGGTTTAGTATAGGGTGCATCCATTTCATGGATTCCTTCCTTCTACAAACACTATTCATCTCCCCATCCACTTCCCTAGCTAGGAAGTGAGTTAGATTATTTTTTAGCACACTTGTCTCCACACAAGTAGGTTAAGGTATGCAATTTCTTCTCTTTCTTTAACTCTAGTACTTCATTTCATTACATCACTAGATTAAAAGGGGGAAAATAAATACACACTAAATTGTTCAAGAAACCACACATATCATGTATTTTCATAGTCCTAAAATAAGATACTTTTATTGAAGAATATGAGCTTTGTTCACATTTACCTAGGTCTTTCATTTTAGTCATCTTGGTCTTGTTACATGCCCTAGACACCTTTTTACCTATTTTTAGTCATCTTAAACCTTTCAAACAGTCATTCCACCTCAGTCAGGTCATATTTTATATTCTTTTTCCATCAACCTTCATCCATATCCTATAATATAGGAGCGTTGGGATTAGACTATAGTGTTGAAACCTAGGGTGTCTAGTTTCTAGCACTTATATCCAAGGTCAATTTGATCCTTAATGATTAGTTTCTTCTACTAGATGGGTCCTAGCCCATTTCTTTGCTTCATTCCTAATTTTTCTCATGTCATCCAAATGCAAATAAATCTCCCAAATTAAAAATAAAGAGTCTCCCATATAAAGGACTACATAAGGCATTTTATATCTAACACTTACTACTTTGGCACATTAGACATAATAAAAATTAGTCAATAGTATAGCTCAGTATTCTACATCACACATAGACTTACATACTTGATCAAGGAAGAGCCTAGGTGAAATTAATTCTCGCATCTATTGTATGCATTGATTATGCATGTTCCCCAAGGGAGAACTATATTGGACATGAGACCCTAGATTAAGGGTTAATGTATGTAGCAATCAAGATAATAGGGGTTCTAGATCATGTGATTATTATTTACCTAACCTAATTTTTCCCCCTTTTGGTTTTGATGCATTTGTTGTTTGTATGTGTGTAGATGAATATAGTGAATATAAAAATAGACCTATAATGAGCTCTATTGGCTTTTAGCCTCCAAAAATTTAGTACGTAGATTCATACTAACCTAGCGAACAAAACCCAAAAAACATAGGTCTTCAAGACAATAATGATAAAGGTATAAAATAGTATCAGTACCACTCCTATCTAGTTTTGATGCTCCTATCCAATCAAAAAATGAAGTCCATATCTAGATTCTAGATAGTGTCCTAGTCTTGCATCTCAGTTTCCAACCCTTGAATCATCCATTTCAACCCACTTTCAAATAAGATTAATTTTCTTCCTTATGTAAACTACCTGATAAAAATCTATATTTTGCCATAATACATTAGATTTTCCCCTTACTCTAGACCCCTTAGTATTTAGGAACTAGACCCTAGTTTCCCAAAATTAATAAAATAGCTTGATCCAATTGAGGCACATAGTATAAAACCTTGCACCAACACTGGCTAATGCAATTTTTGAAATACAACATACAATTGAGCAAAGATCAAAAAATCAACTAAGAATATAAAAGCTAACTAAGTGGTCAACCTAAATGTTGTTATATTATTAAAATATAGTTTTATATGTGATAGGAATTTAGTTGTAAGGAACTAGAAAAAAATCTAAGGATGGTTTCAGGATGTTTGCTAAAAGGGATCTATATTAGCAATGGTACCAGTTTTGGTATTGGGGCCCACCCCCTCACTTCACACACCATAGTGATAAGGGTTTCAGGTGCTTAGCTAAAATATACCATTAACCACATGTTTATACATGGCAAAAAATCAAGTCAGCTTCCCCTTTGGTGATTAAATCCAAGTAGGTAGGACTTGGGTAGACAATTGTTAAAATGTGTTTTAATATTTTGTGATTTGAGAGTGTGTGCATAAAAGACAAAATAGTAAAGCTAAACAATATACTAAAAACCACCTAATTAAACTATGTGATCTATTCTAAGCATGTAAACAACAAGAAATAAAAGTGTGAGCTACTTACTAGAATATAAGGGTTAATTCCCACTTTGAAACATAGTACAATGTCATTTTAATCTATAGTGTATGTAGAGAATATAGAACAAGGTGACAGTGTTACCACTATACTATGGATGTAAAGGTTTAAAAATGAATTATGTTGATATAGTTGACCTAGATTTCTAGATAACACACTAAATATAGAACTACATTGACAAGGTCAACCTAATTGACTAAATAGGGGTAGTTCTAAAGACTATAAATTATGAAAAATAGGACTATAAGGAAAGAAAGAGAAGGATAGAAAGGAACCTTTTTGGGTTGGAGGATGTAGAGAAGTGAGATTATTACTGAACAACCTTGATTAACACCTATAAATTCTACTAATTATCTTAACTAGGCCGACCAAGATTTGGAGATCTCTATTACTGAAGCCTAAAAGTGTACAGGGTCAATTCAGTCAACCTAGTATGTTGAATTAGGTGTCTAAAAATGTACAGGGTTAATTGGGTCAACCTAGTAATCTAAACTAGATGTTTTAAATCCTCAAAATCTATATTATGTTAACTGGGTTGACCTAGTATCACAAATATATGGTAATAAAAATGATAAAATAATGAAATAAGTGAAACAAAACCTTGCAAGGGTTAGATTCATGTCGGGTTCACCAGAATGTATGCAATCAAAAATGCATCATGTCTATAAATTAATCCTATCTCAAAGAAGATAGATCATACCATATACTTCTGATTGGGAACATATTTGTTATGCAAGAGAATGACCAATATAGGGATCCACTAGACCTGATTAGGGGATTTCTTACCATAATACACCATACTAAGGAGGGTTCCAAAATTTTATTCTAAAAAAATCATGCAATAACCCTAAGGGGGTCTTGATTTTTAATATTTTACCTAAAATAATAAGTAAATCTAATCTAGTGATTACCAAAGCTTGTGGCATAAAGTGGGGGTTACAAATAATTAAAGTAAACATGGATAAAAGACATAAACTCAAGTCAATTTATACAAAATCTTAATACATGGAAGATAAGTACAAATGCATATATATTTACTCTTACAAAAGAGAAACAAAGTTAGGAATGCTTACCTTTGAAGATAAACCCACCGTGCCTAAATCTTTCCCTTGGCCAAGGTGTTTTGCAAGAGATTGTTTTGGTATGTAAGGATGACAAGGATAAATTAGCTCTAGGATACAAAACCAATCAATGCATCTAAAAGACTTATCCATAAGATAAGATATATATTTATAAAGAAAATATGAAACCCTAAGCTTGCTTCCTAAGTAGAATGGTCAATAAGTAGATGCACAATAGCTCTTATTTCTTCTTCTCTTCTCTAAATAATGGTGAAATGAACTTGTATATATAGGCAAATTTGAATTTAAATCCTTCAAAACATCCTGACCAATAGGGTTGACGTAGTCAACCTAGCATAATTTTAGATAATTATTCACTAGGTCATGAGCTTGGTTAGCAAAAGGCCAAACTAGTTCCTAAGTGAAAATCACCTGAAACTATACAGGGTTGACCTAGTCAACCTAATATAGATGACTAAAAAAAGGGGATTAAGGTGAGAAATAAGAGGATGAAAGGTAGAAAATGATTAAAAAGGGTACAAAAGAGAAGAACAAGCTTAGGGATAATGTTTTTAGGAGATAAGTGTGTAGATAACAAGTGGTAAAAGGGACAACAATCCTATGAAGTGCTAATGGTCTACCCACCTCTTTCCCAGTATACCCCTTAAGGCATGCACTAAGAAAGATTGAGACTCGATGGCTGCCTGAAAGATATAAAGTGTTAGTGAGTGATAAAAGTTTGAAAATATTATGTGTATATAGTGTCTCTTAAACTAGTATAGAGATTGGAATATAATGCAAAGGACATCCAGCTAGATATGATCACCATAAAGGCTTAAGACAACATTGAGAGGGAATTTTTTTGTACTATTTATTTGCCAATAATTTTAGAGTTTATTTCCCATCACACATTGTTAAATATTATGGATATTGAGTTGCCTTATAATATAATTAATTTTCATCCTTGGATCCATAAATTACAAGCCATTACATCTACTTTGTACTAGTGCCTCAATTTTCCCCATGATGGGATTGAAGTTACTATTCCTACCAAACTATAACCTTATCAGTATTGCCAACACCTTGAGGGTGAGTTATGAAATTATAACTATTATCTCAATTCTAAATTTATTGTGAAGTATAATAAGTAAATAGTTTTACATCTACCAAAATCCAATTATAACAACCCTAGTTACTTTTCATCTAGTTTGGCTAATCTATTTCCCATAGTTATTGTAAAATAGGTTGTTATCAAAGACGTGGGCATTTATATGTACCATCTTCAAGACACCTTTTATGTTGTTAAGTTTCCAAAGTCTCCCAAATCATTTGGTAAAGCCAAACCTTCCAAAATCCCTAACAAACCCAACTTGGTTCAAAAACAAAAGAAATATATATGAAAACCACTTATGGTATTTATAGCTATAACTTCACCAAAATAGGATTTAGAGTCTTTCATTGAAGGAGACTGGTTATATTATAATGGCATTGCTGATAGTTTTTAGAATCTAAACTATCCCATCCTTAATAAGATTATGGATAACATTGATTATACAAGAAAAGGGCTTGGCCTATGAGCATAAGGAATCCTAGAACCTTTATCAGCTAGAGTACCTAATTCAAATCATGGTCTCAAATTTGTACCACCTAGGGGTGACCTCATGACTTTTGATAGTGATTATTATAAATTGACTAGCAATGAGACTCTTAGTAGCAACATATCATTTGATTATAGCCTTTTTGATGAGCTTGTTGACTCATATTTATTCAATCAAAATGCAATTATGACCCTAACACTTCATTATTCCCTATGCCTTTGTCATCCCAAACTCATTGATTGGGACTAGAAAAATTTATTCATACACCTTGATGAATTCTATAATGAGGAATCAATTGTATAACATATGGGTGTAAGAGATGGATTGCCCATTGGTGATCACAAACACGGAGTTGATTTTTCATTAGATCCTTCTACTTACTTTAGAGAGCAGGAAAACTTTCTTGGTCATGAACAAGATAAAACATTGATTTTTTTGGGTGAAAACCTCTTTGAGTTACTCATTGATCAAGGAAAAATTAAATAAAAAGATAAACCCTTGATTGAAAACCTATTTTAGGCACTCTCAAATAAGTAATTTTGCTCATCTCAAAAGGATGCTTAAGATCCATCAAGTCCTAGATCTATAGCCAATACGAGCATCTCTTCATAATAACAACAAATTTTTTAGCATCTTACTCTTGAGTTTTTAGAGATTTTTACTACTTGGTCATTACTTGAAATGGTATATTTTGATTCATCACATTATCTTGACATTTTGGAGGAAGAATAATAAATTGTAGCATAAAAAGATTATTATAATCATAACTTGCCTACTATTCTAGAAGAAGGTTCCACACTCCTTGTGGAAAACACTACAAAAGTGAACCTAGAACATATGATGATCCCAATATTTTTTATCTTAGAGCTTCCCTTACTGAAGTAGAATGTGAACACATTATATCCATCATGATATATTTTATTGACATCTTTGCATGGGCATACTCTAATATTCTAGGATTAGACCCTGACTTGGTTGTGCATCAACTTGTTATTCATCTAGATGCTAAGATAGTCAAGTAAAAATTAAGGAAGATACATCCACACATTTCCCTCTTGATGAAAGAAGAATTGTAAATTTTATTAAAAATATATTTCATTAGACCACTAGACTATTTTGAATGAATATCAAACATAGTTCTAGTTAGTAAAAATTCATAGGGTATACATCTTTATATTGATTTTAGAGATATCAACAAAGCATGCCCTAAAGATGATTTTCCTCTACCAACATTGACATGGTTTTCGACTCTACTACTAATATGAGATGTTGTCCTTCATGGATAGATTTTTTAGATACAATCAAATCAAGATAGCCCAAGAACATCAACACAAGACTACATTCATGACTCCATGGGGAACATTTTGTTATCAAGTCATGCCATTTGGTTTAAAGAATGCTAGATCCACTTATTAGCATGCCATGACTATCATTTTCCATGACATGATTCATGATATTGTTGAGAACTATGTTGATGACATCCTATATAAATCAAGAACAAGTGGGACATCCTAATGTTCTAAAAAAAATCTTTGAGAGGCTTTGTGAATATAAAGTCTACCTAAATCCTAAAAAGTGCATCTTTGGTGTCACTTCAAGGAAATTTCTAATTTTTATTGTATCATAAGGAGGGATCAAAGTAGACCCTACTAAGTCAAGGCCATTATGGAAATTCCTTCACCTTCAAATCTGAAATGGCTCTAAAGCCTACAAGGAAAGAACCAATCTATACACAAGTTCATTTCTCAACTAGAAAATAAGTGCCACCCATTCACACATCTCTTAAAGAAAGGGGTAATGTATCAATGGTATGAACACTGTCAAGTAGTATTTATGAAGCTCAATATATATTTGGCCAATCCACCAATCTTGAGACCACCAACACCTAGAAAACCATTACTTATTTACATATCAGCAACTGAGCATGCATTGGGGGTAATTTTTGCCCAACATGATGATCAAGGTAAAGAACATGCAGTTTAATATTTAAGTCACACACTTGTGTCTTATGAAAATAATTATACACCTATTAATAAGGCATGTTTATCTATGGTGTTCACTACACAAAAGTTTCAACATTATATGTTGAATAATAAAACCATCATTATTGCTAAGGTGGATCCTCTCAATTTTTTATTATCCAAAGTAGCTCTCATAAGATGCATGGCCAAGTGGGTCATTGTTCTAAAATAATTTGATATTGAGTATCATAATCAGAAAGTTATCAAGGGGCAAGTTATTATTGAGCAACTTGAAAAGGCCCCTATTAAAGATACTCAAACTTCTCAGATTTGACTTTTCAGATGATTCTATTGTGATGATAGAAGAAGGACCAAAATAACCTAAATAGTGGAAACTATATTTTGATGGCTCTTTTACATCCCATAGATTTGGAGCTGGAATATTGTTGATTACACTTCAAAGGGATCTGATTCATAAAATGTTTCATATCAATTTTAATTGTACTAATAATATGGCCAAGTATGAGGCACTTATTTCAGGACTTCATCTTTCCATACAATGGGAATCTAACATTTAATGGCCTATGGTGATTCCCAATTTATTATCAATCAAACCACAAATCAGTATCAAATTAGAGATGATAAAAGTGTTCCTTACAATCACATTGTGGATAGTCTCAAGACTCATTTTAAATCTCTACACTTTGAACAATTATCAAGGACCAATAACAGATCTATTGATGTAATGGTAATGATTGAATTCATGATAAATATTGATGGAAGTGATAAAGAGTATTAGTTTTTGATTGAAAATATTCTACATCCTACACATGTCTTGCCAAATTTATAAAGGGTACGCACCATTACTAGTCTCAATCCCCCACCTAAACTACCTTAGTTCCAAGATTTTTGTAATTATTTGCATGATCATATTTCTACACATAACTTATCCAATAACATGTATACACTTTTCCTTCACTGCATAGCCCATTATACCCTCGTTAGAAACATGTTTTATCATAAAAGATATCATGAAATGTAACTTCATTTTTTATCTTTAGGAGAATCCAAGCTAACACTAAAGGAGGTTCATGAACGAATGTGTGAGGCCCACACCAAAGTGTAGTCTTAATGAAAAATCTCCTCAAAACAAGTTATTTTTGACCAAAAATGGAGACATATGCCTAAAATTATGTAAGTGTGTTGTGTGTCAATAACATGAAAAATTGATACACACACCTTCTTTACCACTACAACTGATCACTACACCATGTCTATTTCAACTTGAGGCCTCGATCTCATCAAAAAAATAAACCCAACATCTTCAGATGGCCATAAACATATTTTAACTACAACCAAACATTTTAATAAGTGGGTTGAGGCCATTTCTCTCACGTATGTCACCTGAAAGCATATAGCCAAATTTATTCATTACCATATCATCTATCGATATGACATCCTAGCTTGCATTATATCTGATAATGGTGGATCCTTTATAAATAGATATGTATGAGACCTTTGTGTAAAATTCAAAATTAATCATAATAAATCCACACCATATAACCTACAAGGTAATTAAAAAGTAGAGGCATCAAACAAAACTATTGTAGCCATGTTAAATAAGATTTTAAATGACATTGGTTATAATTGGAACTTGCAAATATTTCATTCCTTTTGGGATTATTGAACTAGTCATTGAAACCCTATAAGATCCACTCCATACTCCTTTATTTATGGCATAAAATCTATTATCCTGATTGACATTGACCTACCTTCATTATGAGTATTTTTGGAGCATATTGAAGATGATGAGTATAGAGTCTCAAGGTTGAAAGAGATAGAACTTCTTGATGACAAGCATTTGGCTAAGCTATAAAAATTTCAAGACTATTAGAATGGATTATGGAAAATCTAAAAGAAATGCATTCTCCCTCAGGAGTTTGAGATTGGTGATTTGGTCTTGAAATAGAAGCATAACAACATAAATGTTGAATGCAGGAAAAAAGGTAAGTTCCAACCTAATTGGTTAGGACCATATGTTATCATGGTCAACTATGGATTAGGGTCATATTGATTGGATACTCTAAATGGTGAATAACTTCTAGAGCTCATGAATATTGTGCATTTTAAAAGGTTATATGCTTGACAACCGATTGAACCACTGTCTATAAGACCCCTTGGGGGCAACTTATGCTGAAGTATTTTAGTTATCATTATATCCTAGACCATCCCATGTTAGACCATATTCATTTTTACTTAACTTATACCATTCATATGAGAACCATATTCTTTTGATGACTCTATATAGTGGAAACATTAGACTGTTATCACTCTAGACACATTTTATCCCACCCTAGACTATCCTTTTTTGAACCCTATTCATTATAGACCATTATCTTTAAGAACCATATTATTTTCATGTCTTGGGCCATTTTAACTTGATAACTTTATCCCTTGACCAATTATGATCTTGATTATGACTCATAAAGCATTCTGAACACATTCAATACTATTTCTACTAAGCAGTTTAGCATGGACAATATTTTACAGCTACTTTTATAAACAAGTGAACATGGACACCTTTTCAGCTCAAGATCTTTACCTAATGGATGGTTCTTCATATTTATCTCATGCTACACACTATTCTATTTTTACTATTATTTTTAGGCATTCTTGCATTAACATGATCTCACTCTCACTTATTTATGAGCATAGATCATTGTAGCTAGTTATAGCTATTATTTAAAATCTTAATTTTGGGTGTGCATCTCCTCAACTAGGTAGTTCTTTGGACCTTTTGTACATATTTTATTTATATTGATTATCCCAAACCCAAAAATATTATAAAATGATCGACAAAAGAATAGACACATTATCTAGCACTTAATATCCATTTCCTTATACATTTATCACATTGATGATGTTTCCTTGTCATCACTTTTATTCTATCCTATTTCCTAGGAGAAATACATTTGGCCTGAAGTTCACGTTGGACCTTGCATCCATGTAACCATATAGGTAGTTTCCACTTATCTTTTACATCTGGAGTCAGCTCTACCAACCCCTTCCTTTCTTCTTTTTCCCCCATTTTTCTTCTATGTTGTTTCCCTATCAGTTGGGGACAACTTTATGTCCTTCTTATTACTACATTATGGTGGAAAATAACACCTCTACTATATATACATGAATAATTATTTTTAAATCACATTAAAAATTGTGACTTACTCGTGTTTGTGTGTTTATTTACTTTTTATTGGTGTTTTGTTGTGCTTTCTTGGCTCTTCATTTATTTATTTTATCTTTATTTTATTTTTTATTCTTGGTCTTTTGTGTTCTTTTTGGGTTTTGTTCGTTTGTTTTGTTTTCCAAGTATTTCTTGATTACGCATATGGAGCTTGATTATTTATATCTTTCTTTCATGTTGTTTATTAATTTTTTCTTTCTTTGATTTTATACATACTTGTTCCTACTTAAGTCCTAGTTATTAATATCTTGATTTTAAGTTAGGTTACATTTATGTTTTACTTTTATCTTTGTTTGTCTTTATTTTTATTTAAATGTAAATAGTTCTAACTCTGGTTTTGGTAGTTTATATCATTATCCTTAGTTATAAATATTCACATTTGAACTAGATCATCACAACTAAAATATAGTATCATTATGGGTTACTCATAATTATGATGCATACTTTAATTTTTCTATAGCAAGCATTATGTGTTTTGGATCCAAGTTGAAATTCAATGCAACTCCAATGATCAACTCTCAAGTGCACTAATAAACTAGGTACCAATGGATTTGCACCTAACACTATGAAAAATGTGCATCTCTTGGCATACATTATGAGTCCAATTGAATGGTGGTTTATTTTTCTTCTATTATTCATTCTTCATCCCATTTTGTCATGATTTTGGGTGAACTACATTAGCTTGAGGTCTATTTGGACTATGTAGGTAGCACTTGGATACATGATAAATCTCAGGTTAGCTCAGCCACTTTTATTCTTCTATTCATCCCTTTTATCACTTTATGCATTCTCGTATGCCTAATTATTTGTGGCTTATTCCATCATTAGACCTTCACATTTATGTTTTCACCTTCTCATCTTTAATTTATGTATTAGGTTTTATCCTTGATTTATTCCTTGACAATTTTCCCAACTAGGGCATAACATTTAAACTAATCACAAATCTAAATCAGCCCTACAGGGGTACAATTAATTATTAGTCATCAAAATTTACCCTATTGGGGCCAAATTAATTTATCAACTGATCAAATATACTCTATAGGGGCTCATTATTACTTCCTCTCTTTGGATCAATGCTCTCTTTTTATTCTAATTCCAAACTCTATGGACTTTTGCCCTCATTTTGGTAAAATTTTAGTGTGCAACTTGTCCTAGGATTGATCAGTTCCTAAGCACGTAAATTTTACCCTAGCTTTGGGTGTGTTTAAAGTGTGTTGCTTATATTTTTGGATTGTATCTTTCCCTTTCCCCTATCTTTAGAGCCCATTATATTCTAATTATATTTTGATCATTGCTTGAATAAATTCATGAAAGCATTAGCTCATTAATATTTAATCTATTTCATGGGCTAATTTCACTTTCTCTCTTTTTGAGAGTCCATCCTTCTTTTTCATCCTTGTATTTCCTCTTGAGGAGGCATCATGGGTCATTTCCTTCCAACTTCTTCTTGACATCTCCTTTATTTGAAAATATGTTGCTTCACCTAAATGTCTTGCCATGCCTTCTCAAATAGGGGCAAAATGTAGACATCCAATTCTTAACACCATTGTGTTGAAATTGTCAATCTTACTCAAAATGCACTCAAATACATAATTTAGGCCCAAATCACTTAAACGTGCTAAATGTTTTGATCTTGTCATATACAAGTGTCAATATAGGCTAATGTATCCCTAATAGGGTAATGTATTTTATGTGATTATTAACTTTTCTCAAATCATTTTGAGTCAAAATGATGAAAGTGAATTTTAGTGCTCTGGATCATTCTTTTCTTCTAATTCAGAAGCACATGACATGTGCATGTGTTATTTCATGTCAATAATGTCGTAAATGGGATATTGGTTCATATGCATCTAACATCATTTTCTAATTCCACTCTATTTAAATTATGACCCAATAATATGACATTCTAAACAGTTTGATTAATTGTGTACTAATTTCTAAATAATTGCACTAAATTTGATTAATCTTACTTAGGCAAATTAAATCAAATTAAAACCCTATATAAGAATTACATGGAAGTTATTAAATATATTTTAATTATAAATTTATTCTTAATAACTGCATAATCAAATGACATCATTTGTGGGGTGGCATCCATCATCCATAAATGCAACAAATATCAAGTTTATGGCCTACCATGCCTCTTTAATACCCCTTCTTTCCAAATATTTATGAGGGTTTTATGGATTAATTATTCAATATTGGATTAATTCATGGCCGTAAATCTTAATATCAAGATGGATGGTCATGGTTTATCTTGATCAAATTCAAAAATATATAAATAAAAGGGTCAAGACCATCATTTTTAAGATTCATTTGTGTAAACTTATTATGCAAAATTCTCTTCACAAGCCATTTGTGAGTTTAGTTTATTATGCTTGATTTATAATAGGATAGCTTTAAGATAGGCATATCATTGATTTTCATATCATGAGCCTAGTTTAGTTGGTGTTATTGAGATGATGAAGGATCTTTACCTTGCATTATTGAAGAAGACTTAAGCACTAAATTAAGGGTAAAACACATTTTGAGATGCATTTGGATGGTGGGATGCTCTTCATAAGGTATTGTGTGTATGATTTATTTCATTTTCTCTTTATTGTCATTTATAAACCCTATTTAATAAGTTATCTTTGATTTTTATGTTCTTATGCATTTCTTGATAGGGTATTTAGTGATCACATTATTTATGCTTGTATATAATATTATATTATGATATCTCTTGAGAAAGAATCTTGAGGAAGGTCGAGAGATATCTTAGGGATTAAGTATGAACATTGACTCCTTGAATAAAGGAGGAAATCAAACTATATAATGTACTCCTCTCTTTTAATAATATACTCTCAAATATATTTTGTAATAGTTTGAATATAAATTATTAAGAATGAAATACATTATTATTTGAGAGTTCATTTTTATATTTGGATCTGGTTATATGTAAACTTTTATTAATCTTTTTATGTGATATCAGAGTGGGCTTACTCCAATGAGAGTCTTGAAGTTTTTTTATGAGTTTCATTCATAAACCTATCTGGATATATTTCATATGAATTTTTCATAAGTTTCATCATTTCTAGAAGTTATTATTTCATCGAAGATGAAATTATTTATTCTAATCTTTGGCTTGCATGCGTAGTTATGATGCAAAGCAAGGTGGTTGGGATAATAAAAGAACAAGTGCAAGCTTAACAATATCCCATCCATTAATATGAAGTGGAGATATATTTGGTTTGTGCAAGAGACTCACTCTTAGATCTACATTACCTAGTTTCCTAACCCATTCGATCATTAACATATAAACTCAGTAAACGTGACTCACTACTAGTGTAGCATTAATGCTAAATGTGTAACTTTACATGTATATTATTGGTGTCATTTAAGGATCCTCTATGTACACTAATATATACTTTTTATTAATCTAGATATCTAGCATCTTCCCAAGCCATAAATATGTTCTCAAGATCTATATTTTAAGGAAATGATTCATGTATCACTCAGTACAATTAGAAGATTATTGAAAACTTGGTCATGGCTCAATCCTTGAAAACTTAGTGAGTTTACTATCTAATTCATTAATAATTTCATGCTCTATGTAATTTTTTAAAGACTTTCCATAGCCACATGGATCTATGCATTTGAATCTTTCATTTTGTGATTAGTTCAAAAGCTACACGTATATAACTTGTAGCATTCATCAGATAAACAATTTATGTCGTATAGGTATGTGTATTAATTAGAAAAAAATGGTCATGACAATTAGTCTTCTTACTCTGATGGGTTATTAAGTAAAGTAGATATAGGTTTATTTAAGTTTTTTAGATTATATGTAATGATAATAATTATTGATAGCTTTGCTCAATAATTTATTGATTATCATAGGGTCATTTTAGTGTTAAAATCAAAAATAAGTCTTGAATTAAAAGTTGTCAAATCATTTTCTAAAAAATCACATTTTATAATTTAGTTGTTCAGTTCTTGTTAATAGTTCTTTGTCTAATGTATGTTACTATTAAAAGTCAAAGTGTCAAAAATTGTAAAATGGCTGCATTTTTAGCGTAAACTGATGTCCAGTGTTGTTGTCTAGGTCATTTTAAAGATGGATATTCCACTTGAAAAGTTTACTAGTTTTAACTTTCACACATGGAAAGTTAAAATTCAAATGCAACTAATGAACAAAAACTTATGCGTAATAGTCAATCAAAAATAAACACATCCCACATATGCAAATAAATTATTGAAATGGAATAACAAAGATGATAAGGCCAAAGCTATCATTGGTCTTGCACTTTCAGATTCTAAACTACACTATGTAGATTTGGAAAAGTCATCTACTAAAATTTAGGACAATCTGAATAAGTTTTTTGGTGCTAAATCAATTAATGTTAAATTATCTTTAAAGTTATGCTTATTCAAATTTAAAATGAGTGAAGGAATCCCAATGTCTAGTTATATAAATGAACTCATATCTCTCATGAGGTAGTAGAAATAAAGGCTTTAATTGATTATGAGGATGCTAAGGCCATTCTATTAAATAGTTTGTCTTCTAAATATAGCAATGTTGTATTCACTCTTGGTGAAATGCCATCATAGTCCCTAGAAGACATGATCTTAGATCTTTTAGTAAAAGATAAAATAATTTCAAAAAATGTTGAAGTAGAAATAGTAATGTACTCAAAGAATTGTAAAACAATTAACAAAAACAAAGAATAAGTTTAATGTTTCTATTATAAGAAAAAAGAGCACACATTAGGGTTCTAAAAAATTTTAGCTAATGATATGCTCAAGGGAAAGCTTAAAACAAATAAAGCAAATATGGTCAATGAAAATGAAACATTTGATGAGGAAGAACTAATAAAGAACCAGTAAAATATGATAATAGTTATAATTATGAAGAATATATTTACTAAGTGAGCAACACCTACTAGAGGAATGAGGAAATGGAGGTTGGATGTTTCATAGCCTCTCATTAGCCACTAGCGATGGGGCCACATTATATTTTAGTGGCATATTTTTTTGATCTTAGCTATGTGTTGTGTGTTTGATTTTAGTATGGTGTGCTTGAATAAGAATATAAGTCCATGCCTATTCAAATATTTTAATAAGTGAGCAATATTTCTTATGTAATCTCTTAAGGTAAGATAGCGATGAGGACTAAAAGTTTGTTATAACATGATATGTTCTTGATTTTTTGTTAACCACATGTAAAATAATCCTTTATATGTAGGTTGATGATAAATCAAGTGTAAAACACTCATTTATTTGTAGGTTGATGGTAAACCAAGTACAAAACCATATGATGTTTATAGGTTGGTGGTTATCTGAGTGAAAAACCATCATTCAAGATTGTTATTAGTTATAGTACAGGATAACATTCTCCTCATGTTCACACTAAGGGGGAGAATGTTAGGGTATATAGTGCTCACATTATTTATACTTGTATATAATATTATATTATGATATCTCTTGAGAGAGACTCTTGAGGAAGGTTGAGAGATATCTTAAGGATTGAGGATGAACATTGACTCCTTGAATAAAAGAGGAAAATCAAACTATATAATGTACTCCTCTCTTTTAATAATATCATCTCGAATATATTTTATAATAGTCTAAATATGCATTATTAAAAATGAAATACATTATTATTTGAGAGTTCACTTTTGTATTTGGATCTGGTTATATGTAGACTCTGATTAGTCTTTTTATTTCTTGAGTTTTCTTGACTAATGCTTGATCTAACAATATTTTTAATCCATCTCTATAGGTATATGATTGGTAATCTAGATCAGTGTAGTGGATTAGAGTCCTATCTAGAATTTTAAATAACTTGATAAGAACAAGTGAAGCATATGTGTATGATAAAACCAACTATACTAAGATAGCTAGCGATATGCATTATATGGCAAGAAGTATAAACTTAAACATAAAAATGCATATAATCTATAAATTTTGTATTTTTGAAATAAAAGCATGTTTTTATATTTTGACATGTTATATTTTTTTGTGTTTTTTGAGTATAATATATGTACAAGTAAATGAAAATAAACTATGTACAAGCAACGTGAGAGAGAAGTATGTATAAGGGTAGGAACCATACTAACTAATCAATCTCATGGGAGACTCACTATCACCATGACATATGTTGAATAGGGGAACTATGATCATGCATGTCATGTGAAATGGAAACCATGAGATCATGATCTATTGTGTTCTATAATCTAATTCTAAAGATACCTATGTAGTGATGTTATGATGTTATGTCACTAACTATGATACCCTGTGAACTATAGGGGTCTTAGGGATCCATATAGTAGAAGTAGAAGTTGTAGGTGATGTAAGTGTCCTATGCTAAGAACCCCTATAACCCAATGTAACTAATCTCAACATAAACTAAGTAGAGGAAGGTCCTATAGAATCTATGACATATCTTTGATGCAAGGGTCTCTCTAGTAATGGTCTTCATGGGAGAGTATGCATATGTGTAGATACTATAGGATTAAAACTAGTCTAAATGTATCACTTTGTTGAACAATGTGATGTATGTATAGGATTTTTACTCTCTCTTGTAATTGATATCCATGTAATATCTAGTAATGATGATGGAACTATAACTAGTTTCTATGTTAGAAGTGAAGTTGTAAACTATGTTGGAACTACCTGTGAGATGGGTAAAGGATACTCATATGGGACAACCTCAACCTTAACCACATGACTAACATGTATATACTTTAGGCATCAGTGTATTGTAGATGGGATGGCTTATTTTTTTTTAACTATTATCAATTAGATTTTACACCCCCTTTGTGTTATAATAATAGTAGTACATGGGAAATATAATGACACAATGGGATTACCTCCAAGTTGTAGGACCTTGGAAAATTGAGGTGAACCTATAGAGAAGGCCAACTTCCTTTCATTAAGCTCAATGCAACTGATATATAACCACTTCACTTTAAACTAAAGATTTCTTAGTGATCTTATTCCTAACTAGGGTTTTAACTTGTGAGGAAAAGAGTTTAGAAGGAGTTTTTGAAACTAGAGAATGGTGATGCACCAAAGAGTTCTAGTATAAATTAATGCTTATTTTGATTGAACATAGTTGAATAATAATATATTGAAATATCTTTAAGCACAATATTACATGAGTATGAAATTAAAGGTAATATTGAAAGTTCTCAATTTTTCATCCACAAAGTTTCAAAAGGGAAAAATAAATACCACAGATGATCTTATATGATTGAAAAAAGAGACTTATATCATTCAAAAATGTAATAAAATATGTAAATAAATAAAGATAGCACCAAATAAGGAAGGTAAAACCTTAGTCTATTAGTATTCTCTAGGTTACACTATGTAGATAAATTCCTCAAATGAAGAAAATTTTGTCTAACAGTAAAAAGATCAATGGGCTACATAGGAAACCTATATTTATGCAAAAAATCGCTCCCTTGAGAGAAAAGTAAAAAATCCTTACACTCAATTTTGGAGAAAATATTATGGAGTCTCCATATAAATTTCATAATTCCCATCTTGAAAAAGCATATTTGGTGGAGTAGAAAGAAGAAGAGGACTCTACAATGGCTAGGTGCTTCTCCAAGTGTTGAAAGAGGAGAAAAATCTATTAGAATCTGTTAGTCAAACCATTTCCCCTTGAGTTTTGTTGAAGAAACCTCACCTAAGAAATGGGATGCTAAAATGAACTTCATGACTTGGTCAAAAATTGAATGCTTTTTAATATTTGGATATTTTAAAATTAAATTTGTAAAACCCAATTTGCCATTTGTAGTTGAGACTTTTACAAATTTTAAATCATTCAACTTGACAAAAAGGGATGTGAAAATTACAAGTTGCATTTTTTCAAATAAATCTTGACAAAAGACAATTGAAAATTACAAGTATCTCTTTTTCAACTTAAAGTTAAGTGTTTTCAAAATGATAGTTACAATTTACAAAAGGGAACTTTACAATGTATCTTACAAAATTTGTATTTTATAGAATGCATTTTACAAATAATTAAAAAATCAATCTACAATAGTGACTTATGAGGATTCCTTGTCATTTTTATCTTGTATCTTCTTGATATAAGCATCAAAGCTACCAAATATCTATTGTAGACACTCTTCATTAGGACCAATGATGTAAAGATCTATGATTTCACATATTGCTATTACCTCATATAGTTATTTGGAAGAGAATCTGTAGACTTAGATATCCTTCCCCATTTGATCAAGTGTATTATGGTACTTGATGAACTAATGGATGGAATTCAAATTGAAAGTTGTGTCTTGTGTTGATTTTTTATTAATTACCTCTATCAATTTATCTTGGACCTCTTGAATAGGAAGAGGTTTATCTTGGTAATCTGTTGCATCACATGACAATATATAAAGTGAACATTCAATATCATACATTGCATTTGTGGCATTTTCACTTGTGTTCTTGGCCTTATCAATATTTTCACTAAGGATATTGATTCTAAATTTGGATTCCCTCTCCATCTCATCATGATCCAAAGTCTTTTTTATTATCTTTTTAGACATGAGGTTGTCATTCTCTATCAGTTCAATGGCTTGTAATTTGGGAAAGTAGAGGTTTAGCCTTTTAACCTCTTCTTCATATTTACTTATTTCTACCTTTATAAATACAAGATCATCCTTTAAATTCTTTTAGTAGTCCATGGACATCCCCATCACTCTATCCCCTTTGATGATTAGCTATGTAGCCTAGTATTTTATAGCTCTTCCCATGGTACCAATATTTTTCATTACATAAAATGTTTCTTTATAGGGGAATTGAGAGAGAGATTGAGTTGGATAAGATAATTTAATTTGACTTATTAGGTATATAACTTTCCTTAAGGTAGTTGTTAACTACTAAACCTTATTCTTCAGCTCATCTTTAGTGACCTTATCACTGATGAGGCCAAGATATGCCCAATAAATGCATAATAAATGACCTCATCTTTCTCTTTCTATTAAGTTTGATTGCATTTTGTAACTTTTATTTTGATCTGAGATGAGTTGGATGTGATTATCAATCCTTTGTTGATTATGATTCTAACATTTTAAAAGACTTGTAATTCCTAACAAGTGTGTTGGAAATTTCTAGTTTTGCAATAAAATAGGTCATCATCAGGCTAAAGAACAAATATGAAGTGGATTGCATGTTTTTGGAAGCATTGGACTCAATTCAGATTAGTTCTGGAACCTACAAAATCTATTCTAGAATTATCATAGTTAGTTTTGAAACCTACATAATCTATTCTAGAAGCATCACAATTAGTTTTGAAACTCCACCATACTATTTCAAGTCACCACATTTTCAGACTTATCTCTAGAAATCTATATTTAGCTCCATTACTCTTATAGATAAGCTCCAGAACTTTTGTGGCTAGATATGGAACTGATGAGGATCTATTCTAAATAGCTAGTGATCTATCAGATCAATGATCCCATTAAATTAGGAACATATTCCTAATTTTTTGAACATGAAAAATCCAGACATTTATCACACAGCTGGACATCCAACCACATCTTGATTCAGCATCTATTCTGGGTATGATTCAGTTTCATCGTATCTATGAAATAGTTACATCCATCAAAGCATCTATATATACAGACCTAGGAATTTAGTAAAATAGGAAAGATATAATATAGAAGATAGAGAAAATTATTAAAGAATAGAGAGATAAAAGATATATTAGTACATTTGTAATACAGAACATTTTATCAATGAAATAGCCATTTCTATTTTGAAAGCAAATTAAATTATTCAAATCATGTTCTAGGTGGAGCAAGGGCCCACTCCTCCAAAGAACCAGGATCTTCATTTTCATCATTATTTATATTTATATTTGCAAAATTAAATAGGTAACTCTATTAAAGTTATAAATGCTTCTAATTCCTTAAATTTAATATTTGTTGTAAATTTATTCCTGCAAGTGTTTTAGATTAAATTTTTATTTCTGCAATGTGTGTTTCTAGCAATCAATTTCATTTCTATAATGTGTGTTTGTTTCCAGAAATCTATTTAAATTTTTCAATGTGTGTTTATTTCTAGTAATCTATTTCATTTCTACAAAGTGTTTTTATTTCCAGTAGATTTGCATATTTGATTCCAATAAGGTTTTAACCAAGAAATCCTTAAGACATTAAAAACCCCCCAAAACAAAAAAAATACAAATACCTCCATTCAATTACTAAATCGCTATGATTCCTCTTGTTGCATATAGATTTAGACATAGCCCTGGTTAGATATGACATCAACAAAAAGTTGATTAAATGAAGGGATGATGACACCCATCATTTTTGGTGCCGTTGCCAGGGAACACTAGTTGGAATTTTCTAATTAGGTGTCAACAAGAGCAAAAATCATTTATTTAGTAATTAAAGAAATTTTCCCTAATTTATGAGTAGACCACGAGATTCCAAGGGTAGATTTCTACCCAAAATATCTAAAAAATAATTTCCATTATCCTCTAGTTTAAGAAAGGACGTTGAGCAAGAATTGGAGGCACCATTATCTCCTACAAGACAAGAAGCAAAATTGTCATCTTTGGAATTTTTGGATCAGTCACCAAAACCAAGTAAAACCTTAGGGAGGAGGATTATTTCTCAAGATCCATTGAGGAAAATTTTTGATTCTCAATTGAGTAGTCAACCCCCTACTCTTGACTTCTCACCATCCCCAAAACAGACCACATACCACATTGATTGGGAGAAACGATTATAAAATACCAAAGAGATGGAATGAGAAGCTGGAAGAGAACTTGAGAGAACCTTTACCTATTCCATTCATATTTAGGATGATGAAACCACTATGAAAAACATTTCACCTACACACTTTCCCACATTTAGAGGAATGTCATCTGAGGATCCTAACCAATTTTTGTTTGAGTTTAAAGTACTATGTCAGAATTATGATTACAAGATAGATAATTAAAAACTAAAGTTGTTTTCATCTACCCTAAAGGATGCAACAATGAGGTGGTTTATGGGATTAACATCTAATTCTATTCCCAATTGGGAACAAATAGAAACTGTCTTCCTAGATAAATATCAAGATTATTGTAGAGGAAGAAATCAAAAGGAAGAATTTTTCAAAATCAAACAGGAAGAAGATGAAAATATGTAAGATTATTTGGATAGATTCCTCTTTGTGAGTAAAAGATGTGGATTTGTACTTCAAGAAGATTTAAATAAAACCATTTCTCTCAAAGGTCTGGATGATGAATTTAGGGAAACCCTTGATTTAATTGGTAGAGGAAACATTGATCAATTAAGAATGGATGAAATCATAGAAATTTGTAGAAATTATTCAAGAACAAGGGGTGGACCTAGAAAAGGATAAATGTTTAAACATTTGAATCTAGATATGAACAAATTGATGGATGAATTGGAAAACTTTAAAATAGACATATTAGTTTAATTAACCTCCACCATGGATGGATTGCAAGCTAAAGCAAATGCCCAACTTGAACCATTAGCCATGTATTGTCCTAGGTGTAAGAAGAAGCATGCAATAAGGGAATGTCCTTTGGATAAAATGGAAGTATGTCTTGTTTGTGAATCTAAAGAACATGATACTCATGCTTGTTTTCTTCTTCCACTCATAAAAAATCAGCTCAAATAAACCAATACATCATCCACCACATAAGAATTAAATTTTGTTCAAAGACAACCTAACCAAGGATAGTTTATGCCAAGACAAGCTCTTAATCCATGGATGATGCCATGGGTAGCTCAAATAGTACCAAAAAGTTGGGGACAGCCACCTTGGGCCTGTCAACCCACATGGCATCCTCAATATTGGGCAAGTCAATCTTAGTATACTCAAGGACATCAACAACCTTGGGCTGGTCAAGGAAATCCTTATGCTTGGCCACAACCTAGATGGAGCCCTAGCAATTATGTGCAAGGAAAAGCATATCCAAATCAAAACCAACAAGCCATAATGGGACCTCCAGCACAAAATCCATAGATTGAAAACATAGTCCAAACCCAAATGCAACCACAACCAGTAGCAAACCCAAGAAACAAATAAACAACTCCTATATATGAAATATAACCAAAAAAAATAGTTGATTTAAATACAATGGATTGTAAAAACATTCAAACTAGATCTGGTAAAATAGTTAGTAGTCTGCCTATTATAATCACTGAGATGACAGAAGAAGCTAAAACCCATAGCACAGTTACACCTAAGGAAGATGACAAAGAAAAAGATAAGGAACTAAAAAGAAATTCTACTGAGATTCCATTTCCAGAAAGACTTAAAGAAACCATAAAAATTAAGGAATCTAAATTGGTGTAGGAACTAAGAAGATTGATTATTGAAATACCATTGTTACAAGCAATTAAAGATATTCTAGAGTTGAACAAGTTAAACAAATTGTTATGTTTTCAAAAAACCTGGAAGAAAGAAACAGTACCTAGTACTATTCAAGTAGACGAGAAACTTGTTGATTTATTAGCAAGAAAACTCCTACTACCTAAATATGGAGATCCTAGAAGCCCTGTTATTTTTGCTTCTATAGGGAATAAGGATATACATAATGTTTTGAATGATTTAGGCACAGCTATAAATGTAATGACAGTGGACACTTTGAAAATATTACCATTAATAGGTATATAACCCACTAATACCATATTACAAATGGCAGATCAGTCTATAGAAAAACTAGGAGTTATTGAAGATGTGGAAGTAATGATGGAATCATGGGAATATCCAGTTGACTTCCTTATATTGTAGCCAAAAGGTAAAACACTTGGTTATCCCATTATTTTGGGGAGACCATGGTTAGCTACAGTTGTTGCCTTAATTGATTATAGGTCAGATGATATGAGTATTTCAAATTGTAAGAATTCTAAGAAAATTTTATTATATCCATCTACATGACCTTTTTATTGATAATTAAGTAAAATTATGGGTTGATAATCTTGATATTAATGAGCAAAATATGTCTTCTTTGGCTATGATAACATTGAAGGATCATGTATGGGAAATAGATGATATGTTTTATACTTCATTAAATGAACATAAATCATCATTGGAATAGTCAAGATTAGTTCAAAACCATCACAATTAATTTTGGAACCATCACATTTAGTTTCAAAACCATCAGATTTAGTTTTGAAACCATCATAGTTAGTTCTAGAACCACAACAATTCTCTGCAAGTGAAGATAACTTCACTCTGGAGGAACGCTTTCTCTTGGGAAGAGGAAGGATTTGTAGCATCAACTTTATAGATATCAAGAGATGGTGAAGAATTTTTGGAAAATATCAGTAATGAGGAGTTTGACCTATAACAAGATAAGTATCATAACTCTTCCTATTATCCTTTATCTAGCATTCTGCCTCTAGGAACTTTCAGAGATGTTCTACATATTATCATATATTGTTACCACATGCCTATCCACTAAACACCTTAATGGAACCCTTTCAACAAATTAGTTCATCATATCTTGGAACCAAACATGTTGAAATTCAACCAGGAAAAATTTTGAATATTAAAAGTTGGTTAAAGAATGATGAAGAAGCCAAACTCTTTTGATGTTCTAAAGGATCATACTAAAGCATTTGCTTGGGACTATAGAGATGTGAAGGGAATTCATCCAATTATCTACACCCATCACATTAATACTAAAAATATTATACTAGCTAAGCAACCTTAGAGAAGGATTAATCCAGCCTTAAGGGATATAGTCAAACAAGAAATTGAAAAATTATTACAAGTAGGTTTTATCTACCCTATCTCAAACAGCCAGTGGGTATCTCCTCTTATAATTGTCCCTAGAAAGAATGGAAAATAGAGAATTTTTTTTTACTATAGGGAACTAAACAAAGCCACCCTAAGAGATTATTTTCCCTTACCATTCTTAGATCAAGTCTTAGACAAACTTTTAGGTAAATAGTACTTTTCCTTCTTGGATGGAGTTAGTGGATACAATCAAATCAGAATTGCTGCTAAGGATCAGGACAAAACTACATTTACTTTTCCATGGTGTACCTTTGCTTACAGGGTATTACCATTTGGACTATGTAATGCTCTAGCAACCTTTCAAAGAGCTATATTAGAAATTTTTGTAGACCTAACAAATGACTATGTGGAGGTATACATGGATGACTTTACTTTGTATGGAGATACATTTGATGATGCCTTAAAATATTTGGACAGAGTATTAACAAGATGTGAACAACATCACTTGTCTCTTAGTCATGAGGAATGTTTGATGATGGTTGATGAAGGGATTGTATTAGGGAACCATATTTCAAAAAGAGGAATTTAGGTTGACCAAAACAAAATCAAGATTATTTTAGACTTGCCTATTCCTCAAACTCCCACAGATATCAAATCATTCTTAGGACATGTTGGATATATAGGCATTTTATTAAGGATTTTAGTAAAATTTATGCCCCCATGTTTAAATTGCTTACCAAGGACTATGAATTTCTTTGGGATGAACAGTGTCAACATTATTTTGAAGAAATTAAAGAGACATTAGTAACTGCCCCAATATTTCAAGGACCTAATTGAGAGAAACCTTTTCACATCCAAACTGATGCCTTAAATACCTTAATTGGTGCAGTTTTGGGATAGAGAGATGAAGGAAGAATGTATGTTATTTACTATCTCAGTAAAAACCTTACTCCCACTAAAATAAATTACACTGCCACTAAAAAATAATTTATAGCTGTGATCTATGCAATCAATAAATTTTGACATTACATTACAGGGTACAAAATATTTGTACATACAGATCACTCAGCAATTAGATATTTAATGAATAAACCAGTGGTTAGAGGTAGAATAATTAGATGGTCATTAATTCTACAATAATTTGATATTACCATTGTGGACAATCTAGGCAAATCTAATGTGGTGGCTGATTTCTTATCAAGATTGACCAGTACATGGGAGCAGGATCTAGTCAAGGATAACTTTCTAGATGAATAATTGTTTGTTATTTCAGCTAACACACCATGGTTTATTGACATGGAAAATTATCTTGAAACAGGGAAGTTTCCTCCTTTCACTAAGAAACAAATAAAAAAATTAATCAAAACGAATGCACAATTCAAATGGTTAAATGGAATGCTATTTAAATGTGGTCCAAATTTGGTTTTACGCAGTTGTGTAAGAGAAGAAGAAATTTTTGACATCCTCTGAGCATGTCATGATGAACTAAGTGGAGGACACTATTTAGTGAAAATAATAGCTCACAAGATACTTGGCACTGGTTATTATTGGCCATCTCTGTACAAAGATGTGAAGAGATATATTAGGCAGTGTGATCCTTGTCAAAGGATGGGACAGCCAACCATTACCAATGAAATGCCTCTGCAACTACAAGTAGTGATTCAACCATTTGAGAGATGGGGATTGGATTTTTTTGGACCTTTTAATCATCCTTCACAAGGAAAAGAGCACATTCTTATGTGTACTGATTATGTAACAAAATGGGCAGAAGTGCAGGCTTTAACAAATGCCACTAAAGAAGCAGTTGCTAATTTCCTTTAACACAAAATTATGATAAAGTTTAGAGCAACAAGAAGCTTAGTTTCAAACCAGTGACCATAATTTATGTCCAATATGATCTAGGCCTTTATAATGTATTATCAGATCAATCATAGGAAGTCATCTCCGTATCACCTGCAAGCAAATGGACAAGTTGAAGTAACAAATAGAGAATTAGAAAACATCCTCACTAAAATAGTTGAAGCTGAAAGAAGAGATTGGGTAAAAAGACTACCTAAAGCCATCTAGGCTTACAATACAACTTGGAACACCACAACAAGGTTTTCACCATATGAGTTAGTCTATGGGAAAAAGCCCTTATTGCCTATTGAGTTTGAAATACAGACATTAAGGACAATAGCTAAGGTGAGAATTGAATTGGATGTAGCTCAAAAGGAGCGAATCCTTTAACTCAATGAATTAGATGAATTCAAAATTGAAGCACTTCACTAGATAGAGATAATTCAAGGTCAAAGGAAGCAATAGCATGATTCACATATCAAGGAAAGACAATTCAAATTAGGATACTGGGCATTGTTATTTGATTCTAAGTACCAACAATTCAAAGGTAAATTAAGAACCAGATGGTTGGGACCTTATCAGATCAAGTAGATATTTGACAATGGTTCTATCTAGTTACTTCCCATTGATGGTAGCAAAAGAATACTCTTGGTTAATGGACACAGGATAAAACTTTATAGGAAGCCTCCTACTAAGGATGAATTCTTGAAGAAGATTGAAGCAAACAAAGAATTTGATTATATGGAAGAACCCAATTCTTCCAAAATGATCAAATAATCAAATGAAATGATCTAAAATAAAGGGAAGAGAATGAAAACCAATAAATGGCATTCTCTTCCCCAAAAAAAATTAGAGATCAATTGAAAATCAGTGATGACAGTTGATCTTCTCAAATAAATGGCTAATTCAAATAAAACTTTTTGAGTTCTAATTATTTTCTAACCATTTTTTAGGGATGATGTATCTGCATGATGGAGGGATTACATCATCAAGGATGGTAATTATGTTTTTAACTCATTAAAGATTAAATGAAAAGTTTGCATGTGTGATTAGACTTGATTTAGAAAGATTAGTATGATGAGTCATCTATTATACATCATGGTTAAATGTGCAAAATCATGAGAAGGATATTGATGATGGAATGAGTTGGCAGATAACCATAAATAATAATTCTTATGATTGAAGCAACTGAATCCACTAGTTTCACAACTGAATATAGTAGTTTTGTAGCCAAAATTGATAAGTTCCATAGCTAAGTACAGTAATTATATAATTGAATTCACCAAATTAGCAATCGAATCTGCTAGATTCATAGCCAAAATCATCAGTTCCATCGAGACGAGAAGCAATTTTTAGCTAACCTATGAAAGATTTAAAGAAGAAAAAATCATGGGAATCAAAAATAATTCAGAACCAAATAATGATACTCAACTCCTTGCAAATGAAGAAGTAGCAAATATCTTTCAATAGGCAGGATGGCTGGAGTTTTTGAGGAAATTTTCCAAATACAATGATGAACTAGTAAGATAATTTATTATCAATTTAAAGCAAAGCATGGATGTCTTCACCTCTTATGAAAGGGCAAATTTTGATAATATCTATGATGCATGTTTAAAAAGATGGGAATTTCTCCTGATGGCATTGAAAATAAGGGAAGTAATATCCCCTTCAAATTTGATCTGGAGTTTAGAAAGGGCAAAAGCTTTATGCACAATAATTCCCCAGATCAATGAAACTCCCCTGAGCATATGGATAGGAATGTGGACAAGGCCACCTCTACTTCTCACCCCCATATCTCCTTGGAAAAATAGAGAACCTCAACATCCCACTCAATTTGAGGAATGGAAAAGAAAAGTAGAAGTAGGAGTAGGGTATAGTACTTCTGAATCAAAGCATTGGGATATTCAGTTCCAGTCATTTAATCTAAGCAATCAAATGGAATGTAGGATATACAATCATAAATTTGAAGAGTGAAGTTTGTAAAGGGACTTACAAACAAGTAAGTATGGGGGAAGTGATGAGGCCAAGATATGCCCAATAAATGTATAATAAATGACCTCATCTTACTCTCTCTTTCTATTAAGTTTGATTGCATTTTGTAACTTTTATTTTGATCTGAGATGAGTTAGGATGTGATTATCCATCTTTTGTTGATTGTGATTCTAACATTTTAAAAGACCTATAATTCCTAACAAGTGTGTTGGAAATTCTAGTTTTGCAATAAAATAGGTCATCATCAGGCTAAAGAATAAATGTGAAGTGGATTGCATGTTTTTGGAAGCATTGGACTCAATTCAGATTAGTTCTAGAACCTGCTAAATATGTTCTAAAATCATCATAGTTAGTTCTAAAACTTGTAGATACTATTCTGGAACCATCATAGTTAGTTTCAAAACTCCACCATACTATTTCAAGTCACTGTATTTTTGGACTTAGCTCCAAAACTTATATTTAGCTTTGGTACTCCTATAGATAAGCTCCAAAACTGTTGTGGCTAGATATAGAACTGATGAGGATCTATTCCAAATGGCCGGTGATCTATTAGATTAATGATCCCATTAAATTAGGAATAGATTCCTAATTTTCTAAACTTACAGAGTCAAGACATTTATCACACAGTTGGACATCCAGCCACAACTTGATTCAGCATCTATTTTGGGTATGATTCAGTTCCATCATATCTATGAAATAGTTATAGCCATCAAAGCATCTATATATACAGACCTAGGAATTTAGTAAAATAAGAGAGATAGAATATAGAAGATAGAGAAAATTATTAAAGAATAGAGAGATAAAGGATAGATTAGTACATTTTATCAATGAAATAGCCATTTATATTTTGAAAGCAAATTAAATTGTTTAAATCATGTTCTAGGCGAAGCAAGGGCCCACTCCTCCAAAAAACCAAGATCTTCATTTTCATCAATATTTATATTTCTATTCATAAAATTAAATAGGTAACTCTGTTAAATTTATAAATGCTTCCAATTCCTTAATGTTAAGATTTATTGTAAATTTATTCTTGTAGGCATTTTAGATTAAATTTTCATTTTTGCAATGTGTGTTTATTTCCAGAAATCAATTTCATTTCTACAATGTGTGTTTGTTTCTAGCAATCTATTTCAATTCTGCAATGTGTGTTTATTTCTAGTAATCTATTTCATTTCTATAAAGTGTGTTTATTTTAGCAGATTTGCATAGTTTGATTCCAATAAGGTTTTAACCAAGAAATCCTTAAGGAATTAAAAACCCCCCAAAACAAAAAAAATAATACAAATACCTCCATTAAATTACTAAATCACCACGATTCCTCTTGTTGCATATAGCTTTAGACACAGCCCTAGTTAGATATGACATCAATAGAAAGTTGATTAAATGAAGGGGATGACGACACCCATCAGTCACTATTTATTTTCTTAAAGAGAGAACTTAAGCTTGTCTGAGTATCATATTTCAGTCCCTCTCTTGTTGGATGACCAAGGTGTACTTTGGATAGCTAATAATCCCCCATCATTAAATCTTCTTTTTATTTGTTAGGTGGGGGAATTACTATATCCACATAATTTTCTCCTACTGTATCATATGATATTATGGATATGGTTTTAGGACATATCTTTAGTCATTTGGATGCTTCTAATAGACCAAAATCCAGAGTGTTGGGATATATCATACGTTTCCTATTTTTGGACATTAAATGTGGTAGCCAACTTAGAGTGGCTACTAGTAAATATTGTGTTATTACAATGGACACTATTACCTATGAGTGTGTAACTGAAGCTATTAAATTTTTTGTTACCATAACAAGTGTCATATCCACCACTGGTATTTCCACTCAGTCCTTAATTGATGATTTGGATGTCTCTTCCCCATTAGTGAGTTGAGTAGCCATAGTTTTGTTAGTGGGAATTTATATTTCCACCTCCTTGGTGGGGGTTTGGGTTAATGTGAGAGTGTAAAAAATCAAGGATACTTGGATGGGTGAAGTGTATGTGCTTACAAGGTGTGTGGAAGTTGGAATTGATATAGGTGGAGAGGTAGGCACATGTGGTTGGAACAAGAGAACTTATGGAAGGGTGGTGTCCAAGGCAGTAAAACAGTCTATTAATGTAGTGGGAATAGCCAGAGTGGAAGTAATGAGAAGTGTAATGGAAGATAAATATGGATATTTTATTGACCTAGTGGTTATGGTGGGTAATGGGACTATAATTAGTATGATTGAGTCATCAACCATATACTATTGGGTGGTGTTGGTGATTAATGCAATGTTAATAGATATAGGGGATGAGGTGGTAGTGATTATAAAAGAGGGAGCTGAAGTTAGAGTTGGAATAACCAACTTTGTTGATTAGATTATTGCCAAGGGATTCACTTTCACTATTGAATCAGATGAAGGATAAATTACTTGCATTGATTAGACAATAGAGATAGGAGGAGGAGTTATTGTTTACACTAGTGGGCTGGTAAAAATAGGGAGAGGGATTATAGTAATTGTGTCCCCTATGGAAAATTATAGTGATTGATCCATTATTTAGGCTTCTTGCACTTGTATAATAGAATATGCCTTTCTTTCCTTTTAATTTTACTTCTGCTTATGTGAGATAACTGGCCCCACTGCCTGATCTGCTTAAATTTTGTTGCTAGAACCCTTTGTGTTTATTACCACTACACCCTTATCCTTTACTTTTATTAGCATCTTTGTGATATTTAGGGTCTCTTTAGTCATTTTAACCCCCTTGATTCTTAACCAATTTAAAGTTCTATTTATAACTAGGGTGGTTCTATGTAATAATTAAAAGGATTTAGGTGTAGACCACCTGACTTGAGGAAGAGGTGGGAGGTAGATTTGATTATCATAATATACCCTATCTAATGGTTGTTCCTAATCTTTCAAATCTGCTATAATTAGTGTCGTATCTTAAGTATTAATTTATTATAGGGTCATTCTAGAATAATTTCTCAACCTAACCTCTTCTTCATCCTGCATATCCTCCTAATAATCTTCGTAAAATGGAATGTGGGAATATGAGGCACCCCTTAAACTAGTAACATAACTATTCACATCATAAAAGGGCTTAGCATCAATAGCTCTTGAGGTCATTTGAGTCATCTATGCATCCACATATTTGGCCTTAAATAGAGAAAGTTAGGTGTATCTTCCTATGCTGATAGGGAAGTGTATGTTTGTCTTGTGCTTACTTAATAAGAATTTGTGGGTTTCCACTACTTGGCTCTCAAGTTCCATTAAGTTTCATTAAGTATGACCCCCAATTTGAAATTTTTGTAGTTACATCATCATAAAAACCTTGTTATTCTTAGATCTTATTCAAACATGGCTATGGTGTAGTAAATTAAGGCATCATTAACTCTTCTAAATTATTGTTTACTCCCCTCAAAAGTGAGATCAGGATAGTAGTTATAAACTTTATTGATTTGATTTATCATTGTATTTAATCCTACGAATTCCCTCCCTCTTGTTAAAACATAGATGAGGTAGGAGGTTATGTAGAATTTTCTAGTGGTTTAAAACTCCATCAATTATATATGAATAGAATCACTTATTAATTGGGCCCATGAATGTATTGCTTGTTCTATTGGATTACCCAAGTAAACTAGTACATCTAATCTTGGTATTTATTTGCATTAGGGCTATTTTCAACTTTATGTAAGAGTATAATGATATATCCTACATTGTCTTTGAAGTTTATCCTAGCCAGGGTCTTAAGAATTATTGTGGATGAATACTTAGAGGTCTTTAATCACTATTTGTTTATAACCAATAAATAGGCTAAGGTACTATCTTAATAGAACTTCTTGGAGGAATCATGAGTAATGTCTATTTAGATTTCAAATTCTGGGATCAAGAACATAATATCAATAAAATATGGATGTAGTCTCAAAACTTTCTCTCCTTTATCATTTACTACTTATCTCTTCTCTGCATCATAGTGTTTATCCATGGTGAGCACAAGCTCAAGACTTGTCACTAAGAGTAGGAAGGTTATAGCCTGAGGTAACCCACTATCATAAATGGTCTAAATCTAATCATTCTTAAATTCTACATTGACTCTGGTTCAAAAGTTTGCTAATTCTATGTGACCTAGATCTATGTTAGTTATCTCATTGATGTTAGAATCTAAACTGGAAGGGACAATAGGTCCCTTTGACTTGAACTTCATCTATCTTCTAGATATATACATTGGGGAAAAATAGGTGTAGGAAAATAACTATAGATCTGGTCAAGATTTGGGCTTACAATTGAAAGTTATTTTCCCACTTTTAACTTGACAGGATTTTGGTTTGCTTCTACAAGGTTTATCTCTATTGATAATATAGTGTGAAATAAAAGTTATAAACTCTAACCAAATGGTCTAGTGGGATTTATTTATGCTTTTACAGGGGTATTTCTCTAACGGGAAAATTATGTGAAATAATAGATGCAAAGTTTGACTAAATGGTTCAGTGGGGTTTAGTTATGCTTTTGCATGGGTATTTCTCTAATGGGAAAATGGTGTGAAATGACAACTATAAAGTTTAACCAAATGGTCTGGCAAGGTTTAGTTATGCTTTTTCACTTGCAAAGTCTGATTGAATCTCCATTAGCAATATGGTGTTTAATTATAAGTCAAATATTCATTGGGAACTGAGGGTGGTAAAATGATGGGAATCTCCATTTAGATTTGGATGGGGGTTTTATGTGTTTTTGTAGTTAAAAACTCTGGTAGAGGTTTGAGGCTATGAATATTCTTGAGTTTAAGAGACTCGATGAAAACCCTATATTTTTGGAAAAAATCTATAGAAATTATGATAATCTTAGATAAGTCACAGCAAGATTTTAACACATGAATGCAAAATGAGAAATTATGAGCAAGTGATGATGATTTTAAATTTTTTGATAAAAACCCCAAATTCTAAAAGAAAACATAAAATTTTATAAAAATAATAATGGCAGCAAACAATATGGCATAGACTGAAGGAAAATAAAGTGACCTAGAAGAATACCATGGATACATGTATAGGGCTTCGTAATGGATAGATCTAGTGTTTGTGTTGCTCAGTAATGGAGGTTTGGTTCATGGCATGTCGTCACTTGGATTCAACCTATGGTTCATAATATCACATGGAAGAGTTTTGGATTTGGTTTGGAACGTTAATAATTATGAAAAAAACCTAATTATATACCAAAATATTTAATTAATGCCAAGCATGCCAATTAATGGTAGTAAATGGATGAATAGGTAGGAAAGCGGATCGATGGAGTCACATTAAAAATTTATAAGTTTGTAATTTTTTAATATGTATTCCAATCTCTACTTTCCATTAAGGGATTTTGGAGGTAGAAGTTACATAGGAGGTGGGTAGCAGAATCCCGATTACACTTTATAACTTTGGAAAGTTGCAAAGTGTAGTGAGAACTATGATTCCTACTAGGTCTTGGTGGAAAGAAAAAATCAAAGTTCACATTAGACTTTGAAACTTTTCAAAGTTAATAAATTTAATGCTAGTTCTAATTCCTATTAGGGACTTGATAAGTAAGAAAGTAGAGGTATAGGTGTAGTTTAAAATTTTGAAATGTTACAAATTACATAGAAATCTCTGGTTTTCACTTGGGTCTTAGAAAAAGAATTTTAGGCCATTTTAAAGATTTTAAAAAAAACAATTATAGGTCTCCTCTAAGGCATAAGGTTTTTTGAGGTTTTGGCACAAAATATCAACCCTAACCATGGCTTTCCCAATAACATATCGAATACACCTACACTAGATACTAATAAGAACCAAGTGGCTATATGTGTTGGTCCTACCTGTAATGGAAGCACAATCTCCCCGATGGATATCTGAACATGGTCACTAAAATCATTAATAACTATATCCATAGGTAATATATCTTTCTATATGTAGTCCAAGTGTTTTAAAAGTGTCACAGTGCACATACTTATGCTTGACCCATTATCAACCATAACACTATGAATAAGATGGTGGTATAAGTATGCTCCTATGAAGAATGAATGTAAATTTTTGTCATCATCCATAATTTCTTACTCTAAAAATTTGATAAGTGGTCTAGGTAGAACTGTAGCGTGATACATGCCAATAATGTTATGTAGTGGATGTGTATCCTCTATAATTATGTGATAGGAATCTGGTGGTGGATGTGTCTGGTATATATAATGAACATTTGATTTGCCCCCTATCTTATTTATTATATGTTTTAGAAAAGGATATAAAAATATCTTTAGTACCTTAGCCTCTATTTTTTGTTTTTTTTTTGTGGGTGTACCCACATCAATAATATTGGCCTTAATGAGATCTTGTATCTTATCCTTTATTCTAATGCATCTATTTATCATATGGCCTAGTGCCCTATGATACTCGCATAATGAATTTGAATCATAACTCTTTGGAAGAGGTTATGTCATATCAACCTCTTTAATAGGAGAGATAGATATGGCATTATATTTCAATAGTTATTTTAGAACCCATGCCAGTGACTCTGGAAGATTAGTTAAGACTCTACACTGAGGAGCAAATAAAACCAATCTAGGAGAAGGCTTAGAAGCTATATTGACTATGGCCTTTTAATCACTTTTGTTTTTTATGGCTCTTACCTTGTATGGTTGTTTGTTTGAACTCTTAATAGTTGATTCTAATCCATTTATGTACTTGATTTTACCCATTGATAAGAGCTTAACCTCTCTTTCCTTGACTATGTGGCACATATTGGTAAAAGTAGGAAACTTACTGAATAAGATAACTTCATGTAGTGCTAGTAATAGAATCCATTTAAATATATCTTGAAGCTCTTTGTTTGCTATGGGGCTAGTTAATTTGGATAATATTATCTTGTATCATAAGACATAATCTGTGATAGGTTTATTTTAATTTTGAATAAACCATGCCACTTGTGCATATGATAGTTTATCATTGATGTTGATAGATAAGTGTGCTAATAAAATGGATAAAAGATTTAATGCCATGATATAATGATTTGGCAAATAATATAACCACTATAGGGTATAATCCTTGAGACTATGTGAGCTTGGGTGCCATGAAACCAGATATAAAAGGATTTATTACTATGTGATGTGCCAAATGTGTATGCAAGAGAATGTTGGAATCTAAGGCATGTGAGGGCCTAGTTGCTCCTTTCTCAATATGTAACACCTTAGACTGTACAGTAAGAACTTTGTGCATAAGGTATTATACATCTAGAGTAGAGGAACTGGACACAAGTGGTGTAGCTATCACTAATGGTTGAATAACAATCTTGGGTTGTGTTATCTGAGTTAGCCCCACTAAAGGTGTAACAACATTATTAACTAGAGGGGTTAAAGATTTACCATTGTTTATTTTATTATTAATTTCCAATATGGCTTATAGAATCTTTGCATGATCAAGGGGTTGTTCTCAATTTCTACCTCTGAGTCCTTGTAATACATCATATTTGTTCATAATTATGTCATTATTGTTAAGCAGAAGTAGTGTGTCCTAATTTTTAATGTGTACCTCATCTTGTTACTGATTGTATTGTGCATCTTCATATGCATTATCATTGAATTGTACATAATCAAGGTGTGAAGGATTCATATTTGAAGTTATAATAGGTTGTTTGTCATTACTATAGGCTCAGATATCAAGAATATAAATATGCTCTATAGGATTGCCACCTAGTCTAACACTTCTTCTTAATAAAAGAGAGATAGATTTTGTAAATTGCATATAGTAAACAAATTGAAATAAAGATACTTAAATAGAATATATAAATTCTAAAAAATTAATAGTAGATAATGAAAATAGGATAAAAAGGGATACAAACACTAAGAGCATATAGGGTTAGGGTTTTAGAATCTAGGGTTTCTTTGCAATAGTTTAAATTTTATGTAAAATAAATTTAAAACCTAATATCAAATTTATTTAATTTAGATAGGTTGTATAAAAAAGTCAAAAAATTAGAACTGTGTAGCCCTAATTTATTTCACAAAAAAATGGATTAATGAAATCTAGGGTTTGAAGAAATATTTGAAATAATATGGGTTCACTAAATGATTTAACCTTTTAGAGTTTTACACAATTAATTCCTATGTTTGGTTAAAGGGATGTGTAGAAAATAGAAAACTACACATGATAGTTCTAGATGTCGAAGTGCATCCAACCTTGAGTCTAGTTGACCACCTAGTTATCTAACTCACCAACCTACTAACTTAACCTTTTAACGAAACCCTTTTAACTTAATTTAACCCTTTTTCATTAGATACTTCATCATTAATGATCAGCTTAACTATCAATAGTTAGCTTGATTATCGATGGTCAGGTCCTCACCTCATTAACTTCTTAACACATCAACTAGTTGTGTGTGAGATAATGAGGCACAATTTAATATTTTTACCTTATATAGTGCTAATTAACTTCCAAGCATTGTGATCAGAAACCTCACCCTCTATGTAACCTTCCATCATCTCTCTTTGCCTATAAAAGGAGGGGAGTGGTAATTTAAAAGGATCCATGTTCAAGCTATTAAATCTTCTTGCACATAGGTATTCAAGCTCTCCAACATCTAATATGCCTACAGTAACTCAAAATCAATAATAGAGACCTGAACCTCTATCAAATTTTCTTTTATGGCCAAAGTATTATTACTCTAGTAAAATTGCCTCAACCTTTCACCATCAACCATCTAACAAGCTATTAGTATAGTTTTCTTGTTCTTTGTTTTATTTTTATTTCTAACCTTCCTAACCTGATTAGACCTATCTCCACTTTATTCCCTAGCTATCAGATCCTTAACAAAACCTTTATGTGACTATTTACTCATTTTATAACTTCTCTTTTAGTAACCTTCAAAAACCTACAAACAACCACTTATAGTTACCACAACCACAAATGGTCACCCCCAACCACCGATAGTTACCCAACCATTGATAGTCAACTTAACTGCTGATAGTTCACCCAACTGCCAATGGTTACTATGAAAAAAAATAACAAAAAGTTATTTTCAACTCTTTAACCCCAACCAAATCCAACTTTATGTGTTCCTACTTGTTCACAGACCCTTTTATGAGTTTTTAAACCTAACTTCACCCACTTTAGCATAAGTTTTGACCTAATTTTGCTATATTTAGTCATTTCATTTAATAAGCATCTTGCTTTCTTCTTGTATTTCATTTCATTTACTTTATGCAAGTAATTTAATTTATCATTTCCAACTTAATTATTATTGACAATAGATTGACAACCTCCTAAAAAGAGTAAGCTTCTTGGATCTAGCTCATGCTAGGTAATCCAATTAACTATCTTGCTAACAACCCTTTTTGTTAGTGATTTCTTATTTTCAAGTTATTCCTCCCTATCGAAAGAGGATTTTTCCATCTTCATCTGGATTACACATGCATCACCAACTAGGTATTTCTACCACACCCTTACTATTAGTTTTTTATATTCTTCCAAAATTAAGAAATGAGAAAAAATTAAGAGAAACATTATGGCACATCTGGTGGGATCCTAACATCATCTATGTGCCTCTTCTTTAATCCTTTATTCTATGTTCATTGAATTAATTCTAAAATTTTATTTTGGGCTTAAAATAAACTTTTGCATTACATTAACTACTTACTTGTTTTAGTTCATCTAGTAACTTAAAGTCAAAGGAATTAATCATAGTTTTCACTCTTGTTATCACACACTTATCCAAACCACATAATAAATCAACACATCAAAATAAGCTTGAGACAAGGCCCAACTAGGATTTCATCACCTATCAGTAAACCTTACCCTTTCTCGATAATCCTACTTGGAGGTCATTACCAAGGGGAGAACCAACTCAACTCTCTGGTTGAGTATAAACTCTAAAATTTAATATATCTTAGCTAAAAACTTGACACCCTTATCATTTTTGTATGTGAAGTGAGGGGATGGGCTCCAATACCAAGCCACGTACTAAAAATCAATATAGATTTCTCTCTTGAGCACCTAAACACAACTTGAAACCAACCTTAGATTTCCTCTTTAGTACCTAATCTACAAACCAAATTTATTCTTCACATTTTCTAGGGCATAAGCCAAAGATGATCTAAAAAATAATCCTAAGTTTTAAATGCACTTTTAGTGTATCTTTGGATTACCTTGATTTGTTTTCTTTTGCTTGTTTTTTGTTTGATGTGGGAGTTTCATCATTTCCTTCCTATTTTCTCACATGGTCTTTACTAGATATTAGTTGAGAAATAAAACCAACCAAGGACCACCTTCCTCTTCCTCTTCCTTCTCTATGGAATATACTCTAGATTTTGAGAGTTATCCTCCTCATTCTGCTCCTCTAACCATGCCTCAGATAGTTTTTGATGGTGATGCAAATTTTTCCACATTCCTTGATAATAGATTTTTAGCCCTCCAACATTACCTTAACACCTTATCTAACTGCAGCTCTACTACTTCAGTTCCTCCCATGGATCTACCCTTTGGTATGCCTCCCCCTTTTATGGTTGGTGTTATCTCCACCCAACCTTTGATAAGCCAATCCTCTTATTTTACCAATATCCCATCCACTACCACCATCGAAACCCAATCCAACATCCCAGCCTATAACCAAACCCCTCCTATGCTAACCAACACCTCCACTATAAGGGGAACCTTAACTCTTGTCACCTATACCCCACCTACCATGGTGATATCATCTACCCATATTTCCACCATTCCTCTTACCACCACCAACTAACCCATCTCCACTCCTCTTCAAAATTTTGTACTTTCCATACCTCCTACCCTTCCACCTATTAGCACAAGAGTTACCACCCAACCTCAACCTACCACTTTAACCATACCTCCAAACTAGCCTATGTATATCCCTAAAATAATTCCCATAACATCCTATTAATATGTACCTAATCCACAAGGATACATAACACCTTCTACCCAACCTTTTGTGCCCACATACCAATATGGGGCATCATCCTAACCTTCCATGACCACATACCAATATGTGTCACCTTCTCAACTTCCCACCTCTTATCCATGCATTAAAGCCACCCAACCTCAACCAAACCTACTACCTAACTATGGATCTCCCCAACCTCAAATATATTTAGTTAAGATGTTAATGGATAAAATGTCTAATCTTGAATCATCTATTTCTAGAGCTTATAACCTTTTATCTTATGATCAAATCTATAATGAACCCATTCACCCATCCATTTCAATCTAACCTTATCCTCCTCAATGGGAACTACCAATTTTTTCCAAGTTTCAAAGTAAACAGGACCCTCAACAACATTTGAGAGCATTCTTCCATTCTTGTTATTTGATTACATATGACGACACTCTTCTCCTTCGTACCTTCCCCATGTCCCTATCTAAACTAGCCATGGATTGGTATAGTGCTCTTACCAAGCACTCTATTTCTCATTTTCTCAACTATCCCAAATATTTTTAGATCACTTTTCAATATATATATATATATATATATATATATATATATATATATATATATATATATATATATATATATATATATATAAGGTTTCTATTATAGACCTTTACTCCATTAGGCAATTCGATGATGAATCAATTGCCAATTTCTTATCTAGGTGGACAAGCCATATTAACCAACTTTATTTCTCATTACCCAAACCTAAACTAATTGAACTCTTTTCTTGAGTTTATACCAAACATATTTCTCCAAATCTTTAGGTTCATACTTTTAGCACCTTTGATGACAAATTTACCATGGCACATAAACTTAAAATTAGAGCTATTGATGAAGGGAAATTGAAACTATAAAGTAAGAATTCCATCTTTAAATCTAATGACCCTTCTTCAACCAAAACCAATAACCCATCCAACCATCCCAACACCAAGATAAAGGCAACCGTAAACATGGTTTTCTTGAAATATAATCCACCTCCAATCATCAACCAACCTAATCAAACCAGTTCTTCTAACCCATCAAACCAACAAACTTGAAACCAAAACTGAACCACTCCTAGGCAATATACTCCCATAGGGGAATCATATGCTTCAGTTTTGGATAAACTACTTAAATCTAACCTCATACAACTTCCTCCTATAAAACCACCCCAATAATTTGATGCCTCTCACCCCATACCTAGTTTGTAAAATGAAAATGATCTATGTGCCTTCCATCACGTTATTGGACATTATGTTAGTAGGTGAAACACCTTTAAAACTATTGTCCAAAACATGATTGATAAGTGTGAACTAGCATTAGATAATCCCAATGCACGTCCAAACCAATCATTAGACATCTTTAGGAAACCTTTTCCTATCCATGTACATTCCACCAACCATGACAACAACCAACTAGAATCATCTCATGCTCATGAGGTGCACATAGTTAATGTCATTACCATTGAACCTATTATTGAGGAAACCATTTCCTTAACTACCTCTTCTTCCACCCCACTTATTGAAGTGGTATAATCTTCTTGTATTCTTTTGGATAACCAAAAAAAAGAAGATACCTCCTCTTTTTCAATTAAAGAGACCATTGACTCACCCACCTCTCCTTTGATATAAATACCAAATGAGGCCACCATTAATTCAACCACTTCTTCCTCCAATCCACTTATGAAAGTGGTGGAATATCTAATCTTTCCTTTGGACATCCAAACAAAGGAAGTAACCACCTCCTTTTTCCCATCTAAACAAACCAAACCCTTCTTACCTACCATATAACTAACCACTCCTCCTTTGTAAATCACTATAAAGGAAGAGATCATCTCCTCTATTCTTTCCCTAGAAATTCCATCTACCTCAACCATCGAACCTTCCACATAAGACAAATGTGAATATATTATTTCCTCACCTCAACCTATGGGTTTAATATTTAAAACCAATAACCAAGGAATCAAACCCATCTATAAACCTTTTTCTAGATTGGTAAAAAATCTAGAGTGTAATTCTCAACCCAATCTAGATAGGGTCACTTTTTAGCACCATCTTGGGCTACCTTACCAAAACAAATAAGAACCTTTAACCTCACTTACATATATCCTCAAACCTATCATTACATCAACCCCCTCTTTATATACTTCTTCCTTTAAAACCATATGGGAACCATCTAACCCACCTCAATCTAAAATTTCTAAACCACACTACACCCCCCTAACCAAACCCATCAAGAACATAGGAATCGTTCGTACCCCTATCTTGTCTCACCCATATTTGAAGTTGGACTTAACCCCATCAAGTCCATCAAAGAAACCTTTAACTAAACTTGTCAAAAGGGTGGAACCACCTAAACCATTTCAAACTAGACACATACCACCCCTTTCTCTTTTACCTTCAATTTTAGGGACCCATCCATCTACTATCCCCATCACCTATTCCTCATCAATTAAACCTTCTCCTTTCACTCAACCTACACCCACTACCAAAACAATAAAATCCCCATCATTCTTAACTAAACTAGCTACCTCTACCTTCCCACCTATCACCGAACCTTCACCCTCTACCTCCAAACCAACCATAACCAGATAATCCCAACTGATACCACCTACCAAAACCATCCCACCAGCTCTAACTTATGTGGTAAATCCTACTCCTAATAATTCTCCCACTCCCAAAACTAAAAACCCAACACCCTCAACACCTTTAGTTGAATCTTAATCAACCATTCTAAAAAGGTTGTTGAAAAACTCTTCTTTAACCTTACCACCCATCAAAGCTTTCAAACCTTCACATCTCAAAATAGTATGGTTAAATGACAATTTGATTTGCCACTACCATAAGACACCAAGACATGATAAGAAGAACTACAAAGCTCTCCAAACATTAGTCCATAGCCTAATGGATGAGGATGATTTGTTATCAGATGAACCTCCTTTGAGCCCCTTACTAGCCTAACCACCAACTTAAACCATCCAACATTTACCTACTCCCCTACTCTCACCTAAGAATTATGAGGAATCAAAGCAGCAATTTGAACCAACAATTCCCCTTATCCACACCATTCATGTGGTTACTCAATCTCAGGACCAATAGAAAGATAAGGGAAAAGCAAAAGTGTCTATATCATGGATCTATCCTTCAAAATATTAAACTCTCAATCAAACCCAAAGTATCTATCTTAGGTGCTTCTCCTTCCAACCCTTTTGATTCCATTTAGCATGTAGTGTTAAAAAAACTTCACCAAACTCCATTGAAGATGAGCTTATATGAATTAATCAATACCTCACCTTCTCATTGTCAAACATTGATAGAGATTTTGTAATCCATAGAGGTTCAAACTGAAGATCCTCAACCCTTTGTAGCCTTTGTCAAAGCCCTTCAACTTTCCACCTTAGTCACTTTTAAGGATTTTAAATACCTTATGTACATCTTAAGGATCTTGATCATCCCATCTTTATCATGACATACATCAACCAAACCCACATTAAAAGGGTGATGATTGATGGAGGGGCTAGTATCAACATTATCTAATCCCATGCCTATGACCAACTTGACTTGCCTAAGAACATCATATCTAAACTTGTAGTAGTTATTCATTCTTTCAATGATACTATGGCCACTACCTTGGGAATAGTTATCCTCTATATTCACTTGGGACCTTGCACCATTCCAAAACTCTTTTATGTTGTAGAGGGTGAGTTCTATACAACCTTTTACTTGGACATCCTTGGAACCATGCTATCAATTATGTCCCTTCCACTTTACATCACTACATTAAATTTGATCATGAATGTCATATCATCACCATAATAGATAACCCTAGTCCCTTTACATCTTGAAAAATGGCATACCAACCTAATGATGTTCTTCTTCCTCATCCATCTACTTCACCACCAACTACCAACAACTCCACCCCTATCATTGATGAAGCTTTAATAAGCTCACCCATCCCTTCTTCAAAGATACCCATAGAGGACCCCTTAGAACCCACATTCCAATGTCTCTCATTGGGAGATTACCATATTCTAGCCTTGGATGCTTTCCCTACTCCCCAAGAGTATGGGAACCTTGATCATGACCTAAGTTATGACCCTAACATCAGAACCATCATCCCTTTTGGGCCACTTAATCATTGAACTAACTTTAATTATAGGGGACTTGACCATCCACTCCTTGCTTCCACTACCACCCCTCATATCTGACCATTCACCTCTGATTTCTCCTATCTAAACAAATCCACCTTTGCCAAAGTGTACCTTCATAGGTGTGCTTGAAATGGATTTGGACTTGGCCTTTATGAATATGGACCTCATGAATTTGGCCTTGGGTTTATACCACCAAAATAACCCACCTCACCTAAACCCATCACCACCATCAATGAGGATGTCCCACCCTCACCAACCCCATCTCCTTCAAAGTCTAAATATTTTGATATTATCCCATCTAATGTTTTTTTATCAATACTACTAGTTTGTTCCCCCTGACCTATCAAAAGGGTGGTTGAACTAAAACTCTTCCTCTCATTCATCCTAAAATGGTAGAAAATGATTCTCCTACCTTTAAAAACCATTCAATATTAGGATGATGATTCTATTCTCACCTACCTTGGTATGGGCGACTCTTCTATTCATAAATCCATTCCTCCTAAGAACCAAACCATGTTTAATGAATCTACCATTGATGCCAACTTAGGAACTCAAGACAACCCTTGCATTGTCAAGATTAGACAATCATTGAATTCCATAGAATAACAAGATTACCTTTCCTTCCTTCATGATCAAAGAATAGAATTTACTTGGTCTTATCAATATATGCCCAAGATTGACCCTTATATTTATCTCCATAACATTTTCACCATTCCTGATGCTAAGCATGTTCATTAAAATCTTCATAAGATGTATCGTCACATCACCCATCTAGTCAAAGAAGAACTTCAATGCCTCTTATTTTTTGACTTCATCTAACCCATTTACTATCCCCAATGGGTTTATAAAATTGTTACTATAACCAAAACCTTAGGGGGAATTCACCTCTGTATTGACTTTTGTGACCTTAACCTTGCTTATCAAAAGGATGACTTTCCTTTGCCCAGCATTGACCAACTTATTGATCTTATAGCTAGCCACAAGATGTTATCTCTCATGAACAGTTTCTTGGGATACAATCAAAACTTGATCACTCCCAAAGATCAACATAAAACCTATTTCATCATGTCATGGGTAACCTTATTCTATATATTTATGCCTTTTGGTTTGAAGAACATAGGCACAACCCACCAGTGTGTGATGACCTACATCTTCTATGACCTCAACCATAAAATTGTCGAGGACTATGTAGATGATCTGCTACAGAAATCTAAACATTAAAAGGATCATCTAGTCATCCTCAACATTATATTTTAATGCCTTATCCATTTTCATGTTAGACTCAGCCCTAAGAAATGTATTTTTGGGATCCTTTCAGGAAAGCTTCTTGGTTTCATTATTTCCCTTTGATGAATTAAAGTAGACCCTACCAAAGTTAGAGAAATTTTGGAAATGCCACCTCCAACCCACCTTAATCAACTCCATATATTTTAGGGGAAGTTCCAATCAATCCATAGATTCATCTCTTAATTATCAGATAGATGTCAACCTTTTCAGCATATTCTCAAGAAAGATACATATTTTAAGTGGACCAAGGACTACTAACAAGCCTTTTATTCACTCAAAGAATACCTTATTTATCCACTTATATTGGCCCCTCCTAAAGAGGATCAACCCTTATACCTTTACGTCTTTGACACTAACCATTCCCTAGGGGTAATCCTTGATCATTGTGATAAACAAAACAAGTAATAAGCCATCTACTACATAATTTGAACAATTATAGATTATGAGACTCAATAATCCCATGTCAAGAAACTTTACCTCGCCCTCATCTTCATGGATTCAAATTTCATCACTACCTTCTTAATCACAAAAACTAAGTCATCACTAACACTAAGCCACTCAAGTATATGCACTCCAAACCATGCAAAAATCTATTTATGGCTAAGTAGGTCATGATTTTAGTTGAGTTTGATCTTGAATTCCTTTAGCAAAAATAAATTAAAGGGTAAGTGATTATTGATCAATTATTTGAAGCTCCCTTTATTTATAAACAACCACTTCCTCTTGCATTTCCATATGAGTCCATCATGACTCTTTCTCATGAGGACCCTACCTACCAAATGACCATGTTCTTTGATGGCTCCAAATGCCAATGTGGTGTGGGTGCTAGAGTTATTCTCACTCCCCTCGATGGTGAACCTCTTCCCCTTTCCTTTACACTTAAATTTGAATGCACCAATAATGTGGATAAGTATGAATCCCTAGCCATAGGTCTCCAAACTACTCTAGCCTTGGGACTTACAATAATTAGTATCTTCGGTGATTCCCAACTTGTGGTCAACCAGGTCAATGGATCTTACCAATGTAAAAATGATATCTTAATAAATTACAAACAACTTATATATGTAATCTTATCATCATTTGAGCATTACCTTATCCAATCAATTCCATGATCTACCAACAAGTTCATGGATGTGATGTATTCCCTTACTTCCCAAATCCCATCTCAACCTCCTAAATCTAAACTCTTTGATACCATTCATTCCTTTGTCAACCCATCTTATATCCATTTTGACCTTCCTACCATTTTTAATGTAGACATATCTCCATCAAACATTTGGTACAAACAAACTTTTGATTAACTCAACCTCGACATCATTCTTCCTAACCTCTATAGAAATGCTTGAAGAGATTTTGTTAAAAGTACCTCTTGTTATACTATACAAGTGGGAATTATTTACAAATGCAACTTTGATGGCCTCCTTCTCTATTGTCTTTTTATTCATGAAACTTCCCATGCTATCAAGGAAACACATGATAGAATTTATGGGGGACACTTTAGTGGTTTAATTATTGTTAAATGCATCTTTCGCCTTGGGTACTATTGGCCCACCCTTAACCAAGACTATTGTGATTATGTAAAGAAGTTTGTTAAGTGTCAATAACACACTAATTTACACCACATGCCTACCTATAGCCTCCAAGTATCCAAATACTTTTGGTCACTCTCATAATTGGGCCTAGATCTTATTGGGGAAATCAATCCTCATTCATCACAACATCACCAATCTATCATTACCATCATCGAATATTTCACCAAGTGCATGGAATCTATTCCTCTCATCTCTACCAAAGCTGAGAAGATTATTGATTTCATCAACCATCACATCATCTATCATTTTAATGTTCCCCATAAGACATCACCAATAATGGTAAATCTTCATGTCTATCAAGAATGAATCAAACACACCTATATCAAACACCTAAAAGAATGAGAATTCAATATCGGAGACCTCATCCTAAAGGAAAATCAACATGTCACAAACATGGAGAAAAGTAGAAGAGGAAAATTTGCTTTCAATTGGCTTGGACCCTACATCATAACCCATAAGTATGGATCATGAACTTATCATTTGTCCTTTCTCAAAGGAAAAATAGAACTTGAGCATCTCAATGCTTCACATCTACATCCATTATTTTGTTAAAATAAGGATTGAACTCACCTTCTTGTCGAGCTTAATCTCATCCCTTAATTTATGATATTTTCATCTTCATCTACCTATCCCTCTCCCTTTGAGGACAACCAATTACAACATAGAACCATGTGATTATCCATTATAGTTATATCCTAATCTTAAATATGGGTACCATGGATTTACCCATAACATGGTTCTCATGGATACTTTTCACCTTTAATGAGAAGGAATCCCATGATCATTGGTCTCTCAAACACCCTTTCTACCTATCACTAACCTTCTTGTGTTAAAATTCTTACCCTCATAAAGGTAAACTTTTAAGCCTAATTATATGTTTCCATGTCTCAAACCTTGCAATCTAAAACAAATATCATTTGGGTCATATTTCTCTATCATAGCAGACTGATCCCTTGAAGGATAGCTACCCAAAACTCTCTAAATTGCTTATATGATAGACGATTCCCTTGAAGGATAGCTACCAAACATACAAACCTAAACTTAGGCCACTCCCTTAAAGGATGGATAAGGTAAATGGGTCAAAACAAATCATTTGAATCTACTCGTATTGATCAGCTTCACAAACTATCAAAAACAAAAGTAATAAACAAAAGACCCTATATCAAAATCAACTATCCCAAGAAAGCTGCAATCAGCTTTCATATCTAGAATTAGTAGAGTTTCCACATCATTTAGTCTACACCTAGAATTAAGACATGGCCTTGTTTGGTTTTTTTCTTAAGACACCTATAGAAGGGGTAAACTAACCCATATAATGTTACCTTACATATCCACCCATTTACCTTTCACCTACAATCTATCTTCCCTTTTTACCATCTTTTAATCAAGGGATTTTGAGCTTACTTGACACAATGTGATCAAGACATATTTTTTATCAATCAAAGCATGCTAATTCAAAGCATTCAATAGGCTCATGTTCATTAGGTCAATCCAACTTCATTTTTATTAGGTCTTTACCAATGAAAGAGAATCATACCTTTTGTCTTACTCTCTCATCATTTGTTCATGTATACATATGTTTCAAGATTATTTATCTATTTCCCATATTTATTTTGTTATCTAACCAACTTTGTGTATTTTCATTACATCCATAACAATATTACACATCCATAATCATAATAATCACATCAAAACATCTCTATCATAAGAACAATAACCATTTATCATTTACTATAACCATATCACACATCTATGATCATAATAATCATATCAAAACATCTCTATCATAATAAAAATAACCATTTATCATTTACCATAAACATCATAACATTATCCATAAACCATATCCTATCAATAAACAAAATATCATGATCAACATCAACACACATCATTTATCTATCCATAGTATCATCCTACCCATCTACCATCAAAACATCATATGAACATAAATCACATCATACACAACTCTAGTTATAATATTTATCATCATATCCATAAACAAAATCAATAATCAAAACATCATGCACCACAACATACATCATCTATCTATCTATGTATCATCATATCCATTTACTATAAATAGTTCATCTTATAACATCAAATGATAGAAACCACATTAGCATTACCATAAACAAAATCACCACCATCACAACATCATATCACATCAAACCATGAACATATATGTATATATATATATATATATATCATAATCATCATCATAAACATCATGTCCATCAAATAAAGATACATGTAACAATGTATAAAATCTCTCTCTCTCATATACATCTCACATCATCAACATGCAGGCTGGTATTAAAAACATATACATCATATAATATCATATATTATCCCCTAGGGAACCACTAGCCCCTCTTGATCCTCCACCTATACTACCATCTGGTATTGGTCCCCTTGATCCACCTACCTGACCCACTATAGAGGCCAACTATCTTGGAGTAGCTATAGTTGGACCACCTACTAAGATGACCATGTACTCTCCATACCTTAGCTCTTGTGGACACCATAACAGTACTATCACCTCATAGTATCTCAACTCCTCAACCAAGCTAAGTATCATGTCATCATAATCATATCAGATGGTCCTCTTATTGGTGTTTTTATTTCCCCCACCCTTTATCTTAAGGTATTCCTCTCCTAGGTCACTAAACCAAGAGAGATCTTCACCTGGTCTTGTTGTCCTATCAAGGTGGCCACCTATCCCTGTAAACCTATGATTTGAGCCTATACCATCACTAGTGTTGCATGTACCTACCCATCTTGAACAACACCTTGTATTAGTGCCCTAAAGAGATCCACAACTATGGTATACTAACCGCTATCACCCCATCCAAAATTGGCCATTGTGTATAGGGTCTGATACCATGCTACATATCCATCGACAAAACTAGCATCATCTATCGTTACTTTGGCTAGCAGCTCTTCATGAACTAGTACTACATGTTTTGGCTATGACTCCAAAAGTAGAAAATTTTCATCCTCTCTCTTATACCTATAAGAATGAGCCAAAATCACCTACATGAGACTAAACGATCACCAAATTCAATCAAGGGGATAAGCTCTGTCTCCCCCTCTCACTGCTCATAAACCCATATCTAGATCTATAATGATATAGTGTGATAACTATATTGGTCCTATTTAGGTTATCCCAAATATGGCCTCCACACCACATCACCTACAACCAAACCCTCCAAGGCATCTCAAAACTATTCAATGTCTCTAGAACCTCCACCTACCCCTGTTAATGCATAATCTCCTCTTCATCTCAAGAAACCACTATGAAGTGACCTAGGCATATCCATCCCATGATAGCCCTAGTGGCTTAAAGACCCTAATATACTCATATGCCCAAAAATGAAGCACAAAACCAACACTGATACCATATTGTCTATGATCTTTGAAGGCCTTAAGCTCCCTATAAATCTAGACCAATAAAATAGGAGCCCTCCTAAACACTTGCATGCCCAGTAACATATCTACCAACACTCCTAGCAATAAATAGGGAAATTGACCACTACTCAAATCAGGTAATGTAAGATAAGACATTATCATCATCATGGTCATCAAGTATCGATCCTCAAGATTATTTTGATATAAATGTATATAGATGAAGCCACTAGAATTCCACTTGGCATGGACCTAATCCTCACCACACAACAACTCCATATGGTAATTCCTTATCTCACTCTTAATGTGGTAATTTTGCTCCCCCCAAATGGGCAGTCATGTAATGCTATGAACATCCTCTAGTATGATGTTAATCTCTCTAGTTGGTAATAAAAATGTGTTCATGGTTGGTTCCATCTCTTGATGAGGGCCAAAATCATAGTCGCATCCCATGGCAGGTGATGATAATGAACCATGGCTCCTAGACTGACCTCCTCTATATGCCTCCACTCATCCCTAGTCATCCCATCTCAAATCTCTACAAAGATCCTAGGGACCTAATCCCTCATCTGGATCTAGTTTTGTGCTTACAAAATAATAACATTAATACACACACTTATTTTTCCAAATCAATCTCAATACCAACCTACACCTACCTTTTTTGACCTATTCTAAACTAACAAAACAAATACATCTACAACATTACCTCTAGAATTTGAACAACAATCCACCGTTACCTACAAAATTCTCACCATTCTACCCACCAAACTATTTCAAAACATCAAACTTACTTAAAAATTACCCTATCCTAACCCATCAAATAACACCTAAATCTATCCAACAAAACATTCTTACTTGACATTTTTTCATGAAGAACACCAACCCATCACTTAGCACACCACCTACCTTAAAACCTACACTTGACATTTCACAAACATAATACCCTTAACTTTATAAACACAACTCTCAACAACATTTTAAACTAGCTTCATTTATACCTTTTTATATAAACCTTCCCTAAAACACTTGACTACAAATGGTTCATCTAACCATCGATGATCTAGTGAACCACTTTCCTTGGTGTTCAACCACCGATGGTTAGGTTGATCATCGACAGTCATGTCAAACAAATGATGGTCACTATGCGTGACTGTCAACGTCAAAACCCTTAATCCTACCTACAATAAAGCCACCAAAAATAACAAAATTCAACCACAAACCTACCTAAATATACCCTATAACCTATCCCTAGCCCAAAACCTCTTTCAAATTTCAATTTTACTTGCTAAATTTTTTTGATTTTACCCATAACCTAAACTAGGGAAAAACCCATGAACCCAATTTTTAAACACTAAAAAAACAACCAAATTACCAACATAATAGACCTAATCAATTAAACTACAAATTTAATACACCTCTTACCTCATTTTTTGATCATTGTTGAGGTCAGAGCCCATATCCAGCTACTCAACCATGCCCTTATCTACCCTACATCACTAGTCCCCATCAATCACTTTAATAATTAAACTCAACCAATTACCAACTTCCACCTCAACTAACATACTCAGTGAAAAAATCTCCCAGCTAAATGTTAAACTATCAAATCACCAAAGCATAGAATGCACAAAGTCATAATATCAAAATTGAAAATGAAATTTCATTTTCACTTTTTATATTTTGGCTTTTTAAGGTTTCCCCTAGACCATCGACGGTTAGGGTGACTGTGGATGATCAAACCTGGGAACCCCTAACTATCAATGATCAGGGTCCCATAATTTTCAAACTTATGCACTTATACCTAAATGCCAAAATATTGGAGATCACCTAATCTCCACCATAACAAAATTTGAACTTTTAGAAATTACCCTTTTTTTACTAACTATTAGACCATGTCCACCTCAACATTGGCCATTTTTGACACACATTATTCTTGTGCTTTTTGATAACCTTACACTAGTATTTTTTATCACACTAACCAACCTTGCCACATTGACCATTTGAATTTTCACCACCTAGTGCAAAACTAGACCATTTGTGTTTTTTAAGGGAACACTTCCAACCTCACATACCTATGAAAACACTAACCCTATCTAGGAGACTTATAGCATCATCTAATCAAATATGACTAATGTTATGGATCGATTACCCTATAACTTATTCTTCTAAAACTAAGCTTATTTTTAATAACATTGGCATTTTAGTTTTTACATGATCTTCACTATCTCACTTAGTCACATTTTGTGTTTATTTTGCATTTCAAATGCCCATCCCTTTTATCACCACCTAGTGACTCACCATCAATCTCTTATCAAACCTTGACCCGATTTTAATTTTACATCATCAACTCCTAGTTTGAGGGGGAACACCTCTTCCCATAATTAGGGTAATCAAATGTATTGACCAATAATCCATTTTTATTTTGCATCTTGTTAATTCAAAGTTGCATAATAAAAATGGGTAAAATTTAAACACTAGAAAATTGTTGATGTTTAAAATTGCACTTTGTAATAGACACAAACAATGGGAAGTTTCAAGATGTGGGACTTGCATCTTGAAACAACCTCCAAATTTTTAAGAAGTTGCTCTCTTCTTTGTATCAAGTGTTGGGGGGAAAAAGGATAGGAATTTTAACAGAAACACAAATGCATGAAAGAAAATCTAACTATGGCGATGCACCTGAATGTAATTCGACCCTTAATCTTAAGCATAGTGAAACTATATGTAAGATTCAATCACATTAAAGAGCAGATGAGGCATGATTAATGTAAGAGATAGAAATAATAGAAATAGAGGCTCACAATTTTAAACTACTTTCGCAATGATACAAGAACATCAACAAAGGCACAGAACTCTATCTTCTCATTAATTCTTTGGCCACGTAAAAGGCACAGAAACATGCACAGTTACATAAACTTTACAACTTAAGAAAATAGAATAAAGGCAAATGATATTCCTAATCACAGCTCTAGAAAGTCTAAAAAAAACTCTTGACAATAATCCTCCCTTTGAGTCTCCCCTAATTCCTCTTTTATAGCCTCAAATTTTTAGATAAATTAATATGAAATCTGGTGCATTCAATGCCTTGGATGCATTATGGTCTTGTCAAGAAGGGCCATGCTAGAGTAGGGTGGTTGCCCTAACTACAGCATGTCGATTCATCTCTAATGCCTCTTCTTGAGCTTGAATCTCTCATTCCATCACCTACTTAGCCGCATAACTATCCATTCTACCTTTATCTCACAGGGGACAAACAGACGGCCCTTTTAATGTTTGCAGTCCCCCAAATATCTACCAGATGAACTACTCCATCTACTAGAAATAACTCCTACTAAGTTTCCCTCTTTGTCTCTTCCTCCTCAAATTCCCTCCAGATTGTCTGCATGTTCCTAAACTTACAGCCCAAATTGAACTCTAACTGAGCAAGAAGTGTCTTATTAGAAGATAGTTCTTAGATTCTGAACATTCTATCTTCCTACAGTTCACTTGTTAAAATAGATACATAGGACCTTTTGTTCTATTGAAATGGAAGAGGACACTTAGTCAATTTCTTGAAAATTTGCTTATTTCCTAGGAGACACTAGAGATTGACACTCGGCACTTTTTGCAACATTTATTGAAGACAAGTGGTACTTTCCACTTTCCTTATATTCTTACTATATCTTGTTCAAGAACGTTCTACCTTTGACACTTATAACAATCCACTTCTTTGATACTTAACAACTTAACAGAAATAAGACTCACTACATTTCTTACCCGAGCAACCTTTAAAAGGGGCATGGAGATGGGTGGCAATCTCCACTTCTCTTCAATAAAAGACATGTGGCAATCTCTATTGCTCTTTTGTTATGTTGTAGAAGTGTTTGGGATGCATGCTAGGCTCCTATGGATGGTGACACTTGGCAACTTCTGCAGACTTTAGAAATAAAACTTGAGACCCACCATAGTCTTTATTTGGTAATGAAACTTGAAGAAGATCTTTTAGATGTTGACATGTGGCATCTTCCACTGCTTCTGGGAAGATACGTGGTGTCTTCTGCTACTCCTAAGAATGGAGTAGAAAGGGGTTTGGTTGATGACATTTGGCAGCCTCCACTTGAACGCTTTGGTTGCGCCTTACTTGCCCTCCGAAAGGGCACTTATCCTTTGGTCTTTAGGATGCTCCTTTGAACTTCCCGTTGAACCAAAAATGGTTCAATGGTTCAACACTACATGCCATTTACACATAACCCAAGGTATTGAACCAAAAATATTGAACCAAGGCATTGAACCACCTTATTAAGCCAAGGCATTGAACCACCTTATTTTGGATGCCGACATGTGGTGACTTCCACTTTATTTTACAAAAGCAATCTAGAGCCTTCCACGATTGCCACTTGGCACTTTCTGCCTGATCCTAATACTTAGCTTGTTGAAGACTTTCACTAAAAAATAAATGAAATGCGGATGCCGATATGAAACACAGGTGCCGACACGTGATGCTTTCTATGGAGTTGTTATTGAAAACATGGCACATCTCGACCAACTTGTAGGAAAAATTAAAGGTGCCTCAGACGACACCACTTGGCAGCTTCCACTTGATTTTGACACTTAGCCAAAAATCAATCAAAAGGAAAATAGAGCTCATGCTCTGTATCGTGACTTCGCCATCTCAGACCAATGAATACAAGGACAAAATTTGGTAGTGCATAGCTAAAAAATAGAATGCAATGTAGAGTAAATTTTTACTATACAGTTACTGGTGACCTTGAGGACTATTAGGCCTGCTCAAAAAGAACCCACGACTCCCACTAGATCAAAATTAAAAATTATAGCTTCAACAATGTTGTTTGTTAGGTGGACCACTCATGGTCAGATAACCCTTGCTTGTTTTGCAATTCATTGAAAGCTAAATTAAGGTTAATAATATCCTTGTGCAAAAAAATTTGCAAAATCTGAACTATAACCTTCAATTTGAATTCGAGCTGGGAAATAGGAACCAAAATAGCTTCTACTTTTGAGACTGAGGAATCATCCCATAAGTTCTAATAAATTTTTTGATCATTTTGTTAGGCCAGTAGCAATGGTTCAATTTGATCAACCATTAGCACCATGTTATCATTAGGAAATGGAGAAGTAAGACCTAATCACACCAGATCTTCAATATGCTGTTTCATTTTGCTGATGCCTTCTTTCATGATTTCAAGGAGTTCTCTACAACTGTTGGTTGAGAAATTGCAATTGAGAACCTCATTGACTCTCTTTGTGGTGACCATACTGTTAGTGATTCCTATAGCTACCAATGTCATATCCATTGCGTCATAGAGTTTCTATAGCAACATTTCAGAGTCCATGACTCTGTTAAAAACTATAGTCAGAGTGTTCTTCACTGAATCTTCCACCTTTTCACACAATTTTTGTGCTTTTAATAGGAAGGTGAGAGAAGGCCTGAGCTAAATAATATTTAAGGAGATTCTTTTCCACATGGATTCATAGAGCACCTTTACCAATTTTATCACTTCGACATTGCTTAGCCTATTAGCTAGCTCCAATGTCAATTATGCCGCTCTCTATTGCTCTGCTTGGAACTGGGCTTGAATGGCCACAGTATTATTCTATTCAGTTAGTAGCTTGTGTTTCCATTCTACTTTTTCCTGCCTTAGGGTCACCACCGTAGCCTTTATCTACATGAGCTCTGCCTTTAAAGAATCATTTTGGGCCTAGACTACTTGGTGAATTTGCAGAGAAATAGTCTCTTGCAATTGTTTATTCAAATTTGTTATTTCATTGTCCTCTCTATTGATTTATGTGATTAAACTATTATATTTTGTCTTCTCCTTGGCCAAATTAGCCTCCATCTTCTATAGCCTCCTTGATGTCTTCAAGTAGTCTTTAGTGACTACAGAACTAGATTCAGTCAATAGCTGAATTCTGTCATGGGGCCTGAAAAGGGACACGTCAATGACCACTACATTCATTGTGTAATCCTCACACTGCATCTACTCAGTTGGCTTGATGACATTTGGTGACAAATGGGTCACCATCAATTGTTATTGAATTGGGTCAAATTGTGACCATAGATGGGTTATAACCATTGCTTTATTTTCCTTTGTCCTCTTCTTCTCTCTTCGGTCTTCCCTTGCCTTCTGCATAGCATCTGCTTGGGTATAGAAGGTAGAAGGAGAGGCAATGTGTCCACCCGCAAAAGGATGTCTTTATAGTAGACTATATTCAATGGCTAGTTGTTGGCTATGGGCAATCTGAGGGAAAGGTTTCTTGGGAACAGAAGGGGAGAAATGAGGTAATGTTAAGGCCTAAGGTGGCACTGATGGGATGAAGTGAGAAATGGGAATGGTAGAAGTGATAGGGGAAGAAATCGACTGAGAAGGAGAGAGAGGGATAGTACTTACTTGAGGAGCAATTATAGCACTCTATAATTGATGTGAGGTATCCATCTCCTCCTCTGAAGCTAATTGAAACTACACCCTTTTTCATTTCTTAGATGTCTCTTCTTCTAGCTGTATTTCTTCTCCTTTTAATGAGCCTTGTGGGGAACTGGGTACATCTATAACTAGAGCTGATGGGGAAGCTTGTGATGATGAAGGCATCACACTTTTCTACATTTCTATGGTGCTGAGGGATGGAGGCCAAATTGATACAGTTACTGCAGCTACAAATTGCTCTGAGGCTTGTGACTCTTGGCTTGACCCAGTCCTAGCTTCTTGCTCTTCACCTGGTAAAGTACTTGTTTTTGGGCTAGATGCAGGAGAGAGATGACATTCATCCCATAGTTCTTCCCATCTCTCATTTGTGTCTATGTTCCCAAAAGAATGGGTGGTTTGAGAAATTTCCTACCTATATTTCCAATAGGCTTCTATCCTTTCTGCATCCCAATCTTTATTCTTTAAAGCTCTCCTTAAGCTAGAAGTCATTCTAACTTTAGGATCATAATCTCCTTGCTTAACATAGAATGTCTCCCATGGCCTATTTTGTGGAAGTGGCAAGTCTATTAACTCAACATAAAAACTGGGATTGTCTTCCCTAGGATTTTTCTTGGTTTCCCAAAAAGGTCAGCCCTCATGTGCAATTTTGACTGCAACTCTATTAGTTCATATCTAAGAGTCTATGAAATCATTTGGGTCATAAATCCATTTGTCTTCTACTAGAATGAAACCTAGAAAGGCTAGCTTTCTGAGAAAAACAACTTTAGCATCTTTGGTTTCTAAAACCATGATATTGGTCATCCATGGTAGATTATACATTTTTCTTTTCCTCTTTCTCGAGCCAAATTCATTGTCAATTATGGATACTTGTCTGGTGACCTCTAGGAATGATAACCTAAGAGTCAAGATCTTAGGTAGCAATATTGGTTCCCCACAAAAACCATAGACTCTTATAATGATATGGTGGGATCCAAAATAAAAATCACAAGGAATTGGGCAACTAGCCAGAATATTTGAAACACTAGGGAATAATCTATTCATAATTAGTTCAGGACTGAGATGGAAAAAAGTAGGAGTGACAAATAATTCCCAAAACTCATACAGGTCACTAGTCTTTAACCAAATGTGTGCCCATGTAGAAATAAGAATGGTCCTTTGGGGATCAAAACTTGGGTCATACATGTCCAGATGCATATGTTAGGTGAAGAGGTTAGAGTTTTGGTATAGCATGAGGTGAAACAAATAAGAAGAGTACCTAAACACTCCTTTTGATTTGAATTAGACCAATTGCTCCACCATTGAAAAAGTGATTTGCTCTAAAAAGTTGAGCTGATACTCCTAGGTCTTGTCAACGGTCTTCAACCTGAAGAGGATAGCCATTTGCTCTGTGTACGCTACCATATCATCCTTCATGCCAAAGATTAGAGCCATCATAGACAATGCATCTTGGATAGCCTATGTGAATTGAGCTCTTGGTGCAGGGAGTGTGGGCATAGTAGTGTTGTCATCACCCATTTGTAATTCAGTTCTTAAGAACCTTAACTGGGTATTGATGTTAGCCCACATCCTTTGCATTTTAGCAATAGTGGGAAACATTACTGTACTATCATGGTGCAGAGCTAACATATCCCTGATAGCTTGTGGTGTGATTTACACTATGAATGGGACTCATTGAATGGTGCTTGAAGGTGCATGGAGCAAGTCTACACATAATTCAACCAAGTTGGGGCATGAATGCACAGCTAGGACAATGAACTCAGCCAGTTGTGAGGTCCATATCCTCATGGTGAATGTGTCATATTGCCCTGCTCTGGCCCTCTGAAGACACCTTTGATGTTCCCCTTCTCTAAGATTTTTACTACTGGCTCTCTGAAGAATTAGATCCATGATGCCATCTGTGTAATCTTTTATTTTTGATGAATCACTTGCTAGGCTAGCTGCAAGAGACCTAGTCCTTGGATAGTTCTTCAACGGCTGCACGGGAGCTAAAGCATATGATTTACTTGCCAAAAACCTATCAAGGGATTCATACATCCCAGATCTTTTTTGTGAATATGATGCACCTCCATCTCTATGTCCTTTCTTTGATAACTGGTATGAACCTTTTGCAAATAGAAACACTCTCGCTGAAGCAAATTTACTAGGTGCTGAAAAAATTTGCAAGTAGCAGGATATATTCTTGCAGATGTAGGAATGCTTGAGAGTTTGTAAACTCTAACTCTTGCTAAGAGGTATTTATGGACATATCAAGTCTCAAATGGCATTAACCTCAGACAACTGTTAGCGAATCCTACTCAATCTTCCTAGGACAGCGAGATAGACACGTTATGCAAGTGGTAGTGTAAGGTACCTTGGAGATTTATAAAGATTTGGAAAACATTCAATGCTTCAAGAATTTGAAGATTTTTGACAATTTTTGAGTTGTCGACTACGTATTCAAAGAACACTTATTTAAAATAAAAGTGGGAAAACAATAAAATGGGAAAACAAAGGAAGAAAACAAAACAATACGGAAAGGGAAACTACCTAAATACATTAATGAAGCATCTTTGTCTCCCTCCTAGATCAAAAGCAAAATTTCTAAATTCTCTTTCATGATAAGCCAGCTTATGTTTCCATACAAGTGATCAAATTGGATATGGCTTTGGTGAATTGCCCTCGGTATATTCCTCCTTGATTTTCTTGCATTCAAGTGAGTCTAAATCAAACATGCTTCCAACATATATAGACTCTTGTTGTTCTTGGAAGCTCATCGAATATCTACTCTTGATATTGGCATGTCTTACTAGGAAATCAATTAATGACTTAACTCCTTGTGCTTCAAACTCTAGTTCTACTGCATGATCATCCTCCTTAATAACTTCAAAATTACCAGTATATTGAAATGATAATTTTACAAGTCTACAAAAATTTTGCACATGTAATTGAGGCTCAATGTTGTTCTAGTTATCTGTAACCAGTTCGCAGCTATCCTGAAAAATGGTATAACCAGACTCAATGATTTCAAACAAATCATTTAAATCATGATCTAGGAATTGTCCATGTTCCTCCTCATCATCTCTCAAAGTAAGAAGAAAGTCAGAGATTATTTCTTCTTCATCAGGGGTCAAAATATATGCTTGTGATTTCTCACTAGGAATCTGGAATTCATAAGAGACTCGAGAATTAATAGAAGAGGTATCTTTTGACTTTTCTTCCTTCAGAACATTTGGAATTCTATGATCTTCATCAAGTATAATATAAGTGCCTAGACCAATGGAGTTGTAATTTCCTTATGGGTCACTTTGCATCATAGCTAATACATGATCATTTTCTTTCTCTTGATTATACCCAGTCCATTCACCTAGCTCTTCAACAAAGACCCTCTCTTATTTATTCATCATGGCATGGGCTGCCTCTAACTTTGCAGTGGGATCATTAGTGATGTGATCTTTATATAATGCCTCAGACAACATCTTCATCTTTGAACCATATTTGGTTCTTAAGATGAGATAGACCAATCAAGGAACATATATCCCCCTATTTTGGCTGTAAAGTCTCTTGACAAACATAAGCCAAAAATAGGAGGTATATCTATCACTACTACATCCTGATTCACAATTATATTGGGACAAGCATATAATTGTAATTAGAGTTGTTTGATTCTCCCTATGGTTTGTATTGCTTTGCCATCTAGCTGTATGACTCCTTTAGTGAGTGGTTCATACTTAATTCCTAAAGCATCAGCTATCTGCTTGGGCATTACTTTGGTACTATCCCCTAAATCAATCATTGCATTATGCAATAGCTTCTTACCCACTATCAAAGTTAAGTAGAAGGGATCCGATTTAGATTTCCTTACCTTTGTTGTATTATTCACTAGGGTTGTTTGCAGATGGACTATATCTTTTAGCTTTTCTTTTCCAGCAGTTCCTTCTTTGATGTCAGTACCTTTTGGCATTGCTTGGCCTTGTAGAGCTTCTTGTAATAGTGTCCTCTATTCAATAATAGCCAATATATCCCATATTGATACCTATGCTAGAGTCTTCTTTAGCTAATCCACCACATTTATTGGTCCCAGAGTCTAAGCCTTTTGAAAATAGGGGTATCTTGTTTTTTCCTAAATTTGGACTGAAGTCTCTTGATTTTGCACTAGTTGAGGCACTTCTTGTCTGACAGCAATATTTCTTTGTCCTTGAAATAAAGGATTCTCCATGACTTTACTATTTTCAATCTCAAGTTGTTCCACCATCCTTCTCTTTGATCTAGTATAATAATCAGATTGCACCACTAGTTTTTTAGAGGTAGATGCTTCATTCAAGAAAATTGATTCTTCATCTTCAGCCCATGAGAATAAAGCATGTTCTAAGGCTATTTCTTCCTCTTGTTGTAAGGACATTCCTTGCATCTGAGCCACTAGGACTAAATTCTGCATACCAGGAGACTAGTAGGCTTGATTGTCACTAGAACTTGCAAACTGACCATCCATTCTTCTTTGCTCCACCACCTTTTATTGTAGATTACCCCTAGGACAATCTCTAGGTGCATGAGCATTTTTGCAAGGGAAACACTAGGCATTAGTCTTATCTACATAGTTATTTTTCCCTGGAACAATATCCCTATTTGAATTGGGAAGAATAGTCTGTGAGGGTGTGGGGACTGCAACCAATTAGTTTCCTAGCTGATGGTTAGTTTGTCTTGGAAGTCCCTAATATTGGTTTGACTGAGATGAAAATTTGTTTCCTTGATATCCTTGATATGGAGGCCTAGAGAAAGTATTTTTCTATTTTTTTTAGATTGATCAGCTCATTATAAAATGTCTTTAGGATATTTTTGATATCATCTAGCTCAGATGACTGAGTGGAGACAATTTCTTTAGCAAATGGTTGAGGGTTAGTGTACATAGACATAGGTGGGCTTACATATTTAGAGACTTCTTGAGGTAATGGCAAGGAAATTTTTGGGAACATGGGCATGAGAGGCCTTAAAGGTAACTTTCCAGCATCTATTAAATGATTCTTAGCTCTGACCGCATATTCATAAGCCTCTGGCAAAGTGTGTCCTCCAAGTGACTGAATCATAATAGATATATCTGAATTTAAAGCCTTAAGATAAAACACTATGGCCATACCTGGTAATGGTCTAGCTATAATAGGGATTCTATCCCAAGTCTTTTAAAATCTAGACTTGAAGTCAGTCATGGCTTCTTATGGTTCCCTTTGAATGGTAATTAACTGCTATAACAAAGAAGACTTATCACCCTTCTCTGAAAATCTCTCAAAGAAAAGATCTCTGAGCTCATCCCATGTAGAAATGGTATTTGGAGTTAGGGACCTGTACCATTCTAAAGCTTTCCCTTTAAAAGAAGTTGCTAATAACCTTATAGCCACATTCTGTTGTGTGACAATTGGTATATCACAGACATCTGATACATCTTGAAGATGTTCTTCAGGTGTTTTAGAATCTTTCCCACTAAATTTGGGTAAAGATTTTAAGGCATTTATTGGGATAGGATCCCAAGTAGCTGGTGGTGCTGGGAGGATCAGAGGACTACCAATTTTCCAACTTGCATAATTCCTTAGGGGGATAGGAGCTCCCATATTTACTCTCAGTATTGGTATAAACTAATTGACCCTCCTTCTTGGACTTGTTACCAAAGGTGGCAAAAGAATACCTAGATTTGTAGCAGATGTTGATTTGGTAACTAGTCCACAGCTATGACTCCTTGTAGCTCTTTGGTTCATACGGTCTTGAAAGAAACTTCAAGACTGGTCCCACTGGGTGTGCCAAAAATTGTTGATGTTTAAAATTGTGCTTTTTAATAGACACCAACAATGGGAAGTTTCAAGATGTGGGACTTGAGTCTTGAAATAATCTCTAGATTTTTAAGAAGCTGGTCTCTTCTTTGTATCAAGTGTTGGGGGGGAAAAAGGATAGGAATTTTAATAGAAACACAAATGCATGAAAGAAAATCTAACTATGGCAATGTGCCTGAATGTAATTCAACCCTTAATCTTAAGTACAGTGAAACTATATGTAAGATTCAATCACATTAAAGAGCAGATGAGTCATGATTAATGTAAGAAATAGAAACAATAGAAATAGAGGCTCTTAATTTTAAACTACTTTCGCAATGATACAAGAACATCAACAAAGGCACAAAACTCTATATTCTCATTAATTCTTTGGCCACGTAAAAGGCACAGAAACATGCACATTTACATAAACTTTACAACTTAAGAAAATAGAATAAAGGCAAATGATATTCCTAATCACAACTCTAGAAAGTCTAAAAAAAAACTCTTGATAATAATCTTCCCTTTGAGTCTCTCGTAATTCCTCTTTTATAGCCTTAGATTTTTAGATAAAATAATATGAAAACTGGTGTATTCAATGCCTTAGATGCATTATGGTCTTGTCAGGAAGGGCCATGCTAGAGCAGGGTGGCTGCCCTAACTATGGCATGTTGATTCATCTCTAATGCCTCCTCTCAAGCCTAAATCTCTCATTCCATCACCTACTTAGCTGTGCAACTATCCATTCTACCTTTATCTCAAAAGAGACAAATAGATGGACCTTTTAATGTTTGTAGGCCCCCAAATATCTACCCAGTGAACTGCTCCATCTACTAGAAATAACTCTTGTTGAGTTTCCCTCTTTGTCTCTTCCTCCTCTTGATCCTCAGATTCCCTCCAGATTGTCCACACGTTCCCAAACTTACAGCCAAAATTGAACTCTAACTGAGCTAGAAGTGTCTTATTAGAAGATAGTTCTCATATTCTGAACATTTTGTCTTCCTGCAGTTCACTTGTTAAAATAGATACACATGACCTTTTATTCTGTTGAAATGGAAGAGGACACTTAGTCAATTTCTTGAAAATCTACTTATTTCCTAGGAGACACTAGAGAATGACACTTAGTGCTTTCTGTAACATTTATCAAAGACATGCAGCACTTTCTACTTTTCATATATTCTTACTATATCTTGTTCAGGAATGTTTCACCTTTGACACCTATCACAATCCACTTCTTTGATACTTAACAACTTAACAAAAATAAGACTCACTGCATTTATTGCATGAGCAACCTTTAAAAGGGGCATGGAAACAGGTGGCAATCTTCACTTCTTTTCAACAAAAGACACATGGCAATCTTCACTGCTCTTTTGTTATGCTATGGAAGTGTTCAAAATGCATGATAGGCTCCTATGGATGATGACACTTGGTAGCTTCTACAAACTTTAGAAATAAGCCTCGAGACCCACCATAGTCTTTATTTGGCAATGAAACTTGAAGAATATCTTTCTGATGTTGACATGTGGCAGCGTCCACTGCTTATGGGAAGATACGTGGCATCTTCCACTACTCCTGAGAATGGAGTAGAAAGGGGCTCAGTTGATGACACTTGGCAGCCTCCACTTGAATTGTTTGGTTGTGCCTTACTTACCCTTCAAAAGGGCACTTGTCCTTTGGTCTTTGGGATGCTCCTTTGAACTACCCATTGAACCAAAAATGGTTCAATGGTTCAACGGTTCAACACTGTGTACCATTTACACATAACCCAAGGTATTGAACCAAAAATATTAAACCAAGGCATTTAACCACCTTATTAAACCAAGGCATTGAACTGCCTTATTTTGGATGCTAACATGTGGTGACTTTTGCTTTCTCTTATAAAAGCAATCTAGAGCCTTCTGCGATTGCCACTTGGCGCTTTCCACCTGATCCTAATACTGAGCTTGTTGAATACTTTCATTGAAAAATAAATGAAACATGGGTGCTGATATGAAATGTGGACGCTGACACGTGGTGCTTTACACTGAGTTGCTATTGAACATGTGGCACATTCTGACCAACTTATAGGAAAAATGAAAGGTGCCTCGATTCCACTTGGTAGCTTCAGCTTGATTTTGACACTTAGCCAAAAATGAATCAAAAGGAAAATAGAGCCCATGTTCTGTATCATGACTTCGCCATCTCAGACCAATGAATGTGAGGACAAAATTTGGTAGCACGCAGCTAAAAAATAGAATACAACATAGAGTAAATTTTTACTATACAAAAACTACACATGACATTTCTAGATGTCGAATTTCCTTAAACCCTTAAAACCCCTATCAAACCTTGAGTCTAGTTGACCACCTAGTTAGCTAACTCATCAACCTACTAACTTAACCTTTTAACAAACCACTTTTAACTTAATTTAACCCTTTTTCCTTATACAATTGACTACTGATGGCTAAATCAATCATCGATGGTTATCCTAACCATAGATAGTCAAGTCCTCACCTCCTCAACTTCTTAACACATCAACTAGATGTGTGTAAGATAATGAGGCACAATTTAATATGTTCACCTTCTGTGGTGCTAATGAATGTCCAAGCATCATGATCAGCAACATATCCCTCTAAGTAACCTTCCATCTTCCATCTCTCTTTTCCTATAAAAGGAGAGGAGTGGTACATGAAAAGGATCCATGTTCAAACTATCAAATCTTCTTGCATACAGGTATTTAATCTCTTCAGCATCTAGTCTTCCTATAGTAAATCAACATCAATAAAAGAGACATGAACCTTTGTAAAATTTAATTTTGAGGCTAAAATAATGTTACTATGACAAAATTGCCTTAGCCTTCCACCATCAACCATTTAGCAAGCTAAAGGTATAGTTTACTTGTTCTTTGTTTTATTTGGATTTATTACCTCCTTGACCTGATTAGACCCATTTGCACCTTGTTCCCCAGCTATCAGATCCTCAATAGAACCTTTATGTGACCATTTAATCATTCTACAACTTCTCTTTTAGTAACCTACAGATAAACATTGACAGTTAGCACAACCACTAATGGTCACCCCCAACCATTGATGGTTACCCAATCGTTGATGGTTAGTTTAACCACTGATAGTTCACCCAATCACCAATGATCACTACGGTATAAAATAAAAACAAGTTATTTTTATATTCTTACACCCAACCAAATCTAACTTTCTATGTTCCTACCTATTCACATACCCTTTTATAATTTTTTAAACTGACTTCACCCACCTTAGCATAAGTATTGACCTATTACTATTATATTTAATCATTTCCTTTAATAAGCATTCTAATTTATTCTTATCTTGTATTTCATTTAATTTATACAAGTACTTTACTTTATCATTTCCAACATAATTGTTATTAATAGTGGATTGATAGCCTCCTAGAAAGTGTAAGATTTTTGGATCTAGATCACACTAAGCACTCTACTTAACTCTCTTACTAATAACCCATTTTTTTAGTGCTTTATTATTTTTATGTTATTCTTCCTTAGATAAAGAAGTGTTCTCCATCTTCATCTAGATTACGTGCAAATTTCCTCAGCCTTCCACCATCAATCATCTATCAAGCTATAGGTATAATTTACTTGTTCTTTGTATTATTTGGATTTATAACCTCCCTAACTTGATCAAACCTATCTACACCTTATTCCCTAACTATCAAAACCTCAATAGAACCTTTATGTGACCATTTACTCATTTTATAACTTCTTTTTTAGTAACCTTCAAAAACCTGTAGATAACCACTGATGGTTAGCACAACTATCGATGGTCACCCTTAACCATCGATAGTCACTATGGTAGAAAATAATAGCAAATTATTTTTATCTCCTTAGCCCCAACCAAATCCAAATTTATATGTTATTACCTATTCACATACCCTTTTCTAATTTTTTGAACCTAACTTCACCCACCTTAGTATAAGTATCGACCCACTTTTGTTATATTTAGTCATTTCCTTTAATAAGCATTTTGTTTTTTTCTTGTATTGCATTTCATTTAATTCATGTAAGTACTTTAAGTTTATTATTTCCAACTTAATTGTTATCAACAGTAGATTAACAACCTCCTAAAAATCATAAGCTTCTTGGATCTAGCTCATGCTAGGTAGTCCACTTAACTATCTTGCTAACAACCCCTTTTGTTAGTGTTTTTTTATTTATAGGTTATTCCTCCCTAGCCAAAGAGGAGTTCTCCATCTTTGTCTGGATTACATTCACATCACCAATCAGGTATTTCTACCACACCCTTATTACTAGTTTCTTATCTTCTTCTAATATTAAGAAATAAGCAAAAATTTAAGAGAAACAGGATGAGATGTCTAAATTAGTCAAATAATATGCTATAATTAAACAGTGATTTATTATGGATTTTAACTTTTTAAAAATAGTAATAAATAGACTTAAATAGAAACTTATCTAAAATGTGACTATCATAAATGATCTAGGTTCTAAAAACTAATTTTTGGATAGTTTTGAGTGTCATTAATAGGAATATGGGATCTGTCTACTCACTGGACAATAGTGCCCCACCTAGATAGTAGCATCATGTTTTTGTAGTGTCCTCTAAGTGGTGCTAGTTTCCCTTTTGTAATACTATTCTTAATTTTTAGGAGTACTTGTGCCAATTTTACTAGGTCTTATTCCTATGCACATGAAACTTGGAAGTCTATGTTATGTCTGGAAAACCTAATTTAGTATGGAAACCCTAATACACCTTACAAGTATGGCATGAGCAATAATTATGTGTTTGTTATTAGGACAAGTTGGACATCCTCAACACCTCATTATGAAGAGAGTTACCTACATATCAATACTCTGAAGAGGGATCAAGCCCAATGTAATTCTCCCACCTAGTGCTTGATGCAAGTACAAGTGAATGCTAGAATGAGAGCGGAATTAGATGCTTTGAATATGCTTGAGTTTTGATATATTTTAAATTTGGGTCTAGGACTATTGTAGATATTAGTATACAAAATTAGGGTAGAATAGGGGTTAAATACCTTAATTTTTCCCAACTTGTCTTTGGTTTGAATATGGTTCTACATCTAATTTCCATCTAGTGAATAGATCTCACTTAGACTTGTATTTGTAGAGATCTATAGTTTGTGTGGATAAGAAAATGTGCTTATGCCAACCTTAGGAGGGGAACACATTTGAAAAAGTATTCATTTGGGAGATTTAGGGCTAAGGATATTATCACCGAGTTGGGGACACTAGCACCATGTGGATGTAGTGTCCCAAATGTGGTTCTAATGTCTTCTTGGCATACTGTTGGAAAAATTAGATTAGGATTTGAGAAGACAGTCTTGGGACTATGTTTTGGATAATTATAGGTGATTTTGGTATGCTCAATGACTAGAAAAGTGTGTCTAAGGATATAATATAGGTCTAGGGATAAGCTAGGAATAGGTTAACTCAAGCAACACTCTTAGCATCCAATTACCACTTTTAGGTGATTACAAATCTCTAAGAGATCAAATCACCAGTATGATAAAGTTAATAAAAGAGTTAAAAAATCATATTGCATACATGTAGAATCCACATTAAGATACTATGAACCATATGTTTGAATCTTCACATACTAGTTATGTGCCTAATAAGAATCCATATCCATATTTTGAAACCAAAGTCACATAATAAAAGTGATTCCAAAAGTGACCAAAAGGATACTAAGAGACTAAGTGAAATTGGAAGAGAAATGCTTTAAAATGAAGTGATCAAATTACCTCCTCCACATCCTATAAGTATATCTAAATATTATTATTCATATAATATAATTGATGGTCACCATATATAAAGTTGTTTTGCATATAAAACAAAGTTAAAAAATATATGTTCTCTTAAAGAAAAGATACCGAATGAGCAAAAATGGGTACCAAAAGATCCTCCAAAACAAAAGGAGGAACCTTTACAAAATCCACCTTAAGATTCATTATCAAAGGTGGATGAGCATTCACATGATATGAAATCTTCCATTATTCCACATTCTCTAAAAGACATACCAAATATTACAAAGAATGGTCTGAAGCAATAAATGTTGCAAGAATAATCCCAACTAGTAGTGTTATAAAATGATCATAATGCATCTTTTTCTCATGTGAAAGAGAAGGTACATAACATTTTCCCAATGTTTATACCATAGATTACCAATGATGAACAAAATCAATAAAATCTAATTTCTAATAAATAAATTCCAATCTATGGTGTAGTTGGTTTTGAATAGCATTTATTTGAGTAAAACCAAAGACTGCCTACCTAACATTTGATATCAATTATGTGTATGATCATAATGATGGTATAACTTGGTGTGACCCTCTTATATCATGATGTGATCACATCTTCTATGCACTTCAATGATACATTACCTAGACATGTTCTTCTATATGCTACATGGTTCCATTCACATATTATATAATTGTCTTATCCTTTTGAAGTGAGGTAACTACCAGTTATTAATTTCCCTCACCTCAAAGCAGGGAATGTCATAGAGGCATTTTTTTGACATTTGGCACTATTTTTAGATTTAGTGGGGGCATGATTTGGAAGCATGTTCTCCCCACTTATTTAGTATTTAACACACTCATATTAAGTGGGGGTATGTTTTTAAACATGTCCTCCACATTGTCACTTTTATAAGTTTTAATATTTCTCCATGTATAGTGGGGGTATGTTATGGTAACATTTTACCCACATTTGTGATAAAAATCCAAATTAGCCAAAGCATAAGTTATATGATTTAGATACACAATTATGGAAGAATTATATACATTTGTACCATCATTATACATAGTTTTAGTATGATACATATCTAAGGTACATGAGATATGCAATATGCACCTAATATTGTAAAATATAAATAAATTTAAAATTTCAAAACTCTTTTATGAACTGTCATCACCCACCAAGTTGGACTTTTATGAACTGTATTGAGCCAATTTATTACAGTGGTTAGTTCACCTTTAGTATGGTTGAGATTATTTAATCTCTTATTTTTGCCAATTTTTTAGGTTGGACTTGATTATATCATCTAAACTCACTATTTTGATAGTTTGAGTTGACTTTTTTCACTCACACTCATGAGGTGATAAGTATGATTGAGTTGCATGATTGATATAATCTCAACTGTCAAATGGTAACTCACCTTTTCTCCAAGCTTGGGGTATGTGCCTTCCAATCTCTCTCTCTCTCTCTCTCTCTCTCTCTCTCTCTCTCTCTCTCTCTCTCTCTCTCTCTCTCTCTCTCTCTCTCTCTCTCTCTCTCTCTCTCTACTTAATTATATGCACTTTCTATATTTATATGTATTTTTCCTAATATCAAATTTAAATATTTATAATGACACATATTTTAAAATCAAATTTCTAATAGGCAAGGTAGTTACATCAATGCACAAGTGTAATCATTAACCTTTCTCTTTCAATTTCAATCAATTTAAAATTACTTTAATTTAAGATTATATGAATTGATTATATATTATAACATGATCTTTATTTTATTTTAGTCACCAATAAATCACTCAAGTTAGGCTCACAGAAACATAATGTGTGTTATACATGCATAGGTATGTATTTTTTCTCCTTTAAACTAGTAATTTCATTACTTGATTAAAGGGGGGAGATGTAGATGATATTTATGTATTATATATCACCTCAATATTTTACACTTGGAAAACTCAAACCTTGGTTGTTCCTCTCAATTCTAGACCTTTCTTTCTTTTAGAAGACCTACATCTACTCTATCTTGTGCCCCTTGGCCTATCTCTTGGTCTAAAAAGTCTTATATTGATGATCTAAACCTTATATCTTGCCTAGAATTCTTAAAATATGTTTATGTTGTCCCTAAAATTTTTGAACCTATACCTATTTTCTAACTACCAAGAAATAAATGTCAGTCCCATACCCCTACATTGATGCTAGTGTCCTATCCTCAGACAGGTTGCTAGTGACCTAAAGTCATCTAATTTCTAAATGAAATTTATCCTAATGGTTGGCCTAAGTGGTTTAATTCAATTTATTTATCCAAAGGGATTTATATAAATACAAGATCAATCCTCATTCATTCCTCACCTAACATTCATACCAAAGAACATTCAATTGAGAAAAGCTTCCCTATTCATTCTTCTTTCCATATCATTCATAGAGATTACACATCTATAGGTATGAAGTACTGAAGGATCAACCCAAGAGCCCAAATTGTAAAGTTACAAGCTAAGTCACTATTGTACTTATTTTCCAAATATTTTACCCTTATGCACACACAAGCCAACATATTAGGGGAGAACTACATCAGTATGCAGCCCTATTCAGATTAGTAGTTAGGTAGGCAACACCCATTAACAAAGAGGTCTTTGGGGTTAGCTTGATACCTTGAGCCCATTAATCCATTTTTATTGAGGTCATTATGAAGATGAAGATTAGGGTTTTTCCTTTTCATGAAGAGTAACATTTTATGACCTAGACCTAAATTCACTAGAGCAAAGGTGAATGTTAGGTTGTGGAGCTAAAAGCTTCACTAGGATGCAAATGGGAAAAGTTACGGAGGTCACGGAGGTTGCGGAGAGTTGCAGAACTAGTTGCAGGGCAATTGGCATCGGTCTGATCAACTGACGTCGGTTAGATAGTAGCAAAGAACCAACCGGCATTGGTTACTAGTCGGCCAACATTGGTCATGGAGGAGTCTGCATCGGCAGCCTGTGCGTGAACAGGCAATTTGCATGTTGATCCTGGAGAGTCTATTTCTGGACTATTTATTTGCATGTCAAAGGCTAGTCTTAGTCTCGAGTTGCGTGTCTAATTATTGTAATTAAGATAGTCTAATTATTGTAAGCATGAGATCTATACATGGACTCATGGGCTGTATTGTAAACTTGTAGCTAGAGAGTAAGAGAGAAATTAAGCTCCTTCTGAGAGAGGAGAGCAATGGTGTGTTCCTCCTAGTGCCAAAGTACCAAGGTGGGTGCTAGTTTGGAGAATTAGAAGGGTTCTTCGTATTTGTATGATCTTGGTCAGTAGGTAATCATGGCTTCTTTTGGAGATCTATAATGGTGAGTAAGGTCTAGTGATTTGTAGGTAGCAGCAGAGAGTAGAAGATCTACTTGGAGTATGGTTGTGTCCTTGACATACTAGTAGCATGTTACTGACTGGTTGGAGAGGTGAACATCAATTCTGTACTGGAGTTGATTATTGGGACCGAGAGAGAGAGGGAAGAAGGTCTTGAGGTGTGGCAAGCCTTTGAGGTGGAGGAAGAAGTGGCATCTTCCTTATTGTATATTCTTCTGAGTGATTATTAATACAATTGTGTATTGTCTCTCATATTCCTGTGTTGTTTCATATTTCTAGTTACTTATTGATTCTGGTTAAATTCCATGTTTAGTTGCTAATACAAGAAGTAATCATATGTGCTCTATTAGTGGAGCAAGATCCTGACAAGTGGTATCAGAGCCTTTGTTGTAGGTTTAAGAGCTGATACCATCAAGTGGTATCAGAGCTTTTGGTTGGGTTGACTAACAGGTGGTTCAAATCTAGTAGTGTTTTGATTACAGGTCACTCGCAAGGGTTTGAGATCGAGTGGGAGTATAGCAATGGCATAAGATAATAAGCTACGAATGAAGAAACTGAATAGCATGAATGGTCTGATTGATGGAAAGAAAGAGCAGGTAAAGGGAGATTGTTGGTCAGTAGAAGATCAGCATGTAGAAGCAGATGTTACAGGTGATGTTCAATAGGTTGCTCTAGATAAAGTAGAATCTTTGTTTACAAATTTTTTTGCCTCTTTCCATGCAGCCCAAAATAGAGCATCTTTTCATGGGTATGTCTTTAGAGACTTTGGAGAGATTTATTTAGGGGTTGGAGAGCCTTGTCAGATTATTGATGAAGGGGAAGTGAAGCTGAAATTATAGACGGATGACACACAGTGGTTGAAGGAAGTCATGCAAGTACCAGTCTTGGAGATGAGTCTAATTTCTTCAAGAAATTTGAGTGATGAGAGATGAACTGTAACTCTCATAGTGGATACACTTGAATTAGATGGTGGTAAGAAAGTAGGTATCCTTTATCTATCTACTTATATTACTAATTCACCTTTTGTTATAGAGATGTGGCTTTGTAGGCTTGGTCACATATGTAGGAGGGTAATGCATGTTCTTAAGCAGAAGATAGACATTTTTGACAAGCTAAAGAACTGGAAAGCCTTGGTGTTCATGGAGGAGATGATAGACAGAGATCAGGTGAGGAGATTGAATTATTCTGAGTAGCGTTGTGTTGATTTGAATAGGGTTTTGATCCATGGAAAGCTCACGGGTAAAAAAGTTATCACTCACAGGTGAACACAGGTACCGGCATCAGTCATATAGTAACTGACATCGGCAGTAGGAAGACCGATGTCAGTCATGAAGGAATCGACGTCAACAGAATGGATACCAGCATCGGCCAGGGAAATGATGTCGGTAGTCAGGGTCAATGCAGGGAATTGACATCGGTCAGGAGCAGACTGGGAGATGGCTGAGATCAATCACTGGAATGGATGGTGGGTAGATAGCAAGCTGTCAATAAGTCTCAAACGCTCATATGGAGGTCAAAAATGGTAAGTGAACCTCATATTCATTATTCACCTTCTTTATATTACTTATTGATGGTCAAGAACCAGGTAGACGTGAAGAGGCAATGCAGGTAGAATCTAGATATAGTGGGAGCTTGGCATGAATGAGGAGTGTGAGTCCTTAGAGAAAAACCAAATAGGTATTTGTTGGTGGAGTTGTCAGCTAGAAGAAAGCGCTGAGAGAGGAATGGATTCCCAAGTTAAAGAAGAGAGTGGATGGATACGTGAGATGGAAGGCCAAGGTATATGGTCTTGAGGTAGCTGCAGGACAGTGGTACAGGGTTTGATAGGTGGATGACTAAGCATGGCTTCAGTCAATGTCAGTGTAACTATTGTGTTTGTCTTACTAGGTGGATGATGGTCGCAACATTATCTTGTTATTATATGTGGTTGATTTGCTAGCAGGTTTGTACATACAGGGTTTTGTTGAGCTAAAGGTAAGGTTAGCTCAAAGGTGTTTCATGAAGAATTTGGAGCAACAAAATTCTTTGGCATAAGAGACATGGAGATTTTATCTCCAGTGGGAGTTGGTGTGAAGATGGTGTTGGCGGGGTTCATGATGCAAGATGCAAAATCAAAAAGCACACCAAGGGCTAGACAGTTCAAGCTTAGCTTAGAACAAGGTTTGAAATCACATGAGGTCTAGTGTAGACCTGAGTTTTCCTAAGCAGTGGGAGTTGTCAGAAAGTATGGAGCCAATTCAGGGAAGGAGTACTGGAGGGCAGTTCAGTGCATTCTTATGTATCTGAGAGGGATCAGTAGTAGGGATTCTTGTTATGTAGGGTCAAGGTCTTCACTACATGGAGTTGTAGGTTTGGATGTGGCAGGTTACTTGGATGACAGGTGTAGCATCACATGATGTGTGGTGGTTGGTCTTCAAGGTTAATCTTGAAGAGGGATACAAGCCAGGGAATAATTTAGATGGTGTATAGATATAGGTATAAGTGCAGCTGTTTATCTTCAAGTGGGAGATTGTTAGGTTGTGGAGCTAAAGGCTTCACCAGGATGCAAACAGGAGAAGTTACAGAGGTCACGAAGGTTGTGAAGAATTGTAGAACCAGTTGCAGGGCAACTGGCATCGATCTGATCAACTGACATCAGTCAAATAGCAGTGAAGAACCAACCGGTGTCGATTACCAATTGAATGATATTGGTCATGGAGGAGCCGGCATCGGCAGCCTATGCGTGAACAGGCAGTTTGCATGTTGATCCCAGAGAGTCTATTTTTAGACTGTTTGTTTCCATGTCAAAGGCTAGTCTTAGTCTTGAGTTACGTGTCTAATTATTGTAATTAAGATAGTCTAATTATTGTGAGCATGAGATCTATATATGGACTCATGGGCTATATTGTAAACTTGTAGCTAGAGAGTAAGAGAGCAATTAAGCTCCTTCTGAGAGAGGAGAGCAATGGTGTGTTCCTCCTAGTGCCACAGTACCAAGGTGGGTGCTAGTTTGGAAAATTAGAAGGGTTCTTCGTATTTGTATGATCTTGGTCAGCAGGTAAGCATGGCTTCTTTTGGAAATCTACAATGGTGAGTAAGGTCTAGTGATTTGCAGAGAGCAGGAGATCTACTTGGAGTACGGTTGTGTACTTGACGTACTGGCAGCGTGTTACTGACTGGTTGGAGAGGTGAACATCAGTTCTATATTGGAGTTTATTGTTGGGACTGAGAGAGAGAGGGAAGAAGGTCTTAAGGTGTGGCGAGCCTTTGAGATGGAAGAAGAAGTGGCATCTTCCTTATTGTATATTCTTTTGAGTGATTATTAATACAATTGTGTATTGTCTCTCATATTCCTGTGTTGTTTCATATTTCTAGTTAATTATTGATTTTGGTTAAATTTCATGTTTAGTTGCTAATACAAGAAGTAATCATATGTGCTCTATTGGTGGAGCAAGATCTTGATAGTGAAGACAAACCTAGAAGCAACTAAGTGGTCATATCCTTTTTTAGTAGGTATTCTCTACATGACACCTATGTCTAATTCAAATAGTAGTATCGATGCTAACATCCAAGGATGGCATAAGTGTATTTTGGCTCTAAAGGCACTCAATCCTTAATTTGGTAATTGTTCCAAAATTATCTTCTAGTCTTCTTCCTACATGTTACAAATCCATAACTATGTTAGCATCAAAACTAGATAAGTACATTATTTCTTTTTCATTTCCATATCTAACATAGTTGTACTTTATAGTTTTAGCCTATCTCAATTTAATAAATTCATCATATATTGTATTTGAGTTTAACATTTAATTGACCTACTGTAGATCTAATTATCACCCTTTTTCATTGTCATTTCTATATTCTTAACCCTATTTACCCAAGTAGGATCCACATCCAAATTTAGGGTTAAAAAGGTTATATTAGCATTTCTAGGCAAAATTAGCTCAAACAAAAATATATCTTCAGATCTTATCACCATCAACAACCATAAAAATTAAGATTCCATATGAAGTCTAGTGTATTCATACCTATTCAGTGTTATATCTTCAAATTTTCAAATCCACATGCTATGTATTGATTCCTAAGGAGAAAAATAATAAACTATAACATAAGAGACATAATGATGAGAACAATAATAAATTTATCATCATAAGAGACTCATCTTTTGCAAAAATGCAAAGGACACAACAAGCATCAGTAAATAATTGAACTAATTTAAGAAATATGACAAATTTTATATTTTTAAGGAGGTTAATATGGATGTTCCAAATAGTGAAGAGAGAGATCTATGCACCCAAAATTTTCATAGTGTGCCATTTTAAATTTATGTCTAATGATGATTTAGTAAATCTCCTAATGAATTCTTAAAATGGGTTCTCTCTAAAACTTCCCCATTTTACCTCCTTTTCTCTCTCCTAAGTCACTCAAATCCCCTTTTGATGGCCTTTGTAGCTATGTTTTGGGTTGTTTTTGAAAATATTTCATTATTGATAGAACTACCTATTGGAATAATAATGACTAAGAGGGGGGGCTGAATCATTGTCCTTATATACTTTTATATTCACTTCAATAAATCTTTGAATCATTCATCAAGCAACAACATCATATGAACAATATGAACTAGTCTAACAACATACCAATGATAATATACACATAGCAAGTATGAACACATCATATATGTGGGAAAACCTCATGGGAAATATAAACCATTGACCATAGCTTGCATAAATAGTCTTATAAAGTAATGAATCAAATTTATTTTAATAACCACTCAACTTGGAGCACCAACCCTAGCCTATCAATCAACAACTTGATAGAGTCTTTAGCAAGCACCTACTTGAAAGGAATCACCAACTCCCTTAGTAATTTATCACCAACTTAACCACCTCTTGACCAAGTACCCACTCAATCAAGTAGACTTATGACTTCAATATTTTTCCTTGATGTAATCTTCAATAGATGATGGTCCTCTTCATCTTTTCACATTCTTCTATCTCTCAAAAACTACCTCTAGGCTTCTTCACTCTTACTAGGTCTCTTCAAGACTGATTAGATCATATGACATTGATCTCCATACTCAAACCTCCTATTAGATATCCTTGACTATCTCTATATACCCCTTTAATGGTCTACATGACCTCCTTCTACTCCTTAATGTGTTATTTTATTCATTTACACACACACTTCTATAGCACACATAATTAGGCCTAATTAGTCTTTCTCTTATACAAGTCACTTTCTCTCACACACATTTCTTAAGAACCTTTGACATGAATGACAACATCAATGCCAAACTTCAACAATAAGAACAATACTCTACAATCTTCTTCTTTGTGATTAGTGGAAAAACATATTGTATATCAATCATCCTTATCTCCCCATCTTGATATTTCTCCCCTTTAACATAAATGACAAAGTGATATTTGCAACTCTTTGGGTCACACTCATTGCAACCAAAATACGCAACACATAAAACTATGATTTTATGAGACACAATACAAACATGTTCCCCCTATCTCCATCTATACCTTAGTAGAATAACACACATGTTATTGGAGCTAATGACCATGATTAGCTCCCCCTAAGTACTTGTCTTCTTCAATGATTTTTAGGGGTAATAATTACACCTAATTCATGTCTTAGGTGTTCAATAGTTACCTTTTAAAGTGGTTTGGTCAAGATGTCTGCAATTTGATCTTGTGTAGAAAAGTATTCAAGTTTGACAGTTTGTTCACTTACCTGATATCATCCTCTTAGCTCCATAATCCATATATGATCCATCTATATCATGACAACCCTTTTTATATTAGTTCACTACTCATTAGTTTGTAAAACACCTAGTTCACTATCTTATAGACTTATATCTTGGTTGATCACCTTCACCTCACACAACTAGGGCATAATAAGCATATAGACCTATGATACATGACCCAAAGGTCATCTTCATATGCCTAGAGCAATCACACTATATGACTATGAGCATAAAAAATCTCTATAATCAATGTTTTTCCATCATGTCAATTAGGTTTGTATGTAACAAAAGATATTGTTTCAAGGGAACAATCTAGTCCTTCATACTAGAGTAAAGATCACTCATGTAATGTCCATATGGTATCTCAAATTTTATTTTTGCATTAATCTATATCATGTTTCTCAAGCTACCATGACACAAACCTCATCATGACATCTTCCTTACATCATTTTATCAACTAGGTTTGTACTTACATGATTCATTATGACATACCTCTGTCATAACTTGTCTTCTTCATGATATGAAAATTGAGACTATATAAAATGTGCCTTGGTCCTCTATAACCTTAAGTTCATCTTGATGAACTTATAACACTCAAATCTCTCTCTCTCTCAAAAATCTTCTATTCTTGTCAATAACTGCATTTGGAGCTTATGAATAACCTAAACATCTCCCCCTCAAACCAAGCATCTATCAATAAATGCAATAACTCAACAAATAAAGATCATACAAAACTACACAAACATGCTCCCCATATGTTTTCATAACTTTCTCACCATATGAATCAATAGTACACATAGACCATCTCCAACATAGATACCAAAAACTTACCTCTCAACGTGTCAAAACACCACACTTCTAGCTTAGACTCAATAATCTTCAACATGTCTTCATACCTTATTGACATACAACACCTATCAAAGATCAACAAGTATCCATGATGATTCCACTTACTAATGAGTGTCTCCATGAAGCTTAATGGATTCACCCCTTTCATAAGGAACTAGAACAACATAAAATCATGAGATTCTTAGATCTCCATACTCTCACAAGATTGAATATTCTTCAATGTCCTCCTAAGATTGACTATTAACTTAGGCTTGACCTTTGACTTGGCATTTTCATCATATTTCTGAGTTGACAAAGAATACTCTTCATTCTCACTACTTTGATCAACCACATGAGAACTAATACCTCTCTTATCTCCTGATATGTGACTTGAGAAACCATTATCTATACTCTAATATTTCATATAATCTTCTTATTTAGTCTTCATTCTGTCAGTACCATCATCACAATCAATGCATGTGCTTCTTAGGATCACCTTCAGGCTGTTAGGCCTATCTCAAATGACCTACTCTGATACCAAATGTTGAAAGCCTAATGATTAATAGGGGGGTTGAATTAGTGTCCTTATATACTTTTATTTTCACTTTAATAGATCTTCTAATCACTCATCAAATATAATCATCATATGAGCAATATTAACTTGTATAGTAAAATAACAATGATAATATACATATATCAATTATAAGCACATCATATATGTGGGAAAGCCTCATGGTAGAAAAAACCCACTAACCATAGCTTGGAAAAAAAATCCTATAAAGCAATGAATCAAAAAATAGCTGAACACCCACTCAACTTGGAGCACCAACTTGACAGAATCTTTAGCAAGCACCTACTTGTAAGGAAGCACCAACTCCCTTAGAGAACACCAAATCAACCAGATCTTAACCAAGAACCCACTCATTCAAGTATACTTTTTCCTTCCATATATGTTCTTATTTTAACATTCAATAGATGATGGTCCTCTTCAACTTTTAACATTCTTTTATCCCTCTCAAAAACTACCTCTAGGCTTATTCACTCTTACTAGGTCTCTTCAAGACTGATTAGGTCGTATGACCTTGATATCCACACTCAAACCTCCTATTACATATTCATTAATATCTTTCTACACCCCTTTAATGGTCTGCATGACCTCCTTCTACTCCTTAATGTTTTTTGTCATGACCAGCCACATTGTTTAATAATCAATATTTGTGAGATTCATAAAGTCTGTGCCTTTTTTATCAAAGTTTAAAAAATTATTCTCCAATCAGTCTTATCCTTGATAATATTTCTATAAATAATATTATCCCAAATTCTAAAATTTATTTGAACATTAAAACTATTGATTAAAGATCTAATTTTAGTTGTGATAATTTTTTCACTTGCACACACACAATTAGGCCTAATTAGTCATATTATTATACAAGTCACTTGATCTCACACACCTTTATTAAGAACCTTTGACATCAATGAAAACATTAGTGCCAAACTTAAACAATAATAACAATGCTCAACACTATCAATATTAGTTATAGAACTACCTTACTGCTTTACAGAATTGCCCTAAAAATGATAGAATCTCCATGATGGTCTTGTAAACCACCCTGTAGAACCATTGTAGATAGGGTGGTTTTGTATTAATTGAGGTTGGCTATGTTACTTGATATGGTAGTTCCATCACTATCACCTTTGGTTTTACAATTGCCCCTATAAATGAGGGTGGTTCTATCTACTTTAATCTATCTTCCAAAATTTGCTCCTACAACTCAAATTTTCACATGCTTTTACATGTTTCCTTTGCATCTCTTATTCTTTATTCCTTGAGTTTGCATCCATGCTATCCCAAATAACTCCCTCTTATATTTTCACTCATTTTGAGTCTCTTCTAAGTTCTATTCCTAGTTTAACTCAGTTAAACTTCTTCATGCAACCTCCATTTCTCTTCTACAAGTATGCCAATTTTGGATCCAAAAATTTGCATTAGAGCCTAGTATTTTTTATTTTTTTCACAACCAAATCCTACTACTATTTTTTTGAATATCTACCTCTATGTTTTCTAATTGACTACACCATTACAAAAAAGGAAGTGTCATTAATTCTATAACACAGTCTTTACAAATAATGCACTCAGCTAGCCACAAATCAGATTCTCTCTTTTTGGGATTATGTTTCTCTTCTTCCCCCAATTTGTAAAAAAAATTGGTTCAATTTTATTTTTGCATATTGCTTCAAATACTTTCTTGGATAAAGGATCTAACATACTGAGAACAACAATGACACATTCTACATACTTTCAGCTAATTTTTACCTTGATCAGGTTGGAGGCTTTTTTTGATTTATTTTGTTTATTTATATTAGATTATCTAAATTATTATTATAATATATTAGGTTTATGTTCTATTAAAAATAAATTTTATAGTAATAAGAATCATTTCCTCTTTTAGTCTTTGCAACAAAAATAGTAGTTAGTCTCTTTTCTTGCTTACGTTCATTATATTTATTCATAGTATATAACATTGAATTCAAACCATAGGTAAATATTAAATAGGACACACATAATTTTATTCATTGCAAACACTAATTTTTAGTTTTAAAATTAACTCTCTCTCTCTCTCTCTCTCTCTCTCTCTCTCTCTCTCTCTCTCTCTCTCTCTCTCTCTCTCTCTCTCTCTCTCTCTCTCTCTCTCTCTCTCTCTCTCTCTCTCTCTCACACACACACACACACACACACACACACTAGTAAAAAAAAACCCTAGACCAACCTAGGTAGATATTATAATAAATGCCCATTACTTGCATAAACATAGGTTACAAATATATATGTGAAGTTGATCCTATAATCTAAGAAAAAATTCACTAAAAATACATGAATTGTTCTAATAACTTGTAACTCACTCCCTAAAATAAATCCTTCTAATCCTCGCATAAACCTATCTAAATGAGTTGTTACTCATGTACAACTCAAGCACACATAATTGTTTTATTCTCATACATTAATAATGTTCTCACTAATAAATATTTTCCCAATATTCCCCCCCCCTTAGTGCAAAAATGGGTAAGAATAGTGTACCATTTAAACTATAAACAAAATCATATGCAAATGCATACTTTTAGGTCTGCATACTACTATTTGGATATTGCTACACATGATCACCTACATATGAGAACTTATCCCACTTTCACTTCTAGTGAATTTATTAACGACTAACCATAATTCAAAAAAGTCTGATAGTTAGAGAGTTTCTACAGCCAGCTTCCCTCTTATACAACTATTTACAATATCAATGATAAATAAATTCTCATATATTCAAACTTAGCAAGGAAATGATTACAATGTTTTATTTTTTCACACAACACAAACAACTAAAAAATTAAAAATGCCACCAAAATAAAATGTGACCTCATCATTAGTGGCTGATGAGAGGCACTTTTTAGCCTCCTTCCTCTGATGCCTCCAACCTCCATTAAATGGCTAATTAAAATAAAAAATATTCATCACTAGGGAAAGATATTTCTTCATCATTTGAATATTCTTCCCAATTGGTTTTTTTAGCTAAGTAATCCTTTTGATCTAGTTTATCATCCATAAAATCTTATGTCCTTTTCTTACAATTCAAAATTATAAGACCTTCTTATTTACAATAGTAACATTTGATTTTCCCTTTTAAAGGAACATGCTTCGATTTGTATTTCCCTTTTTTTCAAGATGTAGTTGCCTTATTTTTTACATATAATACTTCTTTTGGTTTCAAATATTCATTGTGTTTAAGTAGAGTAGATATTAATCCTTCAATACTAATTATTACCTTGTTTCATGTAAACACTATACTGGTCATACTCTTAGGCATACTATTCAAAAGTATTTCTTTTGCATCAACAAACTTTGCCTTCTCATTAATTCTAGTGAACTGATTTAATAGGGAGTGTAACTTACTTATATGATATTCCATTTTTATACCTTTATATTCAATCCATACAATCTTTGCTTTAATTTTGTCTTGTCACTTCTTCAAATTCAAAGATCTTATTTAATGCATCCTAAATGTCTTTTGTAGACTTCGGTAAATCTACATGGTGTAGGTATGCTTTTGACAAGCCGAGGCTAATAGTTCTCAATGTTTTTTGATCTTTTATGTTCAACTTGAAAAGTTCATTAGCATCAGTTGGTATCACTAATTTTGTCTTGAAAACATCCCAAAGAGATTTTTCTATTAGGTGTAGTTGAATCTATATTTTCCATATATAAAAATATCTACCTTTGAATTTTTCAATAAGCTTAATTTAGCCATGACTACCCCCATAAATTTTGTAGGCAATGGGTGTCAATTTTAACCAATAATACACCCATACAAACAACATATTACTCAAATTGACATAATTTTTAACTATTCACATGAATAATTTTTTACCATTTAATTTAACACCAAGTTATGATATAGATAACAAAGATATAAGACTCAAAATACAAGCCTCTATTTATGGAACATATGAATTTATTAACCATTTATTGACATGAAATAGTTGACACACAAATACTTAAGTTTGTGCTTAAATTTTAATATAATAATCTATCTAACAAGTCTTTTCACTAAACAAAAGAATAAACTCTTAAATAATTTTATAAGGATTCATATTCAATAATTGAGCCTTGGACACATATATGGACATTCACTTAGATGATAATGAAAAGATGTAAAATGTCTTATTAGAAGAAAAATATCCTCAACCTTTGAATGAGAATGCATGGCACTGAGTTTTCAAGGATATTGGGTACATTATGGATACTGTACCATTTAGTATTTCTTCTTGACATGCTACAGGTTGATTAGGCTATCAAAAACTTTTATATATAACCTTCTCAATATTTTCATACTTTACATTAAACCATCAAATTATTAGGGTTGTACAAAATTTCACACTTTCATTACATGGCCACCTTAGGAATCTCATAGTTATATTAAAACTCCTACCAACTACTCTCTTCTTAATAGTGATCTACTTATGAGAAGTTGTGGCCTACAGTCTATATGGACCAAGACCCTACTTAGAAAAAAATAAAAAATACATAACTTACATAGACTAGCCTCTCACCTACTCTAAGACTAAATGTTAATAATAAATCTCCATTACTTGCATAAACATAGGTTACAAATATATAGGTGAATTTATTCTTATAATCTAGGAAAAAAATCACTATTAATACACAAGTTGTTCTAACAACTTATAACTCACTCCCTAAAATTACTCCTTCAAATCCTCACATAAACCTGTTTAAATGATTTCTTACTCATGTACATCTCAAACACACATAATTTTTTTAATCTCATGCATTAATAATGTACACACTAATAAGGATTTTCTCAATATATAGATCATGTAGACACCTAAAATTGGCCACAAATGGCTTCACACTAGACTTTAGATTGATTCTTACCAACCTTTGAATATCTAGCCTAAGAATCACTAAACGTCTCAAATTTGGCTTTATAACATGTAATATTGGCCTAAAAATCAATTAAATAGAGCAAATACACAAATCAATTAATTTAAAAGTTGGAAATGTTCAAATGCCTAAATAAGATTAATTAACATACAAACCCTAATCAAATGCCTACTTAAATTCATCCATGAGAAATTAAAGGAATTATCAAAAAGGAAATTCAAAAATAGAGAATATCCTAGGAAATCATAATTACCTTATATGAGTTGTCCAAAATCTAAAATATTTCACCCATGCCTATTCCAAGCTAATCATGAGATTTGGACACCTTTTAACTCTACTAGGGTTAGTTAATGAACTAAGGTGAGGTTTTAACCCATTCCAAGATTCTTTGTTAAACCTATAAATACAGGCATTTGCCTCTTCATTTGAAGAGCTTGGACATAGTAATGTTATAATGTAGGATTTAGTGTATGAAGATAGACTATAGTGTTATAATGTTAAAAGCATAAGCCAAGACACTTTGAGACATCAAGAAACATCAAGTTAGTATGAGCCAATGAAAAATGGTGCCAAGAGAAGAAGGAGCCACACAACTCTAGTTGCCAAATACTTCCTAAGCATAATCCAAGCAAGCCAAATGAAGAAATCTCTTAGAGTATTCAAGGAAGGTAAGGAATGTATGTTTTCTTGAATTTTACTTATGTTTTGTCAATTGGTTTTCTTCACTATGATCCTCCCTTTGATCTAGGCAAGATAGTGTTATGCATGTTAGTGTGTTTGTTTTCATTTTGATTTGATTTCATTGTGAAGCTAACATATGATCTAACTACCCTTCTTGGATTCCTTGACCATAAATAGCATGCCTGATGGGACATTGAACACCCCACATACCAAGGAGATCAATATGTAAGTCAAAAATTTGATAAATATATTCTTGAATGTCTCTAAAATTTAAAAATTAGCTTCATTTTTTTCATATTTGGGATTAGTTTTCTAACTTAGATCTACACTGTGACTAGCATCTATCAGGTATAATCAACATTGGTTTACCTAAATCAGCCATGGTTCTATCCAACCAAGCCCTATCCTGTGTGATCATCATTGGTCAAATTACAAGGTAAAAATGGCTTTAAATCTTGCATTTTGATTCTTTTATCATTCATTTTCATGATTTCTTGGTTTCCATAGCATTTAAAATCTTTGACTAAACTTTGCCTTGTAAGTTTTCTTGATATTTTTTCTGACCATTTCCTAACCTAACATTTTCATTTTGTGTCAATTTTTCCTTTGTGTTCATAGGTGATCGATGATGGTCTTAATCAACTGGCGTCGCTTCTTCATGATTAGCATCCATTCTCTTTGAGACTGACTAGCCATGGCTTCTTTAGAACTGACATCAGTCATTTTTGACAGACCACGGTCACTATGTTTTCAAAAATTAAAACCCAAGAGCTCCTTTTTCAAATTTTATTTGCTCAAAATCAAAATTAATTCAAAGTATAAGGTTAATATCTAATAATTTCAGGTCATGGACATGATTTGAGCACTAATTTACTAGTTTTTGTTAAAGAACATTTTGTTTTGGGATTTTAAAAAGAATATAGTTAAATCTTTCACATTTCAATTTGGGTACTCAAATTAACATGTTAGATCTTCTACATTTGCATGTTGGTATTTAAAAAGAATTAGGATGGATAATTTGTAGAAACACTTTGTTTTTAATGCTTAAAATAAATTCTTAAGTCTTGAACACTTATTTTTTGTGTTTAAAAACAAACTTAGACTAAATATTGAACATTTGGATGTTGGGATTAAAATGAACATAGATGCTTTTACTTAAATTTTGTTGTGCGATTATTTCATTATTTTTCACTTAAGCCAAGGGGCCAAGTAAAAAATATTATCACATTTCAAATTTGTTACGTGAAATCAAACTTCACTCACATTTATTTGTAAACTATTTGTTGATTGTTTGTTTTCTCAAAAAGAATAGTGTGTGTATGCTCTTCCCCCATCTCCTATAGGGAAATCGAGTGATCAAAAGTGCCTTCTCATTTAATTTAGTGCCTAGTATAAGGTATGGAAATAAAACTACCTAGTCTCTCCCCAAAACCTATATAGATTGGGTGATCTAAAATCAACCCTAAAGTCTTTCCACTTATCTTTTATTTTCATGCAATTTGGCTTGTGAAGGGGATGTCATGACCTCTCATGAGTTATCTAGGAAATAATTGACCCATGACTTCATCTCCTGGTAGTTTTTTAACCAAGTTCCCTGGTGGAGTATACAAATTAGGGTACACATATTACTAGAGCCAAGGGGTTGAGTGACTAACCTCTCCTTTACTAATGAAATCTTGAGTTAGGTCTAGTCGACCAAGGGATTCCACTAAGCATTCCATGGATGGAATCATCATGTAAAGTAATATACCCTTACACGATAATTTGATCGGTATGAACTCAATTGACATGTTACTTCTCTTGTGTTTGCTATATATATAATCTATCTAAACAGTTATAACTTGTAAGTTTTAGTCAACCCCACTTTGCCACACCTTGATAGGATTTAAGAAGATTATACTTAGTTGTATTTTTGTCATTTATTCTTTTATTTCTTGGTGTGTCAAATCTAAAAATTTATTATTTATACCACATCATGAATGAGTTTATTTGACTACATTACTCCATTATTTGAGGAGGCATTATGCCATCCATTTTATACCTCACTTTAACTAAAAAAAAATTTGTGTCAAAAATATTGAGTGTGGCACTTAATTGAAATGGGTACCATAATGCTACCCAAATCAATTCAAGTTTCATGCCTTAGAAATTCTTAAATCAAATCATCATTACATCTTTTCATAGAAATAATGTCATTACATTGCCCAATTTTTTCAATAGACTTGTCTTGTCTTGTCCAAGTTTCACATTATTGAAACAAAATCATGTGCCCTGTTAGATCTTTGTTTAGCATAGTCATGTTGTTCAAATTTACCTTGCTTATTGGTCATTAAAACCCTAGTTTACCTAAGTTAAGTTTTTTATTAACTTTTAAAGTTTGGATCCAAACATTGATTGACTTCTATTTAGGCCTCATTTCATAGGGTTTGATACATAGATCTTTGTTTATTGGGTTACATAACTTAGGTTAATTCATTACTCAAATTTTGAAACTACATTATTTGTGTCTTTGTTTGATAGAATCTGTCTATCTTCAATTGCCTTTTTTTTGTGGTTTATACCAATTTGATCACGTTTATGTCTAGAAGTAAGTTCCTAGTCTTTTCCAAATCATTCAAAGTTTGTTAGATTAAAATCATCATCATTTTTTTCAAGTCTATCTTTTGATTCTGCATTTGGCCAAAAGCCATAGCATAGCCTATTTGAGCCTAGATTTTGACACTGTATCTAGCCAAAAGTCCTAATAACTCTTTTCCCTTTCCTATTTTAGACCTATTTGAAACATATTTAGACCTTAGAGTTTGGCATATTGATTTTAGGTCATTTTAATTGACCTTATTTGTGTAAGACATTTGATGTTATACTATTTTTACCAAGTTTTTGCATAGACTTTTTGGAGATACAGCTCTACCCTAAACCAAGTTAGATAGGGTTTGAACCTCTTTTTATTTTCAAACATATATTTTTAGAGTTTATATAATTCTAATCCCATATTTTTGTGATAAATTTTTCATAAATTTGACCATGGCTCACTACACATCTAGTGAAACTATGTCTAATCCAAGATATGGAAATGTTATCAAACAAGAGGAATTTGTTCAAGACCCTTATGGAGATGATTTTGTTTGGGATATGGTTTCCTATCCACCTTACAATACTCAAATAGGGGAATATGTAAGGAGATGTATTCCTAACATCATACCTACATACCTAATCCTGGCCATAATATTGACCTATAGTACATGCAATTTCAATAATTACACCCTAATCCATGCATGTGCATTCCTGGTCCATTCCCTATCCAATCTAGCATTTCTTATCAAATACCTCCACTATACCCTAATCAAAGTGTATGAAATTAAAATTTCATGATGCACATGAATTAATCCTAGATCAGATAAGATACATCACACCTACACTTTTGATTGGGTATACACTTGTTAAGTGAGAACATGACAAATATGGGGATCTATTAGACCCTATTATAAGATCACTTGTATCACTTGTCATAACATATCATGCTAGGAAGGGTTCCAAATCCTATAGTCTAACATAATTGCAAAACAACCCTAAAAGAGTCCTATGATTTGATATTTCACTTATGTTAATAAACAAGAAAGTAAACTATTCTAATAACAAGAAAAGTAAACTAATCTAGTGTGCACCAAATCTTGTGGCATAATGTGAGGGGTTAGATGCAAAGAAATCAAATATGTATAGGGAACTTCAAATAAAGTAAGTATGAGTAACACCCTAATACATAGAATATAAAGAGTAATGGTATTTAAGAAAACACTTATGATACTTCTATCTACTAAAAGAGAGGATAACAAAGTTAGAATATAATTACTTGAATGTGAACCTGTCATAATTCAATCTCTCCCTTGGCTAATGGGGATTCACAAGAGGTTGTTGTGGTTCATAAGGACCACCTTGTTAGGATAAAACATCTAAGACCTATCTATAAGACTAGATTCTCCAAATAAGAAACCTAAGCTAAGACTCCTCAATTAGAATGGTGGAAGAGTAGATTATGAAGAAGCACAAGTGAATAATAAATCTTGATTGCATAATATTATAATGACAAAAGTGACCTTGTATATAGGAGTATCTCACTTGAAAATCATTTGAACATGTTGGCTATGCTAGATCAATTGGGATGACCTAGTACATTCTCAGGCTAAATCCTAAAGTCTATGCTAGGTCAGCCATAAGTCTAAGAAACCAAAAGAGCTAAACTGAACCCAAAATATACTAGGTCGACCAGGTTGACCTAGTGTACTAGATAGGTCAAAAGGGTAAAAAGAAAGGAGAAGGATAGAAACATGAAAAGACCAAAGGAATGTTTAAGGGAGGAGAAATAGCTTAGGTAAAGATTTTAGGAAATATTTGGATTGGAAATAATGTGGCAATAAGGGACAACAATCCTACAAAGCACCAAAGGTTTGCCCACCCCTTTCTTAGTGCACCCTTTAAGGCATGCACTTAAAGAAGAAGAGTCACAATGGGTTCTTACAAGATGTAAAGCCTCAATATTTGATAAAATTTTAAAATATTATGTGTATACATATGCCCCACTTGAAGCTCATCACGTGTCACTAAAGTGTAACAAGGGATGGTGCTTTGAGAAAGAACATAAGGACACACATAACATTGATTCTAAAAAAAAGTTGTAATATTTTAAAAAGCATAAAATAACTATAAGTAAATGAATAAAATGGAAACTAATATAAAAATTAAATAACTAAAAAGTAAAATTGATGCATACATTAACTTACCTTTTATCACAGGATGATTGTCAACTATGTTTTTAGTTTTTTATTATGTAAGGTGTAGAGACTACTTTTGACAAACCCAAAAATACAAAACTAAGGAGTAAAAATAAACAAATGCAAGAAAATCTAAGATAACTAGTGCTATGTGGATGGGACATACTTGGGAATTTGGCAAGCTGGGTAATAGGTGTTATGTTAGACCAAATGACCAAGTCAAATAAGAGTAAATTGGGTAACCAAAAATCCAAGGCTACTAAAGACCCAAAAAATCAAACAAGTAAACCTAAAGTAAGAAAAGGCAAACTCACTAATTCAAACCAAAGATACATGTTTAAAAAGTAAAGATAAGCAAGACAAATCAATGTTAAAAACAAAAACAAAATGGTAAAACAACATTGATGAGTGAGTAGTAAAAATCCACATCTTACTCAATAATGGAAAAAGGTGCATAAAAGGTAAAATAACATTGATGAGTGAGCAGTAACAATCCACATCTCACTCAACAATGGAAAAAAGGTATGAACTGAGGTGTCCATAATAGCATAACATCAAAATCATGATAAATGGAAAAAGGAAGGTAAAGTAAGTTTAGTAAATGGAAATGAAGTGAATAATATGATCCAAAGTTTCTCAAACATGTTATTTTACATCTAAAGATAGATAAAACTAAAATAAAGTAGTGATAGCATGTTTTTAATAAATTAAGAAGAAAGAATTTAAAGAAGAGGGAAAACAAATTTGGAATCACAATTTGGTTATCAAGGGGGGAGATTAAATGGGTCGAGGGGAGAATGAAGGAAAAACCAAGGTAGAGAAACTCTTTATTAAAGTCAAGACAGTCAATTTTGGTTTGTCAAAATAAGAGGACTTTTGACCTTAGGGACTATAAATAACTTCTCTTAGCTACCTAGGTTTTGGGTCAACAAATGGATTATATAGATCATCCCATGAAGACTATATGCATGAAAATTAAAATAGACCTACCTCCTCACAATGTGTTCCCCGCTCTTTAGGACCCCTTACAGAGTTGTCGATCTACTTCAAAGATTGGGTAATTGCATGAGAAAGTAGGTAGTACCATAGATTTTTTTAAAATCCCCTATTCTAATCTATTGGCATACCATACCCCAAAGGACTTCAGCTATATGTGAAGATAACTATGGATTTTGAGCTTCGATTAGAGATAGGATATGTGATTGTAATCACATCTTTTGGTGTGAATTTGACTTCAGAGATTTGTATGTTTCCTTTTATATATCATTACCTTTTGTTTCAAATGATTTGGCTTTTAACTTTCTTTATGGATTTTTATATTCCTCCTCTATATGGATTTGGAAAACCAAACATGGGTGCTAAAGATGAATTTCATTTGAAAACTTGGAACAAGGTTTGCTAAGAGAGAGAAACTTCCAGTACCATGGGGTCTAAGAGTCTCATTAATCTAGGTGAAATTAAAGTGTTATTTTTACTTCAACCTTATTTTATCCAAAGTGGAGGTGAAAGAAAAGGGGAAATCAAGAGGAATGACACATGGAACAATTTTAATTGCTTCAAATTACAAAAAATGTGACAAAGGGGAAAGAGAGGGATACAATGATAGAAAAAGTGTGATTACTTATTATAATATTGAGGGAAATGAATGAAAACATGCTAACATATATTGTTATTAAAATTACATCTAGCGAAAGAATCAAAAGCTAAAGTTTAAGAACAAGGATCAAGAACATGAAAAGAATGGTAATTTTATGAGGGTCGGGTTCCTATATGTGGTCTTACAAAGAAAATAATAAAAGAGAGACCCATGAGGGTGATAATAATCAAGATAAAATCAAAATTTAGGGAGCCTTTTTAAAAATCATCTCACAAAATAAAAACCCAATGGATGCCAAAATAACATTGGCAAGCAAAAGGAAGAGAAAGAAGATAAGTAAAAGATCGCAGTTTTGTGAGGGATGCAAGGTCCTATCCATAGTATTAAAAATAAAATCATAAAATAAAAACCCGAAAGATACCAAATCAAAATTGGTAAATATAAATAAGATGATGAAGACTATGGTACATCTAGAAACCAAAAGACCAAAAAGGGAGGACTAAAGGTTTGTGAAAAAGAAGGAACTGTTGTAGAGGGAAAGACATGATTAAGTAATGTTCAAAAAGTATTAGAGATATATAGGTATAAAATATGACAAGAAGTAAATGTACCCTAAATTAACATATATATTAGTGATGAACATGTGAGAGACAAGCCTATGTGTCTCGAAAGGTTTCATGGAGTTGAATTAGTTTGATAGCATGTAATGGAGAATAAGAGTGGGAATTGCAAGATGCCCTAAAGGGTAAGTGGATGTAGGGATGGGAATTATAATATGTGCCAAATTATAAAATAATATATGGTTGGGAATCACAATATTCCCCAAAGGCTATAGTAATGAGTGGATGGGCATCAGAAGATGCCCCGATAGCTAAAAAGAAGAAAAAAAATGAGAAAGGATAAAAAGCAAAGAAAACCCCATAGAGTGTCTAAATAGATTCAAGTTGTCCAAGAAGATTATAATGGGGGATATGATGCTTGAGAAAATAAAAATAATTCTAAGTAATAATAATATATATAGATAAAGAACTAAACCAGGCAAATATAAAACTAAGTTAGATATACAGAGAATGCAAAAAATCTAAGTTGGAAAGCAAAGAAGGTAGAAAATTATACTGGGTCGATCCAGTTGATCTAGTATATAAAAAAGGATGTAAAACTATACTAGGTCAACTAGGGAAATCCAATACAGTGCATAAAGGTTAGAAAGAGCACTAGGTCGACTAGGTCAACCTAGTACAGTAGACAAGTTTATTGTTTTACCTATATCTTTAGTTTTACTCATCCATTTTACAAACTATAAAATGCATTGGATTTGTGATGATGTAAAGAATGAAAATAGGGAAGAAATAAGTGATAAAAATGATGAAAAAAATAATGATAAAAAGAATGAAATAAGTTAAATAAATTTTGCAAGGGTTAGTTTCATGTCAAGTTCACTAGAATGTAATGAAGGTGAAGCCAAAGTGAAGATAATGCTAAATAAGAAAGGAAACTAAAATGGAATCATGAAGATAATCCAACTAGTGGTGGGATAGGATCCAAATTGGGTTCATCAAAATTTATGTAATCATAATTGTATGATGTACATGAATTAATCCTATATCAGATAAGATAGAGCACACCTACACTTTTGATTAGATATACACTTTTTAAGTGGGAGCATGAATAATATGGAGATCTTCTAGACCTGATTAGGGGATCACTTGTATCACTTGTCACAACATATAATTATAAGAAGGTTTCTAAAGCCTAAAGTCTAACACAATTACACAACCCTAAAAGAGTCCTATGATTTGCTATTTCACATATGTTAATAAAAAAGAAAGTAAACTATTCTAATTACAAGAAAAGTAAACTAATATAGTGAACACCAAATCTTGTGGCACAATGTGAGGGATTAGATGAAAAGAAGTGAAACATGTATAGGGAACTTCAAATAAAGTAAGTATGAATAACACCCTAATACATATAATATGAAGAGTAATATTATTTAAGCCAACACTTATGCTACTTATACCTACTAAAAGAGAGGAGACCAAAGTTAGAATATACTTACCTGACTGTGAATCCATCATGATTCAATCTCTCCCTTAGCCAATGGGGATTCACAAGAGGTTTTTGTGGTTCATAAGGATCACTTTGTTAGGCCAAAGCATCCAAGAGCTATCCATAATACTATATTCTCCAAATAATAAACCTAAGCTAAGACTCCTCAAGTAGAATGGTGGAAGAGCATATTGTGAAGAAACATAAGAAAATAATAACTCTTGATTGAATATTATTATAATGACCAAAACAACCTTGTATATATAGGATTATATCACCCAAAAATAATTCAGATATATCGATTATGCTAGGTCAACCAGGTCAACCTAGTACATTCTTGGGATCATGCCTAAAGTCTGTGCTACGTCGACCAAAAGGCTATGGAACCAAAAGAGATAAAGTGGCCCTAGAATACACTAGGTCAACCAAGTTGACCTAGTGTACAGGATAGGTCAAAAGGGTAACAAGGAAGGAGATGAAAGATATAAAGAGGAAAAGACCATAGGAATGTGCAAGGGAGGAGAAATAGCTTAAGGAAAGTTTTTAGGAACTAGTTAGATTGTAAATAATGTGGCAATAAGGAACAAAAATCTTGTGAAGCACCAAAGTTCTGCCCTCCCCTTTCCCATTGCACCCCTTAAGGCATGCATTTAGAGAGATTGAGTCACAATAGGTTCCTACAAGATTTAAAGTGTTAATATTTTATAAAAGTTAAAAATATTATGTGTATACACAAAGTAATCCACTTTTGACCACCCAACCATTACCTCAGGCCAATATTCCCACTAGATCCCTTGAACAAGAATTATAATAAATGAAGGACATAATTGCCACTATCTAGTAGGGAAACAAACTAAAATCTTCAAGTTGGATGACATGTGTTCTTACTCCTTCAACATAAATAACTTGTAGATACCATTTCCTCTAGAGTAAAAACCACCAAATTTTGACAAATACAAGTGAAAAAGTGACCCCAAGGACCACTTGACAGAATTCTTTATTGCATGCCAACTAGTGGCCAATAGTGACATATACCTATTATTGTTGTTTCCACGAAGCCTAGTAGGGAAAAACATGGAATGGTTCCTAAAATTAACAAAAAAAATTAGTTTTTGATTTCAATGATCTTTCAAACAACTTAGTGCAACACTTATCTTACAATCTTGAGCATGAGATTTCATTAGTAGACTTAACACAAGAAAAATAGAAAGTTGGTGAAAGATTCACAAGTTATTTGTAGCAATGGAGAGCCATTGAAAGTTGATTCATCCACAATATACCAGATAAGAAATTAGTTGTGTTTACCAAAATTCTACACAGTTATATATCCTACAATTTAGAGTTATAATGTGCACATACATTTAAACAGATCACTGACAAAGGTTTGTTGATTAAAAGAGCTCTCATTAACAAAGGGACCATTAAACTAACCTCATCAAATTATAACAATGACTAGAACCAAACTAGAACATTGGTCAAAATTTGAGTCAAGTCCAAGCACAAGCATCATAATAAACCTAAGCCAATAAATATGACAAACCTAAATAGTTTAATCACAACAAGAATATTGTAGGGAATAGAGTAATAGAATCACAACATGTCTGAATAGTGAAAATACCATCTGCTTATCATATGCCACATTTTCAATCCACTCCTAACCAACAACCTCTTTAACAAATGTATCACATGAAAAAAGTGTAATAACCTAGACTAGTGTAGAAAATATAATAAATATAGCAACCTATGCCTTTGCAAAATCCTCCTATAAGGAGAAATGTGCCTATTCGTAGTGTGTTTAGTAACCTTAGAGAGCCCATTGAATTAGTATTTTTCAAGCTTGTTGTAACTAACTTGATTAAATATCCTATTCCAAAAGGGCACATTCCTAAAGGTGATGCCATTCCAAACTGGTACAAGACAAATGAATTATATGAGTATCATTGGGTTAATGGCCATAATTTATAGCATTGTGTGCAAATTAAACATGTGATTCAAAATATGTTAGAAAATGGAGATATCACATTAAATTTTGGAGCTTCTTCATCAAATTAGAGCCTTAACATTTATCAAAATCATTTTCCCCAACATAATAACCAACAAAACTAACAAAAACAACAACAATAACAGCTAGTGTAATAACAATAATAATAGTATCAATAACCAAGGCCGAACCAATAAAATGAAAAAATCAATAGTAGAACCAATAACATTAAAATAGTAGACAAAACTAAGGTTATAATAAAGCCAACAACCAACAAACCTACATGCAGTTACACATGACTATAATATAATTGGAGGCCATATTAAAGGAGGTCATGTTACCACCATTTCCATCAATCCAAGACCAAGTATAAATCATATAAGACTGTTGGTAATTATACCCAACCAACCAACTTATGTTGGTAATCCTTCCTTTACCTAGGACTGCACATAGGCAAACCAATAAATAGATATTCTAATGTTTGGACCTTATATTGATAACTCATCATTAGTCATGACCATGCATAAGTGCATCATCAATTGATACTTATCCTATCTGGTCCCCCTTCACCATCATTTTTATCAACAATGGTCCTGTATATAATCTTAATTGTGTAATCACAACTCGGTAGTCAAAGATTACCATACTAGGCCCACAACCATCCACCACTTCAACCATCATCCAACCAATTGTTTTGCCTTGGAATAATCCATTTCCTATTATCTAATAAAATATGTTTGACATTATGGAATAAATATAAAATATGCTAGCACAATTATCCATTATAGATTTCTTGTGTACATCGACCATCTACAAAAATATATTTATAGAGTTCTTTGGGCATTCTAAAGTTCCAAATGACATATCCCTTGACAAATTACAAGATTTGGTTGGACACCTAGCTCTAAGACAACAATTAACCTTCAACCAAAGTGACATGTCATCCCTTGGCCCACTACATAACAATCTATTTTACATCAAAGTATAAATAATACAACACAAAGTGAAGTGTGTCCTCATAGATAATGGATTGAGTTTGAATATTGTGTCTCTAAAGCTCATCAATCTTCTTGATTACATGACAATAGATCTCTAGGTAGAAATAATCACCATCAAATCTTATGATAATGAAGAACAAGAATCATAAGGCACCATTAGCTTGTCAGTTATCATTAGGCCTTTGACCCATGATATACTTTTCCATGTGTTAGCTATCAATTTTTCATATAATATGATTTTGGGTAGACCTTAGATACATGATATTCATGCAATCCACTTGACATTACACCAGTGTATCAATTTATCCCATTCAAGAAAGGAGGTTACTATTCCAGGAGATTTGCATCCATACAAGCATTGTAAGCATTTAGAGGTTGAGTTCAAATTATACAATTACCATTTCAGCATGAATCAAGTCACCAAGTAAGACAAGGGGAAAGCAATACTTATTAATTAAGTAGAGGCTAACTACATTGACCCTAATACCATTGATTCACTTTCCCACATGCTACCTCCTATAATATCCAATCATTACACCATCTCAGCTAATGGCCCAAGAGAATATTTGACTCATAATACCTTTCATATTATAAAGCTTACATATAACCCTGAGTCATTTGGAAGACCCAAATCTAACCCACTTTACATGGAATGACAAAGAAAGGGAAAAGCCAAAATGCATAGTCTAGGACCTGTCACTTTCATACCATCCTTTATCTAAGAATAGGACCCACTAGAAGATGATGAATCATGGTTATACAATGACAAATTAGATTATTATTATAAAAATTCAAGTATCTTCTTCATTATTAGATCATGGAGAACCAAGATTATGAAGGAAGAGGCCTTAGGCCAAATCAACAGGAAGCACTTGAGCCAATTTCTATGACTAGGTATAAAGGAACTTATGGAATTAGATTTAAACCACCTCAAGGTGACCCCACATATCTTGTCTAAGTTTGATCACTAATAACTAGTGATGATGATGCTGATAGCAAAGCAAAGTCCAATCATGGCTAATTTGATGATCTATCTAATAGTAATTTATTTGATAATAATGCCATTTGTATCCTTCAACTAGTCATTCATCATAATCCACTACCATTGTATTATCCCCAATTGATAGACTGGGGCCAACAAGAATTACATATCTCGACTGATGAGTTTTAGAATGATGAGGCCTTCTATGATTTTCTCGGCCTTAAAGATAATGTCCCATTGGGAAACCATGAAAAAGGGTTCTCAATCAAGTTAGATCTAGAAGCCTAATTTGGAGAGTGGGTGAACATCCTTAGCCAAAAGAAATTAAATAAAACATTAAGGTCCCAAAGTGAAAACCTCTTTGAGGCACTTTTTGACAAGGGAAATAGTAAAGATAAAGACTATTCTAGTGGTGAAAACTTATTTTAGGTGCCACTAGATGGGGGTGTTCAACCTTCTTTAAGCATAGACTAGGAGACAACCAATGATTAACTTGTCTATGATTTCAAGTTTAGTCTTGAAGACCAATAGGATTTTGATAAAATAATCTAGGACACCACCAATGATGAACTTGTCTATGGATTAGATTTTAGTCTTGAAGAGAAATAGGTTTTTGATCAAATTATTGAGGGGCCTACCAACAATGACCTTACCTATGGGTCAGAGTTTCGGCTTGAAGAAAAATAATCTTTTGATCGAAACATATAGGAGTTTCTAACTATTTTTATTACATGGACATCCCTACCCTTGGGAATTCTAATTCATCATGTCTAGGAGAACTCGAAGAACCAGTCCTAACAAAGGACTCTACTATTACAAACTAGTTCAAATCTTTTCCCACTATCCTTGAAGATGGTTTGACTCTTTTAGTGGAAGACACAATAGAGGTAAACATCAGGACTCCAGATGACCTAAAATGGATCAAGTTAGGTGTGTACCTCATTGAGGAGGAGCATGAAGTCTTTATAGCCCTTTTAAGGGAATTTGTTGATATATTTTCATGGGCTTACTTTGGCATGTCAGATTTGGACCCCACCTTGGTTTTTCACCACCTTATGGTACATATTGATGCTAAACTAGTGAAACAAAATTTATGCAGTATTCATCCTCATATTATTGTATTAGTAAAAAAAGATTTGTAAAATCTCTTGGAAATGAGATGTATTAGGTCGATTGACTATTCTGAATGGATTTCCAACATGGAGCCAATAAATGAAAATCTAAAAGGAATCAGAATCTGTATTGATTTCATAGATATAAATAAGGTCTTCCCTAAGGATGACTTTCCTCTACCAAACATTGACATGATTTTTGACTCCATATCAAGTTATGAGATGCTTTCACTGATGAATGGATTTTCAAGCTATAATCAGATCAAAATCGCACTAGAAGACCAACACAAAACAATGTTCACCACCCCTTAGGGAACATTCTATTATCAAGTTATGTCATTTGGTCTCAAAAATGTAGGGGCCACATATCAGAGAGCCATGACATTCATATTTCATGATATGATGCATAATATTATTGAAGATTATGTTGATGACATTCAAGGTAAATCAAAGACTAGGTTCGATCATCCAATAGGATTGAGGAGGATATTTAAGTGACTTTGTGAATACAAAGTTAGGATAAATCCTATGAAATGTGTTTTTAGATTTAATTCAGGGAAATTTCTTGGCTTCATTATGTCTTACAGAGGCATTGAAGTCAATATGGCCAAAGTATGAGCCATAATAGAGATGCCACCACCAACCAATTTGAAGCAACTTTGTAGTTGGTAAGGTAAAGTCCAATCCATCAAATGTTTCATATCTTAATTGGTCCATGAGTGTCACCCATTTACATACCAATTTAATAAGGGTGTAACATTTTTTTGGGATGACAATTATCATAAATCCTTTCAACAGCTAAAGGATTATCTTGTAAATCCACTAGTTTTATTTCCTCCCATGTTGGGAAAACCATTCTTTTTATATCTATCAACTACTAATAATTACTTAGGGATAATTATAGCTCAACATGATGATAATGGAAAAGATCATGTAGTGTACTATCTAAACTATACACTAGTTGTGTATGAACACAATTATATGCCCATTGAAAAAGCTTATCTAGCCATGGTCTTCGTAGCTTAGAAACTGTGACATTACATGTTGAATAGTTAGACCATGGTTATTTAAAAATTAGATGCACTCAAGTATCTACTATTTAAAATATATTTCCAAGGATGCATGGCTAAATGGATCATGTTATCAATGAGTTTAAGATAGAATATGTGAACCAAAAAGCCATCAAGGGGCAAGTTCTTGTAGATCAGCTTGTTGAAGTACCTCTTATAGATATAGAGTCATTGACATTCCAATTTCTTGATGAACTAATTTGACCATCATTGACACACCTCTTGAGGATCAACACTGGAAGTTGTATTTTGATGGATCATTCACTACACATAGATTAGGGGAAGGCCTTTTATTTATTACTCCACAAGGGGATCTAATCCCTAAGTCATTTAGAATCAACTTTCCTTGTACTAATAATATGGTTAAATATGAATCACTCATTATAGTGCTTTGATAGGAAATATAATAGAACATACATCATCTAAAGGTTTATGGTGATTCTCAGTTAATCATCAATTAGGTTACAGACCATTTTGAGACCAAAAATGACAAACTAGTACCCTACAAGGCAATGGTTGACACTCTCAAGCAATAAATTACTAATATTCAATTTGAAAATATACCAAAGGCTAGTAATAGAATAATAGATGCCATATATACCATTGGATCTTTGATTTGGCATGTAGACATGGCCAAAAAATATAAGTTTCTTGTTGAAAATTGAATAGTGCTAGCTCATGAACCTTCAACTATCATAATGATATGTGATACTATTGGTCCAGATCTACTTGGTACTTTGACCTATATGCCTATCTACATGACCAAATACTACCACCAGACTTATCCTACAAACAATCCAAAGCCTTCATCTACAATGTCCAACATTATACCTTACTCAGAACAACTCTATACAATCATGTTTTTATGGAACTCTGCTTCATTATTTAACTTTGACAAAATTCACATTATTATTTTAGATATTTCATGAAGGATTATATGGATCCCACACCAGGAGGGTAGTCCTCTCTAAAAATATTATATATACTGGATAGGATTGGCCAATGATGGATGCAGATGTAACTACATATGTGCAAATATGTGATAAATGTCAATGGTATGCCAATCTGATTCATGCCCCAGCCAAGACTTTGAAACCAATGTTGATACCATGACCATTTTCTACATGGGGACACAATCTCATTAGGAAGGTAAACCCCACCTCATCATATGTCCATAAACATATCCTTACCACCATAGAATATTTCACTAAGTGGGTTGAAGCTATACCCCTCACTTATGTGACTAGAAATCAAATTTCCAAATTCATCTTTAACCATCTCATTTTTAGTTACATGATCCATTCCAACATTATATCTAATAATGGTGGATCATTCAAGAATAAGGATGTCAAAAATCTATATGTCAAATACAAGATCAAACAACATTTATCCATGACATATTACCCTCAAGGTAATGACTAGGCAGAAGTGTCAAATAAAACCATTATCAACATTATCAAAAATATTGTCAATGATGTAAGTCATGATTTTCACCTTCAAATATTTCACACCCTCTAGGAATACCATACCAATCACTACACTTAAACTGATGCCACTTCATACTTTTTTATGGTACTAAAACCATTCTTCCCATCAAGCTCTAGTTACCTTCATTATGCATCTCTTTGAAGCATATTTTGGATGATCATGATTATCAAGTATCTCTTACAAGATCTGGAATTACTTGATCAAAAATACATGGAAGTAGTGAATAACCTTCAAGTATATCAGAATAGACTCCGTGGCCACTACAATCAGCACATGAAACATAGAGAATTTTAGCTTGGTGGTCTTATTCTTAAAGAGAACCAAAATAATACCATAGCCAAAAATAAACATAAAGGGAAGTTCAAACCCAATTGCCTTTATCCTTTCATCATTTTTCCAAACTATGGCACTAGATCATATAGGCTCACCACACAAGATGGGGATGAACTTGATGAGTTGATGAACATTATACACCTCAAGCATTACTTCATTTGAGTGATTTGGTGTATTATCTATGAGGGCCATTTCAAGTTGTACCATGTTATTAATAATCTTATTTATACCCTACCATTCTCTTATTCTACCATCCTATAACTTTTCCATTCTACCATACCTCTTCTATCAACCAACTTATTTTGATCTTACCTACCTAGCCCATTTAACCTTGGTTCATCCATTGGTTCCATTTTTAGTATAATGAGTCAGATCAGTTTCATTAGTTATTTCAATAATTATAGAAATACATCATATTTTGTACAAGTATGACATAAGCTTTAGCAGTTGCATCCATCATTTTTTGTTTCATTTTATATCATGTTTGTGTGGGTTTGATTATAACCACCTATGGGAAAATCAGTGTCTTACTAGTCTTACTACTAATTATAACCACCTATGGGAAAATTAGTATCATTGATCTAAGCCATTTTATCCTATTTATAACTTCCTATAATAAAACTAGGGGCAACATTTGTTTATTGTGTCTTGACATATCAATTTACCATTCATATGTCGTACTATGCCATTATGCCAACAATGCCTATTATGTTTGAATTAGATATTACATTAGTCAGATTCCCTCATTATAAGGTATAAATATTATGTCCTACGACCATTTTGGGACTATGTGGGACATTATCAATTTATGTTGAGGTTAGCTCAATATCCCTTTTTGCCATGCTCTCACCATTTTGTGATCTTGGACTATTTAGTGTCTCATCATTCTCTATTGAGTTGAGATGCTCCAAAATTTCCAAACACATTTATAAAATCAATTTATAAAAACCAAAAACATTTACCACTTCTTTGCATTAAGTATTTTGGGAACCCTCACTAAGTCACAAGGAACCAACTTGTCATTTAGTTTTCCCATCCTTTTTGGCCTTTTATCCCACACACATGCAATTTTACAAGGTCACTCCCATATTCTTCTATCACATCAATCATGTTTGTTTTCTTTCTCATCATTTTCCTCTATCCCATTTCTTAGGAAAACTACATTTTGCCTAAATTTTTTGTTGGATATTACATCCATATAGCTATGTAGACATCATCCACTCGCCTAGCACATATGGAGATAGATTGACCACCCCCTTCCTTTTCTTCTATTGCCTTATTTTATTTGTTTGTTAAGTTGTCTCCTATTTTTTAGGGGTAATTTTTATCACTTTATTTTTTTCATGTTATTTTTACTAACATTTTGACTAAATGTTTTTGGTTTGTTTGTTTGTTGTTTGTGTGCTCATTTGTTTGCTTTTAAGTATCATTACCTTGATTCAGACTATATACATTCATTGGGTGATTTTTTGTGCATTATTATTGAATCTATCCATATCCATACATTAACATTATCATCATGGTTTTTATCATTGGTGCATTATTTTACATTGAGTACTAAATTTTGAGATTCAGTCCTTATGCATATTTTGGCCCAGTCCTCATGGTTTTCTATCATGAGACCTAACATCACATCATATAGCAAAAATCAGCTTTAGGAAGTCTACATGACAATGCAAAAATGATATATCCTTAGAACTAATGTTAGTAACTTTCTTAATCAAATCCAAATCATATCCTAAATAGAGTAATTAAATGATGAAATAATTTCAACCTTTTTTTGGTTCAAACGAGCATCTTCTTACTAGCAAGTTACCCAAATTCATCTTTATCCTCTATATCAAATTGTCATCATCATTCCAAATCTTTTTTGTCATAATCAGGATACTAATGATTATAACAACCTATGGTAAAATAATTATATACCATCCCACTTGCATCTTCATACCATGTTTTCCACTGTTGTAGTACAATGCATATAACAACCTTTGGGAAAACTATTGTACACCATCACACTTGTATTCTCAATGATTCTAACCACCTTTGGGAAAATCATTATGTTATCATCAATTTGAGGGTTAATGATTATAACCACCTTTGGGAAAATCATTCACTTTATTCTACCTACCTAGGGCATGTTTTTATCCTATTTGTCTATCCTAATTAGGATAGATCCATATGCCACTAATTATAACCACCTTTGGGAAAATTAGTTTTTTCTATCCCATTATTACATATATTTGGTCCACTCAATTCCCTCTTTTGAGGGACCATTTTTATGTCTTTTACAAACCAATCCCTTGAGAGGGTACCCTAAATTTCATCCATTGCTATTGAATTTGTAAGCATACATGACCTTTTTAATCTTTGAGAAGATGTTACTATGCTTATAGCTTGCAACACCTTCCCAAATAGGGGAAAATTATAGACACCTAAAATTGGCCACCAATGGCTTCATACCAAACTTTAGATCAATTCTTACCAACCTTTGAATATCTAGCCTAAGAATCGCTAAACATCCCAAATTTGGCTTCATAACATTTGATATTGGCCTAAAAATCAATTAAATAGAGCAAATCCACAAATCAATTAATGCAAAACTTAGAAATTCTTAAATGCCTAAACAAGATTAATTAAAATTCAAACCCTAATCAAATTTATAATTGAATTCATCCATGATAAATTAAATGAATTATCAAAAAGGAAATTCAAAACTTAAGAATACCCTAGGAAATCATAATTACCTTTTGTGAGTTGTCCAAAATCCAAAATATCTCACCCATGTCTATTCCATGCTAATCATGAGGTTTTGACACCTTTTAAGTATACTAGTGTTAATTAATTAACTAAGGTGAGGTTTGAACCCATTCTAGGCTCCTTTGATAAACCTATAAATATAAGCATTTGCCTCTTCATTTGGAGAGCTTGGACATAGTAATGTTATAATGTAAAATTCAGTGCATGAAGATATACTATAGTGTTATAATGTCAAAATCATAATCCAATCCACTTGGATCCATAAATAAATATCAAACTATTATGAGCCAATCAACATTGGTTCTAAGAGGAGAAGGAACCACACAACTCCATTTTCCAAAAACTTCTTGAGCACAAGCTGAGCAAGCCAAAAGAAGAAATCTCTTGGATCATTAAAGGAAGGTAAGGAAGGTATGTTTTATTTCATTGTATTTTTTCTTTGTCAATTGGTTTTATTCACTATGCTCCTACCTTTAAACTAGGCAAGATAGTGTTATGCATGTTAGTGTGTTTATTTTCATTTTGATTTGATTTCATTATGAATCTAACTTATGATCTAACCACCCTTCTTGGATTCCTTGATCATAGATCAAAGATCTTATGTTAATGTTGTTTTATCTTATTATTACCAAAATAATAATTTTTTTAGCCCATAATAGCAAAAAAATAATAATAATAAATAAACAATCATTCTATTCAAAATAAAACATTGTTCATAGCTAGTGTGCATTCGATCCAAGAGTATGAAAGTTTGTTTTAGCTTGCACGTGAGCAAAAGAAGTGTTAGTCATTTAATAGTATTTTTATGTTTAAAATATAAATATATTATTAAATTATTTTCATTTTGGTTTTTTAAAAAAAAATTGTATAGATACATCTATCTATTATTCATAAAATCACAAAAAAAAACTTAATCTAGATTGCACCTTGGAAGAGTAAAATCAACATTTGCATAGCTAGAGTAGATCTCTCCCTCTTTCCTTATATAAATTTAAAATTAATTAAAAAATACAAAAATTAGTATTATTTAATTTAATTTTCATTTATTTATCATTATTTACTTTTAGTTATTTAATTTTAGTAAGTAGTTAGCTTTCATTTCATCCCTATATTCCCAAAAATAACAAAAATAATCAAACTACCAAAAGCCTTTTCAAACCGCATAAGCACTCCAAAACCTTTATTCAATAGTGAAAAAAGTATTTTCAAAAAATATTTACTAATAAAATCTCATAAAATTATACTTTTCCTAGTCTCCTTTGGATGACACTTTTTGAGACACCCAATCTTTTCAGAGAAGGTATTTTCCCTAGGATTAGAGAACCTTATCCGACAATCAATACATAGTCAAATATTAGTGCCAAATTAAGAATTAAATTTCTACATGTTACACCAATCCCCCACCTCATTTTTGATTCTCTTATTTCCCTAAAGGACTAATATTATATTCTTACACTAATCATTATCCTCCCCCACAATAGAAGTCTCCAATATATTGTGATTCAAGATTAGAGCCTTGCCTCCACTCCCATTTCTTCTCCTTGGGTCTAGCCTCATCATATATCATTTACATTTATGGATGAAATTCACTAGGAATTATCAACCAAATAGATTTTATGTCATCCCTCAAATAATTCATCCTAAACACCCCTATTTCCCAAGTCCTAGTATCGATTAGGGCTTCACCTCATTATCTCAAACATCGAGCGACCTTAGAGCTCTTTTTATGCATAGCTAAACACTATCAACGAGCAAGGTGATGTTATGGATGTATTTTGGTTCCATAATTATAAAACCTTTCCACCACCCATTCCACTTAACAATCATCCCAATCCATAGTTCTACCCATCACCCATCTATTATGTCAGTTGTCTTGGCCTAACCTCGATAATTTGAGTGCATAGTTTAGGGTGTGTTATTTTCATATATAAACATTAGTGAACCTAATGTGAAATAATTCCATATTTTATGTTTAAATTTTCTTATCATTATTTAATCCTTTCTATACCTTCCCTCCTCCTTACATTTATTTTGAGGGTATCCATATATCCCTATAATATGTTTAGATAGGACCTAGGTGGATCTCTTAGCCTGGAAGGCTATATAAGGAGCCAACTTAACTATGGTAAGGATTCATTGGTGATTTGGAAAAATCCTACTTTTGAAACTAATGTAAATTATAAATATTATGATTATTATTATTATTATCACAACAATACTCAAACCATGACCATAATACCTATCCATGAGGTGTGGGTCATACATAAAACCAATAGTAGTTACCTTGACTCTAGTGTTATGACCCTCATTAGAGGAGGTACAATCACTCCTCGTATGGCCACTATAACCTCTATTATAATAAAAATCTTATATGTATAAATAATTTATAAATATGATCATTATATGTGGATGATCTAACACTTAGCAGGATGAGGTTAATCACATGGAAGTGGTTATGCATCCCTCTAACAAGAATAAAAAATGCCTCTAACCTACTGATGAAAATTGTAACCACTACCTTTGAGGCTCCCAATCCAAACCAAACTCTTCACACCAACAAATATATCACTCATACCCATCATACATAGGATACTCCCAAGCCTAACACCATTATTGGCATGAATGAACTCATCAACACCTTGGTGGGTCGCATTCATGACTTAAAGAATAACCAACAATCTTTGAGTCAAGGGATAGGCACAAATCCTCTTATGTAAGATCATCATTATATTTATCCAATCCAAACCATAACTCATCAGAGTTTACAACAACAAACTTACATGCTCCCACCACAACAATAACATATGCCTCTACTAAGCTATGCATCTAACCAACCCCTTGGGGTGCCTAGTCTCGACACTTCCAAACTTCTTCCACCCTGCCAAGTACATGTCCAAACCTTGATGAGATGTGTATTCACCTACATTCCACATTTTTAAACCAATTTTTTGACCAATCATCCACCACCCCTTTACCTATTTGAGTTACATGCCTCCCATATACACTTCTCCTAAGCAAACTAGCCATGTGCCACTTTACATACCTTATGTCTATGTGTAAACTACATACACCCCTCCTCAAAAAAATTCCAAACTTTCCACACATAAAAATATTCCACCATATTTTCACATGTTTATTAAATCTACTTTATTGAATAACTACTTCCTGACCTATTCCACTTCATCCTATCAAGCCTATTATATTCTTCCTAGTTGTTACCTAAGCAACCCCTTTCCAATATCACCTTTCTAATCCAATCTAACCACATCAACAACTGACCTTAAAAACATGGGGACTTATATTTAATAACTTAAGGAATCCATATACCTCAATATAGGAGGATTTATCCTTCTTCATACCCTCCCAAACCTTCCCAGTTTCAAAAGGTATGGAGATCCTAATGCACACGTCAAGGCTTATGCCATGGCTATCAAGGAGCTCCTATCTTGGGATGGGGTTATTTCCAAAAAACATCATAAAACTCTAGAGGTGATATATCTTGATTTTTAATATCACCTCCCTGAAGGGTCCATTCATTCCTTCTATTAACTAATGGTTCAGTTCGTCAATGATTTCAATATGACCAAACTTTTCAAGATTGACATTTGAGAATTCCTTCATATTAAGCAAGAACATAATGAATTGGCTGCCCCTTTTATCACAATATGGTGGTAAGTCCTTTATTCATCTTTTAGTGTTCTTCATATGGATGAGAGAGAGTTTTGTGACCTCTTACTTTACTCTATTAATAATGAGATGAGGGAGGATGTTCATAAATTCCCCTAGTGGTCCTACAAATAATCTCTTGAAAGTGCTTTACAAATTGATGAAGTGACCATCAGTAGTAGTCTATGAACCTATGGGGCTAACAAGTGAATCATCACCCCAAGATTTTGGCTTATAGGAAGTTTTAACACATGGGTATCACTCATATTGGATCTATAGAATGTTTATAACATGTTAAAAAATATTTTAGGGTTTAGAAAGAGATTCACACATGTGGAATTCTCATTCATGAAATATCTCAGTTTGGAAGCCATTATGAGACCTAATTGGGACTGTCTTAAAGCAAATTGGACATGTTTTTGAGATCAATACCCCTGAGAATCTTCATAAATAATAAATTTGGCAAAATGGGTATCTATAATGTTGGACATTTTATTTAGATGGTGTCTTATATGAAAGTTATCCTCAAAAGTCAGTGTTTGAAGGGTTATAAGGCCTATAAGGCTAATGAAGGAAATTTTTGTTATACAGAGTAGATTTGAGATAAAGTATATTTTTGTGAGTCATTTGTGTTTGTTTAAAGGTATTAAGACCTTTAAGTACTTTTGAGGTTATTGAAAATCATTAAAACCTTTTTAAGAAAGAGGATCATCATATAGAGTATGATTGTCAATTAGTGATATTATATGTAAGATAATATAAGGAGAATATAATTAAACAAAGATCTTAGAATAGGGTGTAAAATGTTAGAAACATGAACCAAAGTTCCAAGATCACCATTTATTTTCATAGTTGTCAATATTCTATTTCTTCTCAAAATTTTGTCAAAGGGTTACATTTTCTTGATATGAGTAGAATGATAGCATGGTCATGTGTGAAATAGATTTGACATGACACAAATAATTTCTTTTTAAATATTTAAAGTGATAGAGGGACCCATGGAATCATCAAGTAACATTGACAACAAATGTTGTCAACCGTAAATTAGACCTACAAGAACCAAAAGCTTCTCTTAGCTTCAAAAATATGGTATTCTTTACTAATGGTGCCAACCACATGAAGGTGGAAGATAATTTGGCACCATTAAAATAAAAATAATATGCTAGTATCTAGTTAAATTAAAATTTATATATAAAACCTAAGAAATAAAAAAAAATTGATAAAAGTAAATACATTTGCATTTGATAATTCAACATACCTTGGGGGTTCAATCTAAGGAACCACTAGGATTGTCTCTATTCTTTATAGTATCAATAATTAATTTAAGTTAAGATTCATTAACCTTCCATATAGTCATTTTTGACATCCTACCTTGATATTTGTATGGCTAAACATTTGTTGCAAGAACCAAATTTGAATAATGGAGTATCTTCCTTTGTACTTCAAAGTATTAAAAAAACCATATATTAGAATTTTTCATAGAATAGCGTCGAATCCAAGTTCTAGTAACTACACAAACCCAATGGGATAGCAAATGTTTCCCCATATTTGACAATAGAAGTCAATTTATATTTTTCCTCTACACATTGGCATAAGTAGTAGTCTTTCCCCTCCTCATTATCCTCATCTACAATAATTGCATAAACATGCCCTACATCATTAAAAAAATATGATTTAATAACATGATTTTATGATATATTTACCAAATTTAGTACATGAAACATATGTTAAATATAATATGGTACCTGGTTTCACTATATCATACACATGGTCAATGTCATGTGATGATGTCATCTCTGTAATTTTTAATATTGGTAGAACCTGATAAGTGATAATTGGAAATATAGTCCTATAACTCTATTCATCCATCCATTCTTGTGACTCACACTCATTCCAAATGAATTCAATGAATGTAAAATAAAATCATGTCATGTGCCTCGTATGAACCATCTAAGAACCTATGTTTGAGATATGAAATGAGTGTAACTCACTTGTTTATATTACTATCATACAATCATAATAGCTTACTATTTATTCATCCTCTATGAGTCAAAAAAAATTATGAACAGTGGATTTTGTTTTAGCACCATGGCCCATAAATTCATTACACCATTCAACTATGTTTTTGGCATTTAATAAATCAACAATCTCTTCAAAATTCAACTCCTCTCTTGCAAGTGCTCTTTTAACACATGATCTTACACCATCATACTCCCCATTTCCATGGCCTAATTTAGTTAAACTCAAAATATGTTGTATACTAGTCCTCAAATACATCCATGCATTCTTTAATTATGATGTGTAATTATTTGACCATATATTATTTTAATTGAAATTAATGTTCCTTTCACTCAACTTTCCATAAAAAAATTGAAAACAACCTTAAACATACTCTCAAGAATGTGTCCAATCATCACTGACATAAAAGTGGTACTCCCTTAATATTTTCTAATCATTCTTTGTATTATCAAGTGAATGCATGAATGTTATATGCATAAAAAGTGAAACTTGTACTGAATTGTAGTATTGTGACTAAACCTCTCTTTGTGGTTGTAATGTGTAATTCTATGAAAATTCAACTACTAAAACAATATTACAAATTATTAATGTTTCCTTACTTAAATTTAATTGTTATTATTGTTAGGTTGTGGAGCTAAAAACTTCACTAATGCAGACATGGAAGGAGGTTGCTGAGAGGTTGCTAAGTTGCAGAGAAACTGACATCAGTCTAATCAACCGATGTCAGTCATATATAGTGAGAAGAGAAACTGACATCGGTCATGGATCGGTCGACATCGATCACCTCCAGGCAGACAGGGACTAATGTCGGTCACCTATGTGGTTTTAGAACTGCCATTTCATGGACAGTTAGTTAACAAACTAGTTGTTTGCATGTAGAAGGCCAATTATAGACTTGAAGCTATGGATCTAATTATTGTAATTATATGTCTAATTATTGTTTGCATGAGATCTATATAATAGACTCATGGGTTGTATTGTAATTTTTGCTAGAGAGTAAGAGAGCAAAATTTAGCTCCTTCAGAGTGAAGAGAGCATGGTGTGTTCCTCCTAGTGCCACAGTACCAAGTATGGGTGCTGGTTTAGAGAATCAAAAGGATTCTTCATGTATGTAGGATCTTGGTCAGTAGGTGTGCAAGGCCACATTTAGAGATCTGCATGGTAAGTAAGATCATTGATCTGCAAGTGTATGTGTGTGTGAGGTCTAAGGTTTTGCAGATGTGCAGAATGAAGTTGATTTGCAAGTGGCAGCAAGATCAAGGTGGCAAGAACACAATAGGTAGCAAGATCAAGGAGGATCTACTTGGAGTACGGTGTGTACTTAGTTGGAGATCAAAGAGGAAGGCAAGGTAGTTCCTTCCAAAGTAAGATCATTTGAGTTACAGGTTGTTGTAAGTTCATGGGAGATCTACTTGGACTATGTATGTATACTCAGATTTGGAGTACGTGGAGTACTTGTGTACTGGCAGTAGTGATACTAACTAGTGGTACTGGCAATAGTGGATACTGACTGGTTGGAGGTGAACACCAACTCTATGTTTGAGTTGTGTGTTGGGACCGTAATTGAGAGAGAGCTTTGAGGAAAGATTACTAAGAGTCCTAGAGGTGTGGGAAGCCTTAGAGGTGTAAGAAGACTGTGGCACTTCTTTATTTTAATTCTCTTTTGTAAGAGTATTAATACAATTGGGTATTGTCTTTCATATTCTGTGTTATTTCTAAATTCTAGTTACTTGTTACTTCTAGTTTAATTTCACATGTTTAGTTGCTTGGTAATCAATGGTGCTTCCAGGTCCTAACGGTTGGTATCAGAGCTAAGGTTGCAGGGAGCAGGTTTGTGTTTTTTATTATAGGTCACTCTCAAAGGTTTCTGATTGAGTGGGAGTATAGCAATGGCAGAAAAAAGTAAGCTAAGAATGGAGGAATTAAAAAGCACGAATGGTCAATTACAGTGTTATGGAAAGAAAAAGCAGGTAAAGAGAAATTGTTGGTTGGTAGAAGATCAGCATGAAGGAACTGAAGAAGTAGATGTTGTAGGTGTTGTTGCATAGGATGCTCTGCGATGTTCCAAAGTAGAATCTTGTTTTATAGATTTTATTACCTCTTTCCATGCAGCTTGAAATAGAGTATTTTTCCATGTTAAGGTCTTTGGAGACTTTGGAAAGATTTATTTAGGGGTTGGTGTGCCTTGCCAAAGAATTGATAAAAGGGAAGTGAAGCTGAAATTGTAGGTGGCCAACACATGGGTGTTGAAGGATGTCATGCAGGTCCCAGTTCTAAAGATGTGGCTAATTTCTTTAAGAAAATTGGGTGATGAGAGATGCACAAGAACTCTCACAGTAGATACACTTGAATTAGCATGTGGTAAGAAAGCAGGTACTCTTTATCTACTTGCTTGTATTACTAATTCTTCTTCTATTGCAAAGACGTGGCTTTGTAGGCTTGGTCACATGAGCAAGAAGGAGAAGCATGTTCTTAAGTGAAAGATAGATGTGTTTGACAGACTTAAGAATTGGAAAGCCGTGGTGTTTCTGGAGGAGATGATTGACAGAGATCAGTGGAGAAGGCTAGACATCTCTGAGTAGGGTAGTTTGGATAGGGTTTTGATCCATGGAGAGCTCATGGGTAAAAAGTCATCACTCACAGGTGAACACAATTACTGGCATCAGTCATGGAGAACTGGCGTCGAACAAACAAGTGTCGATGTTGGTCATGTGCAAACCAGAGCCAGTGGTGTCAGGTAGGGTGGCTGTCAGCGTCAGTCAGGGAACAGACATCAGTGACCAGGTAAGACTGATGTCAGTCAAAAAATTAGCATTGGTAGAAAGGATAGTCGCATGGAATTGACGTCGGTTAGATGCAGATTGTGTGGTGACCGAGGTCAGTCACTGAGATAGATTTTGGGTAGACAGCAAGCTGTCAAGGAGTCTCAAATGCCCATATGAAGGACTAAAAGGGTAAGTAAGCCTCAAATTCATTGTTCCTCTTCTTTATACTCATTGCTCACTACAAAGCAGGAAGGATCTAGGAAACAGTGGGAGCATGCCATGAATAGGATGCAGAACCAAATAGAAGATTTGGTAGGGTTGCTAGTCGTAAGAAAGCACTAAGAGACAAATGGATTCCTTGGTTAAAGAATAGAGAGAATGGATACATGAGATGGAAGGCCAGGTCATATGGTCTTGTGGAAGCTCTAGGACAATGGTACAGGTTTGACAGGTGGATGACAAAGCATGGCTTTAGTCAATGTCATTATAACTACTATGGTTTTTTCTTTACCAGGTGGATGATGAGTCGTGACATTATCCTATTAATGTATATTGTGTGTTTGCTTGCTGCAGGGTTACACATGCAGGGTTTTGCTAAACTAAAGGTAAAGTTAGTTCAGTGGTGTGTCATGAAGAATTTGGAGGAGCGAAATTCTTTAGCATAAGTGTGTTCTAGAGACATGGAAGATCACAAGTTGATTTTGTCTCTGGATGATTGTGTGATACCGGTTAGCACGCCAATGGTTGGACAGTTTACAGAATAGGGTCTTGATTCACATGATGAGGTTAAGTACATGTGTATTAGACCTGAGGTTACCCAAGTAGTGGGTGCTATCAAAAAGTTTGGAGCTGATCCAGGAAAGAATCATCGGAGGGTAGTTTAATGGATTCTCAGGTATTTGAGAGGGACCAGCAGCAGGTGCACATGCTATGCAGGGTCAAGTTATTTTCTACATGTGTTTGTAGATGCGGATGCGGCAGGTTACTTGGATGATAGGAGGTTCACCACAGGTGTTGTGGTGGTTGGTCTTCAAGGTTGAGCTTGAAGAGGGATATAAGCCAGGAAATAGATTAGACAGTGTATAAGTACAGGTACAGTGTAGCTATTTATCTCCAAGTGGGAGATTGTTAGGTTGTGGAGCTAAAAGCTTCACTGATGTAGACATGGAAGGAGGTTGCTGAGTTGCAGAGAAATCAATGTCAGTCACCTCCAGGCAGACAAGGACCGACGTCGATCACCTGTGCGGTTCTAGAATAGCCAATTCATATATAGTTAGTTAATGAACCAATTTTTTGCATGTAGAAGGCCAATTATAGACTTGAAGCTGTGGATCTAATTATTGTAATTAGATGTCTAATTATTATTTGCATGAGATCTATATAATAGATTCATGGGTTGTATTGTAATTTGTGCTAGAGAGTAAGAGAGAAAAAATTAGCTCCTTCAGAGTGAAGAGAGCATGGTGTGTTCCTCCTAGTGCCATAGTACCAAGTATGGGTGCTGGTTTGGAGAATCAAAAGGATTCTTCATGTATGTAGGATCTTGGTCAGCAGGTGTGCAAGGCCACGTTTGGAGATCTACATGGTAAGTAAGATCATTGATCTATAGGTGTATGTGTGTGTGAGGTCTAAGGTTTACAAGTGTGCAGAACCAAGTTGATTTGCATGTGGTAGCAAGATCAAGTTGACAACAACACAACAGGTAGCAAGATCAGGTGGGATCTACTTGGAGTACGGTGTGTACTTGATTGGAGAGCAAAGAGGAAGGCAAGGTAGTTCCTTCCAAAGTAAGATCATTTGAGTTGCATGTTATTGCAAGTTCATGGGAGATCTACTTGGAGTATGTATGTATACTCAGATTTGGAGTACGTGGATTACTTGTGTACTGGCAGTAGTGATACTAACTAGTGGTACTGGCAGTAGTGGATACTGACTGGTTGGAGGTGAACACCAACTCTGTGTTTGAGTTGTGTGTTGGGACCATAATTGAGAGAGAGCTTTAAGTAAAGATTACTAAGAGTCCTAGAGGTGTGGGAAGCCTTGGAGGTGTAAGAAGACTGTGGCACTTCTTTATTGTACTTTTCTTCTATAAGAGTATTAATACAATTGGGTATTGTCTCTCATATTCTGTGTTATTTCTAAATTCTAGTTACTTGTTACTTTTGGTATAATTCCTCATGTTTAGTTTCTTGGTAATCAATGGTGCTTCTGGGTCCTAACAATTATAGCCATCGAGATCTATGTGTGTGCCTTACATACTCATATATACTTTCATCCCTGAATTTGTCCATAATTTGGAAACAAGGATTTTTTATGTAATATGATCACACCTTTTATATTCCTTTCCATCTTTAATTTTATATAAAATATATTTATATTTACTAAAACCAACCAATTATTGTCTAATTTTATGTGTACTCTCCTCATGGGTATAGGCTTTCAATTTTGGCAATCCACCACAATTGTTAAAATTTCCATCTAAACATGCACTGTTTAATATAATTGCTCATCTAGTCTTTCAAAAAAAATTATTGGAATGAATTATCTTATTTATTTTTGTGGGTCTTCCACTCCACACTCCTACAAAAAAAATTCAGTATGAAAATTACAATGAACATGATGAAAAATATCATAATGCATAGAAAATTCAACATGTTGCCTATAACAAGTATTGTGTGTGTTATTGATTTTTATATAGAAAGGTTTTTCCATTTAAAAATACTTTGAGTAATATAAATTTGTGGATATTTTCCAAAAAAATTATAGTATAATTATTTTTGAATCATATCCAAAAAAAATTAGGATGTGGTTCATGGTTATGAGAACTAACTCTTATTTTCACTACATCTCAAATATTAAGTGATACCTTTGTGTTATCTTTCCAAAATTCTATAATTAAATATTTAGGGCTTAGATATAGCCTTGTATTTATGTGGGAGTCTATCATATAATTCCCACAAGTCATTTTTATGATCAACATCAAGTCTTTTACATCTCCAAGTTACTTTCATTGGTGTTTTTTATTTATGTGCAAATCTTATCTTATTTTTCTAATTATTCAATTATTATCTATTTTACCACTTACCAAGGAATTTTTAATAACACATCAGGTAGCATTACTATCTTTGGTACATTTCTTCACACCTACTTAATGGTATGCATTATGAAAATTTTCAACAATTGCCTTGTTTACACCATCAATATTAGATGTTATTAGTCCTAGGGTGTTCATTGTATGTCTCATCTTAAGTAGTTTCATCAATGTAAAAAATAATTGGAATCTTTGAGTTTCTATTAAATCTCAAAACTGTCAGCCCCAAATTCGTTCATCTTTTCTTCTCATATGGCACTTAGACATTTTTTAAGGCATTGGTTTCAAAATGGAATCATCAATTTCAATTAAATACATTATTTTTATTCTATAAATCCTAGGAGGTGTTATTAATGGTATATTTGATTTAATGGTGTTTCCATATTATTTTATTCATTAGGAGGTTCTTTATTTAATGGTATTTCCATATTTTTTCTTAATTTTAATTTTCTTCAATAGTTGTTTCCATATTAGTTTCATCATTAGTATTTTCTCCAATGCATGTTTCCATGTAATTCACATCATTATGCATATTATCATCATCATCCAAATTAAAAATAGTAAATTTTAAATGTGGACTTGCATTATAATTAGGTATAAATTGATAATTGGACATTCACAATTTGGTATAGTATCATTGTTCATTTCATCATTATTTGTGACAATAAATTCATTAGCGATAGTATACTTAACGTCACAATTTTTTTTCATTCTCTACCTTTATTTTTCTCTCACCACTTCTCATTCATTCGATGTTTTGTGCTTTGAATTCTTCTTCTTACTAGTATGAAATCCATCACCCATGATTACGCAAAGTTTTCAACTTTTGAGGGTGGGGACAATAATCTAATTATTCCAAAATAATTAAGAATAGTAATATGTACTCTTTATTCAACCATGTGAATAGATAATGATTTATGATTTTGAGGATGTGGACATATTTATAATCATTTGAAACCAAATTTTGAGTGTGTAGAACATAAAAAAGTAGGGGATAGTACTCTCAAAGCAAAAAAAAATGATTGTTGGTGTTTTTTAATTACTAATTAATGAACTAAATACATGTTAATATCGTGTACATATTATTTAATGTATGAAAAATACACCTTAAACCCTAAACACTATACCCTAAGAACTAATCCCTAAGTCTGATACCCTATAACTTAAACCTTAATCCCTTAACCCTATACCCTAAACCTTAAAAACTCTAATCCCTAAATCTTAAGCTCTAGAAACCCTAAGTTCCATTAATCATAAGCTTCTAAAACCCTAAACCAATCATTTGAAAAAGCCAATTAACATCATTTAAACTCAAAATTGTAAACCCTAAACCTCAAACCCTAAGTTTTAAACCATAAACCCTAAATTATAGACACTAATCCATAAACCCTAAACCCTATGTAGCCTATACCATAAACCATATACCTTAAACTCTAACCCTAAATCCTAATCCCTAAAAACCCTAAATTGTAAATGGTAAACTCTTCAATCTCTAAGCCAATCATTTGAACCCCAATTAACATAATATAGACTAATCCCTAATTAACATCATTTAGACTTAGATTTTGGTTTAAAGGGCTCAATTTGGCCCAAATAACACCATTAATTTCCCCAATTAACTAATTCACTTGATATGTGATGACATGGGGGATAATCAAATCCAAAAACACATTGTGTGCTCATAAATAGGTTCAAGTAACTCAATTTATCCTTATTTACCTTTATGATTGGATCATATACCCTAAATTATATATTATAAGCCCTAAAATCTAAGCACTTAATACCCTAAGCCCTAAATCGTATACCTTATACCCAAATGTACATCTTAAAGCCTAAGCCCTAAAAACCTTAAACCATAAATCATAAACTCTAAAAACCTTAAACCAAATGATTAAACCCTAATTAACACCCTTTATAGTAAAAATTAGGTTCATAAGGATCAATTTATCCCAAATTGCATCACTCATTACCCCAATTGACCAATTAAATCAATATATAGTGATTTGGGGGTCAATTGAGCCTAAAATCATATTTTGTCATCACAAATAGGTTCAAATAGGTCAAATTGGCCCCAATTTATTTTTTTATTAGACCTTATGTACCCTAAAACATAAACCCTATGCCCAAAAACACATTGTGGTCACAAATAGGTTCAATCAGCTTAAATTTTCCTCATTTACCTTTGTGATTGGACTATAAACCCTAAACCCTATCTTGCATATACTTTAAACTCTAATCCCTAAACCCTAAATCTTAAATTATAAACCCTAAACTAAATGATATAGCCATGTAATTAACATTATTTATAGTAATAATTAGGTTTATAGGGCTCAATCTGGCCCAAATTACATCACTCATTACCTCAATTGACTAATTTACTCAATCATTGGTGACATAGGGCCAATTGAGCCCAAAATCACATTATGTAGTCATAAATAAGTTTAAGGAGCTTAAATTGGCCTGAATTAGCTTTTCAATTAGACCTTTTCACCCTAACACATAAACCTTGTGCCCAAAAACACATTATGGTCATAAATATGTTCAATCAACTCAAATTATCATCAATTACCTTCATTATTGGACCTTAAACCCTAAACCCTATGTCATATATACCTTAAACCATAAGCCCTAAACCCTAAACCCAAAATTATAAACCCTAAACATAAAATGATTCAGCCCCAGTTAACATCCTTTATAATAACAATTAGGTTCAAAAATATTAGGTTCACCCAAATCACATCATCCATTGCCCCAATTGACTAATTTTCTCAATGTGTAGTGGCACAGAGGCCAATTGAGCCCAAAATCACATTCTATAGTCACAAATAGGTTTAAAGAGCTTAAATTAACCCTAATCACCTTTATGATTAGACTTAATCTATCCTAAAACATAAACCCTATTCCCAAAAACATATTATGGTCACAAATCTAGTTTCAATCAGGTCAAATTATCCTCAATTGCCTTCATGATTGGACTCTAAACCTTAAACCCTATCTCATATATACTTGAAACTATAATCCCTAAACCTTAAATTATAAACCCTAAACCAAATGATTGATCCAAAATTAATATCCTTTAAAATAATATTTAATTAGGGTCAAATGGCTCAATTTGGCCCAAATCGCATCACTCATTACCCCAATTGACTAATTCTCTCAATATATGGTGATGTAGGGGCCAATTGAGCCATGTGAACCTAATTAAACATTATTATAAAGGATATTAATTGTGTAAAATAACATTATATAGTCATAATTAGGTTCACATATCTCAATTTAGCCCTAATTTCCTTTTTAATTATACCTTATGTATCCTAAAATATAAACCCTATGCCCTAATCCCTAAAATCTAAGCCCAAAACCCTAAACCCTAAATTGTAAACTCTTAAAACTCCAAACAAATCATTTTATCCTCGATAAAAAAAAATTATTTTATTCCCTATTACTTTCATTATTGGATCTTATACCCTAAAACATAAACCCTATATACCCTAGGCCCTAATCCTTAAACCTTAAACCCTAAAATATAAATTCCCTAAACATTAAACCAATAAATTTAACCCCACTTAACATCCTTTACAATAATAATTCTGTTCATAAGGCTCAATTCAATATAAATCACATTACGTATTATCCCAATTGACTGATTTACTCAATTCATGATGATGTTAGGGTTAATTATGCCCAAAGTCACATTTTGTAGTCATAAATCTATTTAGCCAATCCATTGACATCAATATTATATTCTCAATTCCATGTTTACATTTTCTTAAACTACAAAACATTAATGTTAATAACTATTTAATCTTATAAGGCCATGCCATAAGATAGTGAAATACATGCATGGAATGTATGTACAATATTCCACATACATAAAATTTCCATGCACAAAGTAATTATATGTATATGATAGTTACGTGAATGTAGTAGTTTCGTGTATGTAGTAATTCCACATACATGGTTCTTTAGCATAAAATTTCAAGCACATGCCTTAAGGCTCAGGAATGAATTGGATTCTTGAGCCTTAGGCATGGACCTACAACACACATAGTTCAATGCATGTTTCTTACCAAGAATAAAAAAATTAACTTCACCCATGGTAGACACTATCCATTTTATCAATTTTTTCCTTTAAAATAGTACTTCAACATCGACTAAGTCTCCTCTTTCTGTATATATGATTTTTTTATCTTTTTATTTCTTTAAGGTTGTTATTTATATTTATTGACTAAGTATGTATTTTGTAGTGCTATATGTCACGATTATTCATGTTCATCATTTTTTATGTATCTTTTGATTCATTGATCCAAACTAGAAAAAAACACATGGTTGCAAACTAGACTTGATTATATGCACATTAAAAAAATAAAAATATAATTTTTTATATTTTTTGATGTAGTTAGGGGTGCATGGTTGGTTATATATTTTTATCATATTTTAGGATATACTAACTTGTGAAGTTATTAAAAATATATTCATTAAATAATTTTAAAACAAATATAGGTTACAAATTAAATGGTCTTACCTAGCTTTATACAAAGGGTTTAAATAAAAAACAAACAATCCTAAAAAATTGGTGGGGCACATTGACAACTATCTAGTATGATTTTTATAAAAATAGTACCATCTCTTTGAATTTTTTATGTTTAACCTACTTATACTTAACTATTTCAAAAAAATAGTAGTTTATAAACTAGACTCAAAATTATACAATTCATCTTCCTATGACATCTTCAAATTGTGAGTGTAGATATCTCAAATAATCAGTATAAGTCAAGGTTTCATGTTTTTTAGGAAAAAATGTTCTCTTAATACCCCCTTTTGGCCCCCCAATTCCCTGCACTTGCCCTACTCAAATATGCATGCACATCAATGTATAAGCTAAGTACAATTTCTCCTTCATATTATTATTATCTAAATATTGAATGTTATACTTTCCATATAGATCATATGCTTAGATTCAATATATCTCATCATAATATAAATAAACCTAAATTTATTTAATTGATTTTATTTTATATTATCTTAATCCTTAATTTATTAGGCTACTCTCTTTCATATTAATCCTTATTTCAAAAAAGGGTTAAACATTTGGTGAACCCTACCTCTAAGTCTAATTGAACCAAACCCTAGCTTTCCATAGGGTTTCAAATTGTAGTAGTTATTTATTTCTAATTTTCATATCATGTTGGGGTGTTTCTATCATTTGTATCTATCTCCTCTCTTGTTCTCATTTTAGTCTTTGGAAAACTGAAAATGGATAAAACTAAATGTCTACCTCCTTTTAAGTCTCTATATGGTGATAGTTATCATCCCTCTAACTAGGTCCATGCTATCAAAACTCCAAGGGATAATGTACCACATACCATAGTGCCAAAATAATGTAAACAACATACCCTTCCTCAAACCCATCCACCTTCAACATCTCCCCTATCAAGTATGTGTATGCATATTCAATACATACATAGGTTTTGTGTATGTGAAGCCCTAAAGGATAAAATCATCACTATGGGAAGGATCATAGAAGATTTATAAAATAAAAATTAGTGTTTCAATTAAAATATCACATTATTAAAAAATCATATCACTTTCACAAAAAATTCAAAATATGTTAGTGTTAATCATGTGTTTCCATCTTCATCTAGCAATTTTATGCCTAACAAACCTTGACCTCAATATTAGAAGCTACAACAGAATATATATAAAACTAATTCTCAAAAAGTGATCAAAATTATATGAAGAGTTCAAGTGATATTCTAAACAAAATTCTTAAGAAAAATTAATCCAACTACCCCCTATACATTTTCTAAAATGATCAAAATACTATTATGCATATCATAGAATGCTTGGGCATCGTATAAATTGTTGCTTGGATTTAAATAAGAAAATATAATGTACAAATGATAGTGGTGATCCTATAATAGATGCATAAATTAATCAACCCTCTCACCTTATGAGTACATCTCCAAAATCGCAAGTGAAAAAAGAACAAATATGGCTTTCAAAGGATAATTCATAGAAAAATTAGTTGTAAATGCAAAACTTAGAGAAATAAAATATTCACAAGGAAAAAATAGAGTAAGCAATGTTACAAAAATATCAAGATGAAAAATTAAAATTACAAAAGGCACAAGATGAAAAGGAACAATTAAATAAAATTGGAAAGACAATGTTATAAAAAGAGTAATCAACAAATCAATTTCAAGGGAAGCAAACAAGAATGCTAAAACCATTATTTCTAACAAAAGAAGTAAAAAATAAAGAGATATTTGGAAAATCTAAAGTTTCAAATGTGGTTTAAAATGGATAAATTAGAATCCCTTACTCATATCATGACCCTTTCACTATCATTCCTCATATATATGTTAAGAAATTCATAAAAATCAAGGTTATATATTATCAAGATACAAATTTTTGTTTCATGTCATTTCTTGGCTCTCTGGGAAACAAGTATCCAAAACATGATAAAACTAATGCAATTGAAAATAATTGTGGGATTAATTCAGTTAAGATTTTAATTTTCTTCAAAATAATGTTCTCTTCCTTTTCATCTTATTTACAATCAAAGTGCATACAATTTTGTGTTTGTAAAATCATGGTTCCATTCAATAAGATAAATAATTGATAAAAGAAAAGGTTTCATATCATTTAATCATGAAGGAAAGGTTACATATTTTTCCAAATAAGGATAATATTTAGATAAATAATAATAAAAATAAATCATATATTTAGATACAATTAATGGCATATCAATAAAGGCAAAGGACATGATACATATTATAGAGAAAAAATCAGAAAGGACAACACCAAAGTAGATGAGATGGAAATACAAAAAATTGAGATGATGATACTACATATTAGTATTATCCTCATGATATTGATTATGTAAAATATTAATATGACACACATGATATAGGGGCATCTCCTTGATGAGCTTCTTTTCCTGTAGTAGCACTTTTTCCTTATCCATGGCACCTTTTATAATCATACTATTATGTAAAATATTAAATAAATCAAAATAATTCAAAACTTTATATATATATATATATATATATATATATATATATATATATATATATATATATATATATATATATATATATATATATTCAATAAAATACAAAAAAAAAAATCAAATAAAGCAAAACTACAAAAAAAAATAGCATTTCACATGTTTACTAGCTTATGCATATGTTGTTTACTTTATGTTAGTAGATAGCATATCATTTATATACACACATACATTTAATTAGTACTTGAGTGTGATACATGCATATATTAGATCCATGATACATGAGCATACAGATGTTAGACCTTCCTCTTTTTGTGTGACACATTGAATTGGGGGCATCTTGTATCTATATGATCATGATTGACATAGGTTCTAAGGTTCTATAATTTATGATCATTTTCTAATATTACATTAAAATTATATGATAAAATTTTCACATGCCTATGCTCATGAAAATATCTTACACAATGTGTTTGATATGCTACTCTATATGACATTTTGATAACATATGTATGCATAGACTAGTATACTATGATTACGTTGGTTTCTTATATATCACTTGCTTCATATCTTTATATGTCTTATTTAAGTGTAATTATTGTTTGTTTCATTATCTTTATTATATAACATTTGAACATGTTCCTTACTTATTGGCCACGATGCCTTGATTTTTTATTACTTCTTTGGTGTGTGAGCATTTCAATATCTTTTCCCATTGAGTGTGCAACATTTGAACATTAATCTTGTTTGCGGTCTCCTTAGACCCCTCTTTACATGACATTGAGTACTCTTATGTGTGTGCTTAGTTATTTTTTTAAAATGATACTTCTAGACATTATCATGATTTATATAATTCATCTTAGGTCTTATTATGATTTTATACTATGAGCTTCATTGATACATCTAATTAAACATAAGACTACTATATTCTTATTTAATACATGATTGAGATAGATATAACATGGTTATATTATTATTTTAAGATAAAGTGATTGTCACCTTTCAATCCCCTCACCTTGAAATGGGGGGCATATCAGTGGGGGCATGTCATAGATACATGAGTCCATATACATATAGTTGACATATTGGTAGAATTTGATCCAATTTACATGATTTAGATATACACTTGGGACATAGTATTATATTTGACATAAATTTAGAACAATTTTTTTTGTATTTATGATTCATATTACACATACTTTATAGATCATATGTTACATTTTGATAGATACTTTAGCTTGAGTTACATTTGAGGTACAATGTCATTAAAATACACTAAATTATAGATACATTATTCAATTAATTCTATTATACATGAACTAACCTTATCAAGATGCACCATTTGATATTTTATTTGTTTTAGTAGTGGGCTCTTTTGAATATTATGGTTGATATTCATTGCTCTTAATGTACTTGGCACTACTTATATTATCGTGGGTTGATATGGTTACACTATTTGTCTTGGGTGAGATTGGCTAGCTTATGTTTAGACTTGAGTTGTGCAATTGAGATTCAGTGCTCTTGACAAACTTGCATAACTCACCCTCATACTAGATTGGGGGCATGTTCACCCTCCAATTTCCCTCTTGACATTTCCAAGGTTCATTTGTGAACCTCTCTCCAATGCTTCAGCTAGGAAGGATCATTACCAAATCAAACTATCAAAGGGCAACATGGTTATACTGACACACGTGTACTCTTTTCTTTCTCTCTTTTTTTTCAAGAAATTTAAAATTATTCATTTTCAGATTATAAGAACTAATTAAACTTATAACATGCTCTTGGTTTTTGGTCATACACACAAAAAATTCAAATAAGTCTCAACTCAAATTAAGGTGTGTTATACACACCATAGTATGCATTTCTTTCCTTTAACTTAATAATTTCACCCTTATGCATTACTATATTAAAGGGGGAATAAAATTTAGATACTCAAATTTGGATTTATATGTTAATCTAGTCTTGTACACTTAGAAAATATTAGTCATGGATCTACCCTTTAGCTCTTAACCTGCCTTGCAGGTGAAAGGTTTGTGTTTGTCATCGCATTGTACCAAAATACTCATCTTATAGTCTGACCCTAATATTTTTATTATCTAGATCATATGTATCCCATAGTATGCTTAAAACCTAATATATATCCTTCACTATCAATTACATAACTTTAACAACTTTATATCTTCTTGGACACTTACATTCAGACTTGGGTACTAGTGTCTATGCTTGTGTCCCTAATCCAATGCATGTGTCCATACATAGCAAACCTTAAATTTGTAGATATTCATATATGTATGGGTCAACATATTAGATTCAATTAACCCTTCCATAAACAACATTTTAAAATGGATGGTATAAATACAAGTTAAATCATACTCATTATTCATCTAGTAAGGACCTCTCAAGCTTACACTACACTACTAAAAATCAATTGTATAACTAAGTTATTTTTCCATATTCTTTCCTATTTCAAAATTAGACATAGAAGTAGTCATATTACATGTTTTAATTATCAAAATAAAAACCCATGAGTAGTATTTTCTAATTTTCAAGCTATATCACTACATTCACTCACATATAGCATAGTATGTATTTATTCACACACAAACCCACATAAGGGGGAGAACTACATTAGTATAAGGCCCACTTCAAATTGCATGGATATGTAGGTATCACTCACTTATAAATGGGTATTTTAGGTCAACTCACCTTCACTTATCCTACTAACCCTCATTTTTAAAGTGGTATGCCCTAAATTAGAGGATCTAGGGTTTTAATCAAAGGACTGATATTGATATCTTGCATGTCTACAATCTAGAGATATAATATATAAAGTGATAATGACATATAATAGGCATAGGTGGAATTTATAGGAAATATTCTATACTATAATTTGGAAAGTGTTGAAATCAAGACAATAGCATCGATGTCATTGTCCACATCATGACACAAGTGTATAGGCTTCTAGAAAGTAAATATCCAGAATCTGATGATGGGATCCAGATATTTAGAAAATCCAATTCTACACCTACACTAATCAGATCTGATTGTATATTATGTTATAAGCTAAGGATAATTTATCCTTCATATTGCTATTATACATATATTGAATGTTGTACTTTCTACATTTAGCATATTCTTATATTTAATATATCTCATTAAAATATAATTAGAATATAAATTCATTTAATTGGCCTATTTTTAGAGTAGCTTACTCCTTAATTTATTAGGCTACTCTCTTTCATATTAATTTTTATTTCTAAAAGGGTTAAACACAATGTAACACACTTCAATAATCTCAATGAGAAGTATAATTAAGCTAGGATAGAATTAGCAATACAATATAAAGTTTGATTTTAACACAATTCATGATAAGAATTATATGAATGCAATTGATTTTATCATAATTGTATAATAATTATGTTAAAATGGGAAGCATAAATTTTTTTCCAAGGAATACCTTATATTTTTTCTTATCATTTGTCTCTAACATTTAGTGGAAATAGACCCAATGTTAGAAGAAATCATGTTGACACATCCCTTAATTGATTCTTCAATTTAGATGTAAACTAAGCCACAACATGGGAAAATGTTTAAGTTATTGTAATTTTCATTTATTTTTAAGTTTCTCCTTCAAAACTATGGAACCATGTTGTGTAATAGGTCAAGAGGAATGTCTATTTTTGTAAGTAACTTCCATATTTTTTAATTGTGCAAGGTTTTATGTCATTCATGTCTATTATTATTCTTGTTGGGTTCCTTCTAAGGTTTTTTATAAATAATTATAAATATAACCATATTTTCCACCATGTGGCATGGTATTTAATTTTCAAACCTAAGGAAGTTGGTGGACTAGGGATTTTCAGCATTAAACTTGTAGAGACAAATCTCAATTCTAATTGGATTGCTAAGAACCCTAGAAGTAATGCAGTTTTGGAATATTATCCTTTGTTATTTTTAACTAACATGGAATTTTTTCATGTGAAATATACTTAGAAGGGTTTATAATTTCATTCCCTCATTATAACTATAGTTCCCATCAAGATTGATAGTGTATACACATAATATTTTCAAACTTTATCAATTACTGATGCTTTCTCTCTTATAGGAATCTGTCGAGTCTCAATATTTTTAAGTGCATGCATTAAGGGTGTGATATATAAATTTGAATAAAGAGAGGATGGTTAGTATGGTTTTAGTTCTAAAATGAAAACAACATGAAAGAAACACACAAACTAGCATAACATCTCTTGGACTAGACACTAGGGAGAGCTTAGTTAATAAAAATAAATGACGAACACAACTAAAAAGTAAAAAATAAAACACAAGAATTCATTCAAATTCATTGGATTCTCCAAATGCCTCTATAGTAGTGGCTTTCTCAGTTTTGTGTTCATGAAGTCCTTGGCAATGGAAGCTTGGCTACCCCCATCTCTCCTTGGCACCTTTGGCTTGTGGCTTGGCTTGGCTTGGAATCAATTTGGCATTATAAATTTTCATTATTAAGTCTTTTGAAGATATTTTATCATAATAAATTTTCACCAAAATAGCTTATAAATGATGTGGTAAGGCCTCCTATTTATAGATTTTTTCAAATGTCTAGAATCAACCTGAACCATCCATCCTGAAATTAAGATGTGTGGTTGAGGATTAATTCAATTTTAGAATTAATTTTTATAATTATCCTCATCATGAAATTATAAGGGTAAATTAAGATGCATGGAGGGCATCATGGAAGTCATTGATGAGGTATGGAGGGCATGAATCCTGATATTTGTGGCATCTATGGCCTAGGGATGTCTTCCCAAGAAATAAGGTCACCTGATAATGTAGATATTCCATATTCATTTATAAAAATAAGTTTTCAACAAGTTTTCATAGAATTATTAATTAGGCTCTAATTTGGTTTAATTATCTCTAAGCATAATTAAGCACTTTATGCACAAATTACTCAATTTGATCAGAATGACTTATTATCGGTCCAAAATTTGACAAGATTAGAATTAAAAGGTAATGTTAGATGCATTGGATCCATTATCCCATTTAGGATGTTACCAAAAATAAATAATAAATGCATGTGTCTTGTGCAAGATATATGATAGGTAAGAGTAATCCAGAGCATCTAGGTGCAAAATTGGCATTTTGACTTGAAATGATCTAATCAAAGTTAGTTGGCCCATAAATTGCATTACCCTATTTAGGGATACCTTGGCCAAAATCAGCACTTGAATATGTCATTTTCACATCATTTAGCATGTTTTAGTATTTTTAGGCTAAATTATGCATTTTGCATGGAAATTAGCTAAAAGCCTGATTGGAGGTTATCGATGGCCAATTTTAGGTGTCTAAAATTTGTCCCTATTTGGGAAGGTGTTGTAAGCTATAAGCATAGTAACATCTTCTCAAAGAATGAAAAGGTCATGCATGCCTACAACTACAATGATGATAAACTAATTGTATGATGCCCCCTCGAGGGAATAGTTGGCACAAGTAGGTCAATAAATGGTCCCTCAAAAAGAAAGAAGCAAAATGAGGGGACCAAAGAAAGGAAAGATGATGGGGTGAAAACATAATGATATTGAAAAAGTAGCCAAATTCATTGATAATTGAAGTGGGATGGTGTGTAATGGTTTTCCCAAAGGTGGTTATAAGCATTGTACCCTAATAGTGGAAACATGGTATGATAACACAATAATTTGCCCAATGGTAGTTATAATCATTAAGAAGATGGAGCTACCCAGTCAGGACAGATAAACAAGATAATAACATGCCCCTGTATAGGCATAAAAAAGTAAAGTGGTGACAACATAATGATTTTCCAAAAGGTGGTTATAATCATTGAGAAATGTTGGTGGGATGGTGTGAAATGATTTGCCCATGGGTGGTTATAATCATTGGACCCCAATTATGGAAAACATGATAACTTAACACAGAGGGTAATGATGAATTAGAACAACTTACTAGTAGGGAGATGCTCATATAAACTAATTGTTGAGGTGTGGAGCTAAAAGCTTCACCAATGAGTGAATGCAAAGGTTGTTATATTACACAGTCGTCGATGTCGATCAGGGATCGACTAGAGGCTACCGATGTCGGTTATGTATCGATTGACTTCGATCATGTGCAAATTGACAGAGACTGATGTCGATCTCCTGTGCATCCAGAAAGTCTATTTTCATGGATGAAGAGATTATTTGCATAAGTTTAGCTATTAGTTGTAAGTCCACATTTCTATTTTTGGTAGGACTGATTTGAACCTTTGATTAGGAGGTGTATCTAATGGTGGAGAATGCATAGCTCATGATCCCTAATTCTATATAATAGGGATAGATCTTCATACCTTGTAGACATGAAAGGAAAATTGTAGAAAATTCAAGTAGTTGAATTGTGTTTGTAATTGATAGAGAGAACTCTTGAGGAAAAGAGATCTATACATCTGAGAGGTGTGGAAGAAAGAGAGATTTCTTCATTGTATTTCCTTTTGGAAGAGTTTAATACAAGTTTTCATTATTTCTTGTATCTCATATTCTTTGTTGATTATGATATCTAGTTACTTATAATTCTGGTTTAATTCCATGTTTAGTTGCTTACAAGAGTAATCAATTATTCTTGTTACAATCCTGACAAGTGGTATCAGAGCTAGGTTGCTAGTTCACCAAGTGATACCAACTAACAAGTGGTATCAGAGCTTGGGTTCACTAACAGGTGGTTTCAAATCTATTTAGTGTGTGTTGATTATAGGTCACTCATAGGGGTTTCTATTTGAGTGGGAGTATAGCAATGGCAGAAGAAAGTAAACTAGGAATGGAAAAGTTTAACGAAAAGAATTATCAATTATGGAAGATGCAGATAGAAGATTATCTGTATCAGAAAGATCTATACTTACCATTGGGTGGGGTTTTAAGTAAACCCACAGATATGGAAGATGAAGAATGGAATGTTCTTGATAGAAAGGCTTTGGGATATATAAGGTTGAGCCTGGCATCTTTTATGATTTCCAACTTGTCACAGGCAAAGTCAATGGTAGAGTTAATGGATACTTTAACAAATTTATATGAAAAGCCCTTAGCTTCAAATAAGGTATATCTTATGAAGCAATTATTTAATTTGCATATGCAAGAAGGTGGATCTATATCTACTCACCTAAATGATTTCGATGCAATAGTAAATCAATTAAATTCAGTCAAAATAGTGTTTGATGATGAAATTATGGCTCTCTTAATTTTATGCTCTTTACCAAAAAGTTGGCATAGTTTGGTAATGGCAGTTAGTAATACTGCATCTGCTACAAATATCTTGAAAGTAGATGATGTTGTTAGTGTAATCTTGAATGAGGAAACTCGTAGGAAAAGCACAGGGGAAACATCAGGTAATGCTTTAAATATTGAAAGGGAAGGAAAAAAGAGAAGTGCAAGCAAGGGAGATTAAGGTCTAAGTCAAAGATGAGAGGTAGATCCAAATCCAGAAATGGAAGAAGAATAACTTGCTGGAATTGTGAAAAGATAGGGCGTGCAAAGAAAGATTGTTGGTTGCCGGTTAAAGAAAAAAATCAGCATGAAGGTAAAGAAGAGGCAAAAGTTGCAGGTATTATTGCACAAGATGCTCTTATATTTTCTTTGGATAATAAAATAGAATCTTGGGTTTTAGATTCTGGTGCCTCTTTCCATGCTACCCCAAATAGAGAATATTTCAATGATTATGTCTAGGGAGATTTTGGAATAGATTATTTAAGGGATGATGAGCCTTGTAAAATTATTGGCAAAGGAAAAGTGAAGCTGAAATTGTAGAATGGCAACACATGGGTGTTGAGAGATGTCATGCATGTACCCATCCTGAAGAGGAATCTGATTTTTGCAGGAAAGTTGGGGGATGAGAGTTGCACAGTAACTCTCACAGCTAAATCTTGGAAGGTTTCTAAGGGTGCACTTGTATCAGCTAGAGGTAAGAGAGTAGGTACTCTTTATTTATGTAATTGTATTACTGATTATTCTCCTTCTATATTATCTACCTCAGATGTAGATGCAAAGTTGTGGCACCATAGGCTTAGCCACATGAGTGAGAAGGGAATGACTATTCTTAAGTCAAATAGTAAGCTTTCAGATTTGAAAAAGATAGATCTAGATTTCTATGAGCATTGTATTTTTGGGAAATAGAAGAGAGTGAGATTTTTCAAAACTAGGTCAACAAAGAAGAAGCACAAGTTGGAGCTTGTTCACATAGATGTGTGGGGACCAGCTCAGGTAGCTTCTATTGGAGGATCACAATATTATGTTTCTTTCATTGATGATGCTACAAGAAAGGTATGGGTTTATTGCATAAGGAAAAAATTTGATGTTTTTGACACATTTATGAAATGGAAAGCTTTGGTTGAGAATGAAACAGGTTTGATATTGAAGTGCCTTAGATCTGACAATGGTGGTGAGTACTGTAGCTATAAGTTCAATAAGTACTATTTTATGAACCCACAGGCAAAGGATGGTTCTAAGGACACCTCAAAAAAATGGAGTTGCTTAAAGGATGAATAGAACAATATTGGAGCATGCATGGAGTATGAGGTTGCATGTTGGTTTGCCCTTACAGTTTTGGGCAGAAGCTGTAAACATTGTGGTTTACTTGATTAACAGAGGACCCTCTACTGCTCTAGATGGTGGAATTCCAAAAGAGGCTTGGACAGGTAAAAAGGTAGATCTTTCATTTCTCAGAGTTTTTGGTTTTGAAGCTTTTGTGCACGTTGATAAAGAAAATAGAAAGAAGCTAGATGCTAAAACTATGAGGTGCACTTTTATTGGTTATGGCTCTGGAGATTTTGGATTTCAGTTGTGGAATCTAGGAACTAACAAAATTATTAGAAGCCGTGATGTTATTTTCAATGAAAAAGTAATGTACAGTGATTAGTTTAAGAAGTTGAACAATTTTGAGCAGGGCAATGGAGATTTGGACGAGGTGATGATCCAAAATGAGCTTATGGGAAAGAATTTTCACACTCAGGAAAATATAGACACCGACATCAGTTAGGAAGGAATCGACGTCGGTCGTATAGGAACTGATGTCGGTTAGACAGTGACTGACATCGATCGGACAGGAACTGACATCGGTCAGGTGGAACCGACGTCAGTAAGGTACATGCCTAGAGATGATCGAGATTGGTCACTAATAGAGAATTTGGGTGGACATCAAGTCGTGGATGAGTGTCAAACACTCAAGAGGAGGTCAAAAAGGGTAAGTAAACCTCCAATTAGATATTCCCCTTCATTATTCTACTTATTGCTCACTGATAGTGGAGAACTAGAGAGTTTTGATGAAGCAATGTAGGTAGAAACTCAAAAATAGTGGGAGCTTGGCATGAATAAGGAGATTGATTCCTTGAAAGAGAACCAAACGTGAGATTTGGTTGAGTTGTCAGCGGAAAAGAGAGCACTGAAAAACAAATGGGTATACAGGTTAAAGGAAGGTGAGAATGGACAGATGAGACATAAGGCCAGGTTGGTAGTAAAGGGATTTGCACAAAAACTAGGTATTGATTTTGGTGAAATTTTTTCTCCTATAGTAAAAATGACTTCTATTCAGACTGTATTGTCTTTAGTTGCTATTAAGGATTTATATCTTGAGTAGCTTGATGTTAAGACAACATTTCTTCATGGAGATTTGGATGAAAAAATATATATGGATTAGTCGGAAGGTTTTGAGGTCAAAGGTAAGGAGAATATTGTGTGCAGGTTGAAAAAAAGCTTATATGGTCTTAAGCAAGCTCCTAGACAATGGTATTTGAGGTTTGACAGGTTTATGACTAAGCATGGCTTTAGTAGATGTCAATCTAACCATTGTGTTTATTTTAAGAGATTGGATAATGGTAGATATATTATCCTGTTGTTGTATGTAGATGATATGCTTGTTACAGGTTCACACATGCAGGATATTACTGAGCTTAAGGTAAAATTAGCTCACACATCTGCCATGAAGGATTTGGGAGCAGTAAAGAAAATCCTTGGCATGAGTATTAAGAGAGACAGGAAAAATCATGGGTTGATTATCTCAAGAGGATTATGTGAACAAGGTGTTGGAGAGGTTCAATATGCAAGATGCAAAACCAGTGAGCACACCTATGGCTAGACACTTCAAGTTGAGCAAAGAACGGTGTCCTAATTCACATGATGAGGTAGAATACATGAGTAGAGTTCCATATGCTTCTGCAGTTGGGAGATAAATGTATGTAATGGTATGTACTAGACTTGATATTGCCCAAGCAGTGGGAGCTGTCAGTAAGTTTATGGCCAATCAAGGGAAGGAACACTGGAAAGCAGTTTAGTGGATTCTTAGATATTTGAGAGGGACCAACAGTAGGCATTTATGCTATGTAGGGTCAAACACTTCTCTACATGGATATGTAGATGCAGATATGGTAGGTGACTTGGATGGCAGGAGAAGCACCACAGGTTATGTTTTCACTATTGGTGGAATAGTGGTTAGCTGGATTTCAAAGTTACAGAAGGTTGTTGCCTTGTCTACTATAGAGGTAGAATACATTACAGTCACAGAGGCTAGCAAAGAGATGATATCGATGACACGGTTCATGGAAGAGTTGGAAAAGGAGCAAGAAAGTTGCAGATTATATAGTGATAGTCAGAGTGTAATTCATTTGGCTAAGAATTCAGCCTTTCATTCAAGAACCAAACATATACAGCTTAGGTACCACTTTATTAGACAGGTATTGGAGGATGGTGAGTTGAAGCTGGAAAAGATCCATACAGATAAGAACCCTACTGATATGTTAACAAAACCGATAACAAAGGAGAAGTTGAATCTTCATTCAACTTTTGTTGGTCTTCAAAATTGAGCTTGAAGATGGAGAAGCTAGAAGATGTTATTGTATAGGTACAGGTGCAGTTGTTTATCTCCAAGTGGGAGATTGTTGAGGTGTGGAGCTAAAATCTTCACCAATGAGCGAATGAAAAAGTTGTTGTATTACACAGTTGCTGATGTTGGTCAGGGATCGACTTGAGGCTACTAATGTTGATTATGTATCAGTCGATGTTGGTCATGTGCAGACTGATAGGGACCGATGTCAGTCACCTGTGCATCTAGAAAGTCTATTTTCATGGATGAACAGATTGTTTGCATGATAAGTTTAGCTGTTAGTTGTAAGTCCACATTTCTATTTTTGGTAGGACTGATTTGAACCTTTGATTAGGAGGTGTATCTAATGGTGGAGAATGCATAGCTCATGATCCCTAATTCTATATAATAGGGATAGATCTTCATACCTTGTAGACATGAAAGGGAAATTGTAGACAATTCAAGTAGCTGAATTGTGTTTGTAATTGATAGAGAGAACTCTTAAGGGAAAGAGATATGTACATCTGATAGGTGTGGAAGAAAGAGAGATTTCTTCATTGTATTTCCTTTTGGAAGAGTTTAATACAAGTTTTCATTGTTTCTTGTATCTCATGTTCTTTGTTGATTCTGATTTCTAGTTACTTATAATTCTAGTTTAATTTCATGTTCAGTTGCTTACAAGAGTAATCAATTGTTCTTGTTACAATCCTGACACTAATAAAGGTTGATATTCTTTTGTGGTTAATTACTCTATTTGGGATATTATTGGGATTAAATTAAGATGCCAGTGCTGAAGAAATGCCACCATTATTGAATAGACTTTTTGAATCTAAGGTTTGTTATATCACTTGTTGGTAGGTATCATGATATAACACCATGAGGACTTGACCAAAATATTCATAAATATTGACTCTCATAATCCAATACTCAATATAAAATAATGTACCAATGATAAAAACCATGATGACAATGTAAACATATGAATATGGATGGATTTGAGTATAGGTGTGGGAAAGGAATCACCCAATGAACACATATAAACTGAATCAAGGCAATAGTGTTGAAAGCAAACAAATAGGCAAACAAACAAAAAAATAAGTAGAAACAAACAAATAAACAATGCAATAGAAACCCAATGAACATTTCCCCTAAAAAATAGGTGACAACTTAACAAACGAACAAAATAGGGGAATAGAAAAAAAGGAAGGGGGTGGCCAAGTTATCTCTATATGCACTAGGTAAGTGAGTGTTGCCTACATATTTCTATAAATGTAATATCCAATAAAAAATACTAGGCCAAATGTAGTTCTCCTAGGGAATGGGAAGAATGTGATAACTAAGGAAAATAAATAGAATGGATGTGAGAGAAGAAGAGGAATGGTCTTGAAAAATGGTAAGTGCATGAGAGAAAAAGGCCAAAAAGAATGGGGAAACTAAATGACAAGTGATTTTCTTTTAACTTAGTAAGGGTTCCCAAAATCCTTAAAGCAAAGAAGTGGTCAATGTTTTTATTCTTTTCTAATGATTTTTCACATGTGTTTGGAATTTTCTTAGAGTATCTCAACTCAATTGAGAATGATGAGACACTAAATAGTTAAAGCTCATAAAACGGTGAGAGAATTTAAATGAGGATTGCTCATAAAATGGTGAGAGCATTCAAACTTAGGTTGCTCACAAAATGGTGAGAATGTGGCTTAGGGTGCTCACAAAATGGCAAGAGTGTGGCTTAGGGTGATTAAGCTAACCTTAAATAAGTATCAAATCCTGCCTACATAGTCCTAGAGTAAGACCTCAAGTTACTGTAGTTCCACCCTTAGAGCAGAGGAATTCAACTAGTGTAGCAGTCAATTCAAACAAAAATAGGCACAGTTGGTAAAAAAGCTTAGTATGACATAAGAAGTGGAAATTTGGTACATCAAGGCTTAATATTACCCCTAGTTTGCCTATAGGTGGTTATAACTAGGACACAATGACATAGATCAATGTTACTAATTTTCCTGAAGGCAGTTATATCTAGTAGCAAGATCGGTGGTAAGAAAGGGATAACAAATGAAGGATGCAACTGCCAAAAAATTTGTCACATTGTTTCAAAATATGATCTCTATCTAAATTACTTGAACCAACTAATGAAACTAACTAGATACCTTAATGCTGAAAATGTGTAGTGAATGGCAAAAACCAAGGTCAAATGGGCTAGGCTTTAGAACACACTGGGTCAATAGAACATGAGCAAAAAGTGGATACGATGAAGAGGATGGAAAAAGATGGTATTTATACAAAGAAGAATAGTGATAAAATAACATAAATACAATGGTCCTTATAGATAATACACCTTAATTCTCACACATTCTACCACTTGAGATGAATAATATTCATCAGCTCTAGAAGTTCCTCTCCATTTGGTGTGGCAAGCCTATATGCTCATAAATTATCTACAGTAATGATGAAAGGCCCTATCCAGTTTAGTTTAAATTTCCCTTTATGCTTCTTCTCGACCATGGTATTCTTTTGATTTTCTTTGAGAACAAGATCACCAAGTTTAAATACTCTATACTTAGCATGTCGATTATAGTGGCCTTTGAGTCAGTTCTGATATGCTTGAATATTGTTGAGTGTGTTTGTGCATTTCTCATAAAGTAGATCTAGCTCTTGTAGGTGAGTTACTCAATAGTCATGATCATTTAGAACATGCTTGAAAGAGATGTGTAGTGAAGGCAACTCGATCTCAATGGGAAAGATGCCTTTAGCACCATAAATAAGTGAGTATGGAGTGGATCCTATGGGAGTATGATGATTGGTACGGTATTCCTAAAGGGAAGGGAATATTTTCAAGTGTCAATCATGACTGGCATCATTTACAATCTTTTTAAAGATATTTACAATAGTTTTGATAGATACCTCAACTTGGCCATTACCTTGAGGGTAATATGATGTATAAAAATGTTTGTGATGTTGTATTCAATACACATCTGATCTACATCCTTGTTTTTGAAAGACCCTCTATTATCAGATATAATGTTAGAGGGGATACCGTAGCAGCAAATGAGATGGTTGAAGATGAATTTGTAAATTTGTTTTCCAATCATGTAAGTGAGGGGTATAAATTCAACCCACTTAGTAAAATATCTAGTTGTGATAAGGATATATTTATGGTTGTTATATGAAGTGGGTTAATCTTCCCAATGAGGTCAAGTCACCATGTATAAAATGGCCATGGTATCAACATCAATTTTAGAGTTTTTGTTGGGGTATGAATTAGATTAGCATGCCATTGACATTTTTCACACTTCTTTATATATTCAGTGGCATATGTGTCCATTATGGGCCAATTATAACCAATATGCAAGAGCTTTTTAATAGGACTACCCCACTATAATGAGCATCACACACTCCTTCATGAACTTCTCTTAACACTAGTGTAGACTCTATTGAAGTTAAACAATGAAGTAGAGTTCCATCAAAACTATGATGGTAAAGGGTGGATCCAAGTAGAGTATAATGAGTAGAATGATGAATAAAGTCTTTGGTTTTTTTTTTGAGATAGGTTAGGTGGTATAACTTGGTCATGAAGGTAGTTATAAAGGTCTGAGTACTAGATAGAATTAGGACTAACAATATCACAAATCATGGCAATGATTGAAGGTTCATGAGCTGGTGCTGACAAAATCTTAATGAGGAATTGATACTCTCTAGCTTTATCAGTTTGTCAAATTAGAAAACCAATAGTAGCCATGGCATCTGTACTTTTATTACTAGCCCTTGGTATGTGCTTAAACTAAATATTGGCAATTTATTTCTTAAGAGTGTTGACCATGGCTTTATATGGAACCAACTTGTCATCTTTGGTCTAAAAATGATCTATGACCTGATTGATGATTAACTAAGAATCACCATAAACTTAGAGATGAGATATATTCCAATGTACTACTTGTCAAATTCCTACAATAAGTGCTTCATACTCGGCCATGTTTTTTGTATAGGGAAAGCTGATTTTGAATGATTTAGAGATTAGATCCCCCTATGGTGTAATAAACAATAAGCCTACCACTGATCCATGTGCAATAAATGAACCATCAAAATATAGCTTTCAAGGTTGTTCCTCAAGGCTTGTGTCAATGATGGTAATTATGGATTTATCAAGAAATTAAAATGTGAGTGGTTATGTGTCTATGAGAGGTGCTTTAACAAGTTGATCTGCAAGAACTTATCCCTTAATTGCCTTTTGATTGACATAATCTATGTCAAACTCATTGAAAATCATGATCCATTTAGCCATTCTACCTTGTAAATCTATTTTAGATAGTATATACTTGAGTGGATCTACTTTTGAAATGACCAGGGTCTTATTATTCAACATGTAATGGCACAATTTTTGAGCTACAAAGACCATAGCTAGACAAGCTTTTTCAATAAGTGCATAGTTATATTCATATGTAACTAAGCTATGGCTTAAGTAGTATTTATCATGCTCCTTTCCATTATCATCATGTTGAGCCAAGAGTGCCCCTAGAGCATGATAAGTAGCTAATAGGTATAACAAGAATGGTTTTCCTAGCACATGAGGTAATAAAATAGGTAGATTAACAAGATAATCATTGAGTTGTTGAAAAGTTGTTTGGTAGTGATCATCCTAGTGAAATGCAACTCCTTTATTCAAAAGGTGTCTAAATGGATAGCACTTATCTACTAACTAAGAGATGAAGCATTAGATAGACTAGATCTTACCCTGCAAACCACAGAGTTGCTTTAAATTAGTTGGTGGTAGCATCGCAATTATAGCATGGAATTTAGTCAGATCAACTTCAATACCTCTATGAGACATGATGAAGCTAAGTAGTTTTCTTGAAGTTACACCAAACACACATTTCTTTGGATTGAATCTAACTTTGCAATCCTATAATCTTTCAAATATCTTACGTAGCACTGTTAAATGGTCAGCTCTGGTTTTGGATTTTCTTAATATGTCATCAACATAGTCTTTAATAATATCATGCATTATATCATGAAATATGATAGTCATGGCCTTTTGATATGTAGCTCCAATATTATTAAGGCCAAATGGCATTACCTAATAAATAAATGGTCCCCATGGAGTGGTGAACACTATTTTATGTTGGTCTTCTAGTGTTATTCTGATTTGGTTGTATCCTGAAAATCCATCCATAAATAAAAAAATTTCACAACCTACCATGTATTTGATGATCATGTCGATATTAGGAAAGGTAAAATCATCTTTAGGACAAGCTTTTTTGATGTCTTGAAAATTAGTACAAATTTTGATCCCTTCAGGCTTTTTACTAATAGGTACCACATTAGAGATCCATTTTGAGTAGTCAATAGATCGAATACATCATACTTCTAAGATTTTCTCCAACTCTTTATTTACCAATACAACAATGCAAGGATATATCTCACATAGCTTTTGTTTTACTAGTTTTGCATTAGGATTAACCATAAGGTGATGCAGCACCAAAGGTAGGGTCTAAACCTGGCATGTTTGAATAGGCCCATGCAAAAACATCTACAAACTCTCTCAACAAGGCTATAAAATGCCATGTTCCTCCTTAGTGAGGGATGCACCTAATTTTATCCATTTTATGTCTAATGGAGTCTCGATATTTACCTTTTCTGTATCTTTAATTAGAAGGGTTCAAACATCTTCTAGGATAGTAGGTAATGACTTAAACTATTGAATTGTGTTAGGGTCCTCTGTTAGGACTTGCTCTTCAACTTCTCCTAGGCATGATGAATCTGACTCCCCTAATGGGAGATCTAGCCATGTAACAAAAATAGTCAAAAATTCTTGAAGAATTTGATCAAATATTTTTTATTTCTCAAAGCTGAACTTGGATCCACAGGCAAGTTCATCATTGGTGGTCTTCTAGTCTAAATTTGAATAAGAATGAACACCCCTTTCTAATGGTGCCCAAAATAAGTTTTCACCACTAGACTGGCCTTTATTTTTATTTTTTCCCTAGTTAGAAATTGCCTCAAAGAGGTTTTCACATTGGGACCTCAATGTTTTACTTATTTGATTTTGTATAAGGGTGTTCACTCGCTCTCTAAAATAGGCTACAAGATTCAATGTGATTAAGAATCCTGATTTGTGATCTTCCAACGAAACATTGTCTCTAAGGCCTAAAAATTCATATAATGCCTCATCATTTTGGAACTCATCAATTGATAGATTGGATTCTTGTTGGTCCCAATCTATCAGTTGGGGATAGTATAATGGCAATGGGTTGTGATGAATGGCTAGTGTAAGGGTACAAATGGCATTGTTATCAAATAGGTTGGTTTCAGCTAAGTTATCAAAGGTGAGGCTATGATCAAAATTTGCTTCACTGACAGCATCAACACTAGTCACTGGTGATGGAGTTTGAATAAGATATGTGGGGTCACCTCTAGGTAGTTTAAATCTAAGTCCATAAGGTCTTTCATACTTAGTCATGGAAATTGGCTTGATAGTTCCTTGTTGATTCAGTCTGAGGCCTCTTCCTTCATAATTTTGATGCTCCATGATCCTATTGGGAATAGGATATTTTATATTTTTATAATAATCATCTTGGTTTTCATTGTATAACCATGATTCATCCCCTTCAAGAGGGTCAGGTCCTAGGTTAGATGGTAGTACAAATGTGATAGGTCCCTTATCTTTATTTTTTTGTTTCCAGTGCATATGTGGGGTGACTTTGGGTCACCCAAAGGTTTTTGGATTTTGAGGAAGATTGATCTTATGAAATGTATCATGGGTCACATACTCTCTTGATCGATTATCTAAAATGGTGAAATGATTGGAAGCTTCAGGAGGTGGCATGTGGGAAAGGGAATCTAAGGTATTAGGATTTATATAATTATCTGGTTAAGGATCAATAAGTATAGCTTTTCACTTATCCTACTTAGAACTTGGATTCATGCCATACTAATAATTATAGATTTAAAATTTAGCCTCAAGATGTTTGCAGTGTTCATATGGATGTAAATCTCCTAGAATATTCACTTCCATCCCTGAGTGGGAAAACTTGATACATTGGTACAACATTGATGGTACTACACAAATCTCATATAATCAAGGCCTGCCTAGAAGCATATTATATGATAACTCAAGATCAAGCATATGGAAAAGTGTATCATGGGTCAAAGGCCCAATGATAATTGAAAAAATAATGGTGTCTTGTGATTTTCTTTCTTGATTATCATAGGCTTTGATGGTTATTATTTTTAGCTGGAGATCTACCATTATGTACCCAAGAAGCTTGATGAGCTTTAAAGACACTATGTTGAGGTCAGATCCATTGTCTTTAAGGACACATTTCACTTTATGCCATCTGATACAAACTTCTATCTATAATGGATTATTATGGAGTGGGCCAAAGGAAGACATATCACTCTGGTTAAATGTGACTTATTAGGATTGAGTTATGTGTCCAACCAAAGCTTGAAACTTATCAGGGGATATGTCACTAGCAATAGTGGATTGGGTCAAAAACTCATGTAAGATGTTCTTGTGGATTATTTACATTCGTGGTAAATCTAAAATAAAAATTTGTGTTGGTGTCTTCTATAATTATTTCACAATATCAAATTTCTTGTCTTGGTGAATAGTGAATGGTTTATTCTGAAGCTGAACGGTTGGTTGGATGATAGGCAAAGTGTTGGATGGTTGTGGGCTTGGGATAGTAATCTTTGACCTCTAAGTTGTGATTGCATAACTAAGATTAAATACTGGACCATTATTGTTAATCATTATTGGGAATGGTGTAGGACCAAATAGGACAAGTCTCAATTACCGATGCACTCATATGTGGTCATGTGGCAAGGATGAGTTTTCAATATAAGGTCAAAAATGGGAAGTCCTAGTTTGTTGGTTTGCTTGTATGCATTCCCAGGTTAAAGAATGATTATCCATGTAATTTGGCTAAATGTTATTATTTAGCAATGGCCTAGACTGATTAGTGTTTGGTCTAGCATTAATGGAGATGGTATTAACACTACCCTGTGCAATATGACCTATAACCCTATTGTAGTCATGTGCAAATACATGGTAGGTTTATTGGTTGTTACTATTCTGACCTTGGTTTTGCTCATTATTTTGTCATTATAGGTTTTGCTACTGATTTTGTTAATTTTGTTGGTTCAGCCTTTGATTTTGATACTATTGATTTTGCTATTGTACTAGTCATTGTTGTTGTTATTGCTAATTATTTCACTATTGCTGATTATTATATCAAGGAAAGGGGTTTTGATAAATCCTAAGAGTTTTATTGGAAGTGGAAGCACAATTATCTAATGTTATCTCTCCAATGTCCAACATTTTCTCAATTAAATGCTTGATTTGGACACATCTTCATATATTATGCCCATTGACTTGATGATAGTCAAAAAATTCATTTTCATGGTACTAATCAGGATAAGGAATATCTTGCAAATAATGTTTTGGTATAGGCCAATTAATCAGATTAATAGCAACAAGCTTATGAAATATAGACTCAATAGGTTCTCCTAGGTCACTAAAGACATGACGTGTAGTCATAGTTCTCCTAGGGGGAGGGGTTTACAATAGTAAAGGTTATTGTATTTGTTGTGTAGGTCTTGGTTGTTGCACTTGTGATATTGGTTGTATAGGTTTTTGGGTAGGAGTAAGCTAAAAAGGTAGTATAGATGATGTTTGCACCATTTTCACATGATGGGATTTAGTTACTCCATTTCCCACAACATTCTTAATATGGTTGAATTGCTTCAATCTTTTTTGGTTATTAGCCTGTGCCAGTTGTGAAGTTTGCACTTGAATGAGATGTTGGTCATTTCCCTGATTGGTACCTTGAGTTTGATTATTTGAATTAAACTTGATGACTCATTTATTAACAAGTCCCTGCTCGATCAACAAACCTTTATCAATGATCTCTTTGAATATATGTGCACATTGTAGTTCCAAATGGTAGGCTATCTCACTATGCAAATTTTTGGTAAACACATTAGCTAATTATTTATCTAGTAAACTATGGGTGAAATGGCTCGTAATGGCTCTCCATCTCTATAAATAACTTCTAAAACTCTCACTAGTTTTTTTCTTTGCTTGCATTAAGTCCACTAATGAAATCTCATGCTCAAGATTATAGGAAAAGTGTTGCACAAACTTATCAAAAAGATCATCAAAAAAAATTATTGAATTTTTGGGCAACTTCAAAAACCACTCCAGGGCTTGTCCAACCAAGCTCCTTAGAAACAATAGCAAAAGGTATATGGAATTATATGCCATTGGTTGACATGTGACAAATATTTTGGTCAAATGAGCCTTAGGGTCACCTTTTCCTTTATATTTATCAAATTTCGATGGTTCATATCCTAGAGGAAATGGTATCTACAAATACTCCATGTTGAATGGATAGGAACATATGTCATCCAATTTGAACTTTTTAGTTTGTTTACTAACTTGAATGGTAGAAATTGTACCCTTCATCTATGTAGTTCTTGGGATAGGAAACTAGAAGGAATATTAGTTTGATGGAGAATTTGGGTTTGGATAGATGGTTGGGAGGTCATAAGTGGGACACTTTGATCAGGGTATGATAGAGATACTTATTGGGGTACATTGGTTTGGTTGGGGAATGGACCAAGAATATGCATATGTAGATTAGGATGTACTTGAAATTACACATTTAGTTGTGCAATATTCTAATTTGGGTCGGTGATAAACATTTGACTTAGAGGATTTTTTGGTTGGGATAGAGGGATATAACTATATTATGCCTACTATTGTTGAAAAGGGACATGCTACTGACTAATCAAACCTTATTATTGAGTAGGAACTTGTGGACTAAGACCCTATCTATGGATTTGTGGCACATTTTGAACCAAATGTTGTCTAGTAGGTACCTAAGAAATATGGGGACCTTCTTGTTACATGAATCCTTGTGAAGAAGTGAAAGTAGGTTATAGATTTAGCATCTATCATTGACCAATAGTTGTACATTATTGACTAGTCATTGCTTGGTTTTAAATTGGCACATTAATCTATGATTGAAAAGGTATGTTCATCATTACCTGGTAAGGTGGACCATTAGTTTCCCCTGATTGAGATGGAAATGTATTTATCCTCTATTGCATTGATATACTATATTGTGCCTATCATTATGGCATTAATTTTTAAGGAGGAGGAGGATTCATCATATTCTATCATTGAGGTGTGACATTGGCTATTGTTTAACTACCTAACCCCATAAGTTATACACTTGAGAAAGTAGTTGGTTGAGGTTAGGGTATAGAAACTCCTATTCCCTAGTATGTTGATCTATTCATAAGATTAACTACAAGCACATATTGTTGGCTATTTTTTTATGCGTTAGTACCACTTAGATCAGGATTGGATGTTATTTACACATTATCTACTATGTTTGGCTCACTATTCTATGTATAGGTTGAAGACATTTCTTCAATAATGGGCATATGCATCAAGTTATCTATCAAAGCAGTTTGTACGAATGGGTCAAAACTTAGATTCTCTTGTCTAGTTAACTCTATCAACATTCCTTTTGAAAGAACTAGGTCAATAAGAGGCTTACTTACCATGTTCATCTGATTGAAATCATGTGTTAGATTCAGGTAGGTTTGATATGTTGTTTGCATTTGGTTAAAGTGATCTTCTATGATGTTTTTGCCTTAATTAGATATATTATGATCTTGGTACATTGTTTGGACTAGAACCATAGGATTGCTATAAGAATCCTATTGATCACAAATGATATTGTGGGGCACTCTTACTAGAATTGGTAAATTTTCATTAGGAAATTCTGCTAGAAACTTGGCCCCTACATCTATGACTCTAACCAAAATCTTGTCTTTGTTCTCTAAAAAATGTCACTCAAATAAAAATGGATCATGGAAGTTGTAGTAGTAGAATATGATTGTTGAAGAATTGGCTTATCCACTATGGGTATTGTAGCTAGGTATTATGCAGTTTGTTATTCATCTTGTTCTAAATAAGGTGGTGTGTTAACCAGATAGTTAGCTAATGGATTTTGGTTTTGTGCCCCTGATTGAGTATTATAAGAGGGATAAAAATCCATCTCATAAACAATATTATCTGCATGGGGGTCTTGCACCATTTCTTCTGGTGCAACCACATTACTAATCCTTGGATTGTATATGAGTCCACTATGAGTGTAGGAATGCTTGTTAGGATCCATAGTCAATGCTTTATGATAAAAGGTCAAAGAGTTCTAAAAACTCTAAAAAAGATAATGTCTAAAATAGATGATGTTCCAACTTGGTCTAGATTCATCAAAAGGATCAAAAATTTTATGCAAAGTTTTTTGAGGAAATAAGCTAACGTGAAGTAAATAATTTTTCACTGTTCACACAAAGATAAGAAAGTAAATAGACCAAAAATAAAAATGCCAAACTCTAAGGTCAAAGTGTTTCAAATTAGTCTAGTCTAAAAATTTAAAAGTTGCTAGGTCTTTTGGCCAAACATGGCATCAAAAGCTAGGCTCAAACAAGGCATGCACTAGGACTCTTAGCCAAGTGGCATCAAAATCTAGACTTTGAAATAGATGAAATTTTTAATCTAATAGATTTGAAACACTTCTAACAAAAATTAGGCATTTGATTCTTGGACATGAACTTGATCAACTAGATATAAGGTATGAAACAAAAGGCACATTATAAATAGTTTATTTTCTCACAAAAATGGTATAAAACTTGGTTCCTTTGATAAACAAGCTAGACAAAAGTGGGTGGTATAACTGTTTTAGACAAAAGATCATAAAAGTTCACTTGGATTGGTGTGAAAATGTAGGAACAAATTTGGAACTCTATGCAAGGGGGTCTATGAAACAATATTTGGAATGTTTTGGGTAGTGTAATGATGTTATACTACCCAAAAGGTGTGACAAAAATTTTGTTTCAAAAACTCTCTAAGGCAAAGATGTTTTCCTACAATTTTGACAACATAACACTATTTTTATTGATTCAAAATGTTGTGGTGTATAGACTCAAAGTGCAATTTTTTAGCATTAAATGGCTTAAGTCTATCAAATGATGATAATGATTATGAGTCTTAAACAGCCTTCAACCTAGATTAGAAATTGAACCTAAGTTCCCTCAATTTTAGTGTAAATGGAAAATCCATTTAACACATCAAGCTTATCAACTTATAAAGGTGAAATTCCAAATTTAGATTATAAGTGAAGGACTTAAACAACTTTGGTAAAGGTCATAACTATGCCAAAGTGGATGATATAACTCTCAAGATTTTGATGAATTTTGAATAAGGTAAATTAATGATCTCACGTGGGAAGCATAAAACCTCTTTGTTCAAAGGAAAATTTGGGCTATGTGTTTGGTTTAGATTTTTTGTTTACACCAAGTTTTGACTTCAAACAAGACTCTAATCTAGGACAAGACCAACTAATTAACTGCTTCTTAAATCCTAAACTAGCAAAGTTGTTTGGTATTATTGGAATCTGTCAATATACATCATTTGAGAGGATTTTTAAGTGTTCATACAAAAGTAAATGTGCATTATATAGTAGGGTTTTTACACCCCCCTTCTCTTAAATGATAGTATTGTGACATGGACCTTGAGGCATACCTTGCACCAACAATACTTTTGTGATAAGTGAAGATTTATCTAAGATATAACAAGTTTTTGAATGATCTAGGGGAATTAATTACACAATGACTTTCATGTTAAACAATACAAAAGAAAAGCATGGATTTTAGGTTCGTATCACTTGGCTTGTTGCAAAAAGGTCTAGTCCTTTTTACAACCACTATATCTTATTATTTGCTCAGTGTGGTGAGATGTCCAAAGTGCCACTACGTCCCATGTGCAAATCCAAAGGAGCCAAATGAATTCAATGCCAGGAGATGAAACCCTGAGTCAAAGCTTCCCTAAAGAACTTACGAGAGGTGATGAAGTCCCCCTCGCAAGCCAAGTTCGCATAAAAATAAAGAAAGCATGAAAGTAGAAAGACTTTAGGGTCATTTTTAAGGTCACCCAAACTTTGATGAGTTTTTTGGGGAGTGCTTTAGATGAATTTCTTTCTAAGCCTTAGGCTAGGCTATTCGCAATAGGAATGGTGCTTTTGATTCCAAAGGTTCCCTTTAGGGGACAAATGGAAGAGCATACATGCAACATTCCTTTTTTTGCCAAACAAAAATTTAATCTAAATAACTATTGCAAATATTAATTGACAAGTGTGTTTAATTTTAATCCCAAATGAAAGTGAGTTGGTATTCAGTTGACCCCTTAGTCTTAGTTGATAAATTTGAAAGCAGTCATTATAAACATCTAAAAAATTTAAACACCAAAACAAAGTTCTTAATTGATTTTTAAGATTGCAAAAGGTGATCTAAACATGTTTTTATCAAATGTCAAGCTTGGTCCTGAAGCAAAAAGGTCAGCATGTCCTTTACCTTTGAAGATATTTTTGGTTTGAAACAACAATATTTATAAAAAGAGCTCTCAAGTCTATGTTTTAAGAAAAACACAATCATTGATGTTGGTTTATATAACCAACGACGATTACATTATCTAACTGATGTCGATTATCCAACTGACATCAGTTATACCAATGTGACCGTCAACAGGTATACAACCAATGTCAATTTTACTAACTGATGTTAGTTAAGATATGAAACTGATGTCAGTCTTACTTGTTGACATTAGTTACTATGTAAAACTGTGGCAAACAAAAATGGAAAAATAAAATTAGAAAATCAATTTCCAAGAGTTTTAAGGGCCCAAATGAATATTTTAAAGTCATAAAATGATCTTATTCAGGTGTGAGATGCATCTAGTCCCACTGAGCATGCCATTATGTGATCTAGGAATGTGACTCAAGAGAGGATGGTTAGTATGGTGTTAGTTCCAAAATGAAAACAAAATGAAAGAAACACACAAACTAGCATAATATCTCTTGGCCTAGATACTAGGGAGAGTTTAGTTAACAAAAACAAATGAAAAACACAACTAAAAAGTAAGGAATAAAACACAATAATTCCTTCACCTTCCTTGGATGATCTAAATTTCTTTGTAGTAGTGGCTTGCTCGATTTTGTGCTCATGAAGTCCTTGGCAATATAAGCATGGCTACCCCCATCTCTTCTTGGCACCTTTGGCTTGTGGCTTGGCTTGGCTTGGAATCAATTTGGAATTATAACTTTGCATTCTTAAGTCTTTTGAATATATTTGAGCATAATAAATTTTCACCAAAATAGCTTAGAAATGATGTGGTAAGGACTCCTATTTATAGATTTTTACAAATGTCTAGAATCAACCTAAACCATCCATCCTGAGATTGAGATGTGTGGTTAAGGATTAATTAAATTTTTGGAATTAAGTTTATAATTATCCTCATCATGACATTGGATGAAGGGGTAATTAAGATGCATTTATGGCATCATGGAAGGCATTGATGAGGTTTGGAGGGCATGAATCCTAATATTTGTGGCATTTATGGCCTAGGGATGTCTTCCCAAGAAATGAGGTCACTTGATGCAAATATTTCATATTTATTTCCAAAAATAATTTTTCAACAAGTTTTCATATAATTCTTAATTAGGATCTAATTTGGTTTAATTATCTCTAAGCATGATTAAGAACTTTGTGCACAAATTACTCAATTAGATCAGAATGCCTTGTTATTGGTCCAAAATTTGACTAGATTGGAATTGGAAGGTAATGTTAGATACATTGAATCTGTTATCCTTTTTATGATGTTACCAACAAAAAATGATGAAGGCATGTGTCTTGTTTAATATATTTGATAGGAAAGATCAATCCAGAGCACTTAGGTGCAAAATTAACATTTTGACTCGAAATGATTTGATCAAAGTTAGTTGGCCCATAAATTGCATCATACCATTTAGGGATACCCTGGATAAAATTGACACTTGAATATGTCAATTTCACATCATTTAGCATGTTTTAGTATTTTTATGCTACATTATGCATTTTGGGTGGAAATTAGTGAAAATCCTAATTGGAGGTTATCGGTGGCCAGTTTTAGGTGTCTATAAAGGGGTGCACCAATAAAGGGGTGGGAATACCATTGGTGCTTCTCAAGATTATTATCCCTTTACTACCACTTGATATATACATAACCATCTCCTAAAAAAACATTCTCCTAAGCTTTGCCTCCTCTTTTTCACCCTTTTCTAGTGATTTTATGCCTTCATTAGCCCTTCCCTAGCCTAAACTCCTTTTTATGGTTTACGATACAATGTCAGTCGCATCAACCTTATACTCTAAATGATAAAACTCATTTAGGGTCTAATCCATCCCATGGTCGACCTACACCAAGACCTAATTTATTTTTTATAATAATGATATAGAGTCAATTGAGTTGACCCTATCAACTAAAATATTATAAAGGACTAGGGTTAGATCCAACTATATATGCACACTCATTTCATCATTTATTAAGAAGATAAGAGAAGAAGAAGAGATATATATTATGCAAATGACTATGAATCATTCTACTTGAGGAACACAACTTAGGGTTTCATACTTTCTTTGGAGATATGGATCTTGTCTTGTGGAGAAGTCTTTTGGATGCATAGATAGGTTATGTAGCCTAAAGATGATTTATCCTTATCATCCTTACATTAAAAAAAAAAAACTCTTTCAGCTCACATTGGCTAAGGGATATATTGAGACTCATGTGTTCAACTTCAAAGGTAAATATTCCTAACTTTGTTCCTCCTTTGTAAGAGTAGATAGATATGTATTTGTACTTCTCTCCTATACATTAGGATTTCATATACATTGACATGAGTATATATCTCCTATGCATGTTTAATTTTTATGTTTATTACCCCCACTTTGTACCACAATATTTGAAGATCACTAGATTAGACTTTTACTTTGATTTTTTCATTTATACATTGTGAAAATTAAAACATAGGACCTAGTTAGGATTATTGCATAATTTTCCTTGATTGGAAGCTTTGGAACCCTCCCTAGTGATATTATTATGGTAAGAGATCCCTTGGCAAGGTATAGTGGATCCATCTTGGTCACGACCCCAAATATTTAATGTATCAATAATCATAAGTGTAATTAGGATTTATATTCTTTGATCTAGGATTGATTTGTAGATCAGTTGCATTTTTTTTATATACATTCTGGTGAACCCAATATGAATCTAACCCTTGCAATTTTTCTTTCATGCTATCATTATTATCATCATTTATATTTTTATATATTATTAGTATTATATCTAACTATTCGATATAGTCCTAACTTTCTACGCACATGTTTAACACACAGTCACTTCAAAATGACTCTACTATGTCTGTACAGGTCTTCATTAATTACAAGTTACTAGATAGAGAAGTTCGATAAAGTATTCTTATTTATTTCTATATTATCATACACTATTGAATAGGTAGAATCTATCTACAATTTTTTTATGTCAACATACAGTTCAATAAATACTATCAAACAAGTCGACTCTGTTCATTATTTCTTCTTCAGCACATAAGGTTTTGTAAAAATTGGTCAAACTAGTCAACCTTATTGGTAGATTTTGAAAGCAAAAATTAAGCATTAAAGCATAAAAATTTGCAATCTAAATTTTCCTCAATCCCACCAAAGTTCCTTTATTTTCTGTCTTTATCATTTCAGTTCTTCATTCAGTTCTATTTTTCACAAATTTGTAATCTACAAAACTACAACCTTACAGCTAACTAGGTTGACTTAGTTAACTTAGTTCTATAGTTTGTTTTCTGTCTAAGAGACATAGTCAACCTGTTTAACTTTTTTCTTTAAGACCTTGATTTTGTAGAACAACAGTGACCCATTTCAGTTTATTCTATACTATTTGCATATAGTGTCACCTAAATTGATTCTATACTATTATCAATTAAGGAATTAACATCTATTTACTAGTAATTAATTCTCATTTCCTTTTCAATAGTTTGCATGCTTAGATTAACTCATATAGTCTAAATAGGTGGTTTTTTAAATTACCATTTTAGTTACACTATTTTACTCTTTTGCAAATAATACCAAACCACTTTACATTCAAAAAACATTAAATATTTATCTTCCTAAGGCCTACCTACTTGGATTTCATCACCAAGGGGGAAGCCAACTTGGTTTTCTATCCAAATATAAATATGTGGTTAATGGTATATATTGACAAAGCACCCAACACCCTTATCTCTACAAGATTATGAAGTGAGAGGATAGGCCCTAATATCAATCCATTAGATTTGCCAATACAGATCCCTTCAGTCCAAACATGCTAAAACCAACCTTAGATTACTTTTTAGTTCCCTATTTCAACCAACTTTTCCATCTTATAAAATTACACTTTATTATAATCTAATAACACTGAAGGTGGCCAATTAGTTAGCATTTACTTTTCAAGGTGTTTCTTTCTCTTTTATCATTGTGTGTTGTATTGCAAAAATTTTATTGGAAAATGTTGGTACAAGACTTGTGTTGTGTGCTCTAATTGGATCAGTCACATTGATCCAATTGTTTGTGTGTTTACATTCATTCTTGCTTCAAAATATCTTGAAAAATATTTTTTCTATTTCATAACATTATCATCTTAGTCAATAAGCCTTTTATAGACTATTTTATCTTCCTATCAATAGTACACAATCGACCTACATGACTTTGTCTTCTTATCCCCCTATTTAGTTCTTTATTATACCAAACACAGTCAACCTGCATGATTATTTATCCTTATCAAATTGTTTATCCTTCATGTCTACCATACATAGTCAACCTAAATGACTGTGTATCCTTATCTTTATGTTTAACTCCCTAGGTTATAGAATAAAGTTGACTAGTTTGACTTTCTATTTCATTTTTTTATTTTGTCTTTGCATCATCATTTCTTTAGCTTCCTCCTTTCATCCTGAACTTGATTTTTGAGGATGACATAGAGTTTCACTCATCAGATATGATGAGGTTTACCAATATCAATAGGTTTCCCTATAAATAACTTGTGTTTTCTACCATAGATGAAAGTGATATGCATGTGGCCGCTTACACTACAAATTACATGACTTCTCATGCATCTTTAGTTTGTAATCCTCTTTTATCCTTAGAAAATCATCCTAAATTAGAGTATACTCTGGAAATGTTTTTCTTTATTATTGATTTTCCTCAACATCAAGAAAAAGACCCTTTCACTATTTACAACCTTATGATAAGTGGTCAATAAGAAGAACCCCAGTCACCTTCTCACACATCATTTCATAGATTTGGGGTTAATAGCCTCTTTATTTCTTAACCTTTCCATTATATTTTGACTCCTTCTCACACTATGACCTCTTCTTCATTGATTTATTCCACCTCCATGACAAGTATCTATACTCACATGGTAGGTTCAACATCTAGTGGGAATTTTCTAAGACCCACTCTTCTCCATCACTCCACTAGTAAATTATTTACTAAAAATGGTAATCGTGCCTCTAGTTCTTCTTTCTTTTATAATCCTTATTCTAGTGCATCTTTCACTACACATGCTATGAATGCCTCCTTTTATATGAACACCTATAAAACCGCTAGTGTTATGCATGCCACTACTCATAGTAGCACCCAACCCACTAATACCAATGCTAATACTTCTCATTTTATGCAAACTAATCAAAACACTACTGAAACCCATCAAATCTTATTACAAAATCTTAACCAAATGAATGTTTTCTAAGCTAATAATGCCAATAGAATGATGCAAATGTAGAATCACCTTACTCACCTTCAAAATCAACTTTAATAGGTTCAATGGGGAGTGAAAAATCAAAATGTCTCACCCCCTCACCCCCCTTAAGGATTCCCATGGCAACCTTATTCCCCAACCACTTCCTATTAACAAAATGATTAAAGTTGTTCAAATAAACCTCTTACACCTCAAATTGCCAATATAGATATAGGATGTATCGCCTCTACCATTAGTTATAATGGGTCCACTAATTCTACCTTACACTTAAAAACATTTGGCAATCTACATGTTAGGAACCTATGTTCCTACCCTTCTTTTTGTCTTTATTAGTGTATTAGTCATTATGGATGCATATGCTTTGTAAGTCATCCTTTTAGTATATTTTAATTATCCCACATGAATGATAAGTATTAGTTGATAAAATAGAATTAATATTTAAGTAACATAATTGAATTATCCCACATGCATGGGAAGTATTAATTGCTAAAATAGAGTTAGTATTTAAGTAAGTATTGAGGCCCAATGAAGGCATTGATGAATATTATTGTATTGAGCTTGTTCAAAAGAGGTTACCCCCTCAAAATGGATTACGATCAATATAACACATTTGAATTATTCAAAGTTAATTTTTGAAGTTATTTTTATTATTATATTATTTTCTATAATTCATAAAACTATGCAGTAGGTTCATCACATCTGGTATCAGAGCACTTTCCTCAACCTGTAACTAGATTTTGGATAATTTTTTTCTTATAGTAGTGGATTTCTAGGAGTTACACCCTTTATAAAAACTATTTTTCATTGTATCTATTTTTATATCTTCATTTGTAGGTTCAGATAATGGTAAAATTCCCTTCTACATAACTATGGAAAGTACTTGGGCATGTAGCCCTAAAACTCATTGTGAGGAGTACCATAGGAACCTTGAAGTAGCTAGCCCATTAAGAGGATCTTTCAGCAAAAAATATAATGACCCCATCTTGATTGACTAGTTCCCACCCATGAGGTAAACCAAGAGCTATCATTTAGAGGTAGATTCATGGCCAAAATTTTTGGAGAGCATTACTTGTTCATACAACATTGGTGGCCAGAGAGATTTATTAAAACCTTTAGGCAGATGAAAAAACTTGGGGCTCATATCAAACATATAAGTTTCTATAGATTATCAGTAGAAAAACTAGTTTTAGATTAACATAGTGGTAACTAAAAACTTGTGGATAGACTTTTGATAGGAGCATCTTAGAAAAACAAGTTTTAGATTAACACAATGGTAACTGAAAACCTATGGATAGAATTTTGATAGAAGCATCTCAAAAAAACCAATTTTAAATTAACATAGTGGTAACTAAAAACATGTGGACATACTTTTGATAGGATCAACCTAGAAAAACTAGTTTTAGATTAGCACAATGGTAACTGCAAACCTACAGACAAACTTTTGACAATAAAAACCTAGAGAAACTAGTTTTAGAAAAAAAACATCTTTTTACCTTATATCTCCATATCTATCTTTGGTGATCCTAAAATTTTACCAAGACACCTAAAATTTCATTATGCACCTTTTCTTCCTTGAGGTCCCATCTCCCAATTTCACTTCCAATAGCCATCAATCTCATTTTTTTATTTTTTCAAGTTTTGCCACAACTTCATTTTTTATCCTCTTGCTTCAAAAAAATTTTAGTGTTCCTTTACATTTTCTTCTCCTTTGTCCCTATTTGAAAATTTTTCCAATTTTTCCATTTCAATTCTAAAATTGCCTTTGCCTTCATCAATCATACCCAAACAATTCCAAAAAAAATCGTAAACATACCTTTACCCTTCCACTTTCATCCAAATTAAAAAAGTGCCTAACTCTGTCTTAAAACTTATTTTTCTATCCATTGTAAAAAAAACACTAGTTAGGGTAGTCACCCATATAGGTGAAAAAATCATGTAGGAAGAACTTACCACATTGAAAGCCTAGGTCACTAAGTTAACTAAAAGGATGTATGGATTGAATTAATAGAATAGCATTCTCCTTAATAAGTTACAGAAGGAGTCTTCTTCAGAGAATAATTTCTCTTTTCAACACACATCACATGGGCCTACATTGTAATTTCCATGGTTCAATGGTATATATCCTACTAGATGGATATATCGAGCTAAACAGTTATTTAACCTTCAAAATACTTATTTTATTAGCATAGTCCCAATTACTTCCTTTTACTTAGAATAAGAAGCACTTCAATGGTACTATTGGTATCTCAAGTCAAATTATGAACCTGATTGCAAAACCTTTTCATCCTTACTTCTAGGTAGGTTTGGCCCTTTTACATTTGAGGACTTTATAGGAGATCTCATCAAACTCTACCAAATAGGCACCATTCATGATTATCAGATTAAATTTGAGAAATTGGCTAATCACACTGAAGGGTTATCAGATAACTTCTTCAAGAGTTATTTTATTAGAGGCCTCAAAGAGCCAATCTTTGAAGGTGAAAATTTTTTAACCCACTAACTTTATGGCTGCCTTGGGTCTAGATAAGTTAGGAGAAGATAAGCATTCAATGCAGCATCAACTTCCCACTTTTCTACCCATAAATAGCACAACAAACCAATAACCAACCACAACCACACCAATCAAGTGCCTTACTAAGGTAGAGATGTGGGATCATAAGGAGAAAGGATTATGCTATAATTGTGATGAGAAATGGGTTAAGGGTCACTGATTCATCACATAAAATCTTTACTTGCTAGATGTGGACTCACTGCTAGAGCAAGACAATGAGCCTAATATCTAAGAATTCTAGGATTCTCAAGTGGAATAAAGCCCTTCTGATGAATCATGGCTCAAGAAACTCAACCTAATATTTCCCTCCATGCACTTGTAGGTGTGACCACCCCTCAAACCATGAAGGTCAAAGGGTTCTTTAAAAATATTCTTCTCACAATCCTCATTGACTTTGGTAGCACACACAATTTCATTGATCCTTATATTTCTAAGCATGAAAATTTATTTATACACCCTTGTTCTATCTTTAAATTCATGATTTCTAATTGAGGGAACATTTCCATATAAAGGAAAATTTTATAATGTGCATATCATGATAGGTGATTACACTATTCACTCAAATATGTTTGCCCTACCCTTTGGGGGATGTGATGTGGTTCTAGGAGTGTAGTGGCTCTATACATTAGGACCTATTATATGGTATTTCTCTAATCTTTGGATGCAATTCACTAATAGTGTACATAATCACACCTTAAAAGGGTTATTTCCTAGGTCTTCTAATATCATCAATTCCCATCGCATGGAAAAAACTCTAAAGAAAGGCTCATATGGGATCACTTCCCATCTACACTCCATACAACTCTAACTCTCCACTTTTACTCACTACCTTGCTTATTTAAAATCCATCCTTGACAAGCATGCAACCATATTTCTAAATCTAGTGAGTTTTCCCCTTCACATCCTAAAGATCATCACATTCTAATCCTTCTATGAAGCATCCCACCCAACATCTACCAATACTACTATCCCTATCTACAAAAAATTGAGATTGAACAATTAGTATGGGAACTCCTCAAGTTCAGAGTTATTCACCCAAGCACCAATCCGTACTCCTCCTCAGTGCTTCTTATCCATAAAAAATGGGTTGTGGTGTATTTTCATTAACGTTTGTGCCCTTAACCACCTCACTATCAAAGACAAGTTTCTAATTCCGGTCATCAATGAGCTTTTTGATGAGCTCCATGGGGAGAATTTTTTCTCCAAATTAGATCTTCATTCTGGCTATCATCAGATCCACGTGCATGTTGATGACATTCTAAAGATAGTTTGTCACACTCATGAGGGTCACTAAGAATTATTGGTCATGCCATTTGGACTTACAAATGCCCCTTCAACATTTTAGGCCCTAATGAATAAAATATTTTGACCTTTCCTCTATCAATTTGCTTTAGTTTTTTTTGATGATATTTTGATCTACAACTGCACATGGGATGAACATCTCTAGCATCTTGATATGCATTTCAACTTCTAGAAGATATTAAATTATGTGCCAAGTAGTCTAAGTGTTCCTTTGGTCAAGAATAATTTGAATATCTAGGGCACATTATTTTAGCCAATGGGTTTTGCATAGATCCAGATAAAATTAGTGTCATGCAACATAGGTCTCAACCAATGACCCTCAAGAGCCTTCGTGGCTTCTTCAGCCTTATAAGATACTACCACAAGTTCATCAAGTATTATGGCAAGATTCTAGCTCTTGTAACTTCCTTCTTGAATAAATATGTATTCACATGGGATATCATAGCTAACCAAGCATTCGTGGCACTCAAACAAGCTATGTGTAGCACACTAGTTTTGGCCATGCCAAACTTCACCAAAATTTTCACCATTAAAAGTGATGCATGTGGCAATGGCCTTAGTGGTATTCTTCTCTAAGAAGTTCATCCCATTTCCTTCACTAGCAAATCCCTTTTTAGATGAAATTTGGCTTTGTCTACATATGAAAAAGACATGATAGCCATTATGCATGCAGTATAAAAATGGCATCCATACTTACTTGGGAATCATTTTTTCATTAAAATTAATCATCAAAGTTTGAAATACTTCTTGGAAAAATGGGTCTCATCCCTGACATAATATAAATGGGTCATCAAAATCATGGGATATGATTATGAGATCACTTACAAGAAGGGTAAAGACAATTTAATGGCAGATGCTCTCTCCTACATATTTGAGGACCAGACTTCCCTTTCTACCATCTCCATGCCTATCCTAAACTAGTTGAAATATATACACCAAGGGTATGAACATGATCCCTCTTTACACCAACTCATTTAATAATTGACCATTAACCCCTCTATAGAACCACATTATTCATGATATGGTGATTCTCTACATTATAAGGGATATTTGGTACTTCCTAATAACATATACCTTCATCAGGCTATATTCTATGAAATCCATGCTTCTCCATCAGTAAGGCACTTAATATTTCACAAAACATATGAGTGGGCATGTCAAAAAAATTTATAGAAGGGGATGAAATGGGAAATTAAATAGATGATGGTCGAATGTGATACCTACCAATGTAATAAAGTTTAAACCACAATGATTCCTAGTTTGCTCAAACCCTTGCCCATCCCTATTAGGATCTAGACTAATATTTTTATGGATTTCATTAAGGGCATCCTTAAATATGATAGCAAAATAGTGATCATTTTCATGATCAACCAACTCTCTAAATATAGTCATTTTTATGCCCTCGTCCACCCTTATATAGCTTCCATGATCACATAAGTTTTTTTGGATTAAATTTTCCATCTTCATGGCATCCCTTTTTTAATTGTCTTTGATCATGATGCAACTTTCACTAGCCATTTTTGGAAAGAGTTATTCCAATGTATAGGCACACAACTGAAGATGAGCTCTGGGTATCATCCCTAAACTGATGGCAAAATATAAATCATCAATAAATGCTTGGAAAGATTTCTTCATTGCTCTGCATCGAAACAATAGCACTAGTGGGTAAAATGGCTCCCTCTCACAAAATGGTGGTACAATACTTCATACCACACTTCTATTAAAATGACTCAATATGAAGCAATTTATGATTAAGTGCCCCTAACACTACTCCCATATACACCTAGTAGTTCCCTAGTTCAAGAAATTGACACTACTCTCCACCATCAGGATCAAATTCTCAACATCCTATAGGGATAATATCCATCTGGTATATAACCAAATGAAACATCAGGCAAATTATCACCACTCCAGGTATACCTTTCAACCTGGTGATAAGATTTTTATTTGTCTTTAGTCATACAAGCAATCCTCCTTAAAACTAAAATGGCATCATAATCTTGCCCCAAAATTTTATGGGCCATATAAGGTTCTTTAATAGATTAGGTATGTTGCTTAAAAGTTATAACTTCCACCTTCCTCCCAAATTCACCCAATCTTTCATGTCTCTTGTTTGAATAAATTTATTGGACCTGTCATTAGAGCACAAATAATTTTACCCAAACTTATTAATGAAGTCTCCATCCTTTTCAACCTAAAAGTTGTCCTAGATAGGAACACCTACAACTTCGCTCCTACTCCATCACGAAAGTCTTTTTCTAATGGCACAGCATGAAACCCAAAGATGCACATGGGAACCATTATTCCAAATTAAACAATGATTCCCACATCTAAAGCTTTGAGGACAAAGATTTTTCTAAGGGGGAAGTGATGTTAGGAACTCTTATTCCTACCCTTCTCTTTGTATTTGTTATTGTATTAGGCATTATGGATGCATATGATTTGTAAGTCATCCTTTTAGTATATTTTAATTATGTCACATACATGGGAAGGATTAGTTGGTAGAATAGAATTAGTATTTAAGTAAGTATCATAATTGAATTATCCCACATGCATGGGAAGTATTAGTAACTAGAATAGAATTAATATTTAAGTAAGTATTGAGGCCCAATGAAGGCATTGATTAATATTATTGTATTAAACTTGCTCAAAGGAGGTTACCCCCTTGAAGTGGCCTATGATCAATAAAACCTATTTTAATTATTTTAAGTTACTTTTTGAAGTTATTTTTATGATTCCATTATTTTTTATAATTCATAAATTTGTGTAGTAGGTCCATCACATCATAAAAATATTGGGTCAAAATAAACATTTTTACCACTACCAAGCTCTTAGAAAAGACCCTCTCTACATATGCTTTAGATTGGTATAATCAACTCAAGTCTCATTCTATCACTAGTTTGGAAGATCTAGTTAATGCCCTAGTACAAGAGTTTCAAACTAGTGACCTTCCTAAAAATACTTTGGCTTATTTTATCAACTACAAGAAAATTGAAATTGAAACCACATAAGCTTTTATCAAATGGTAAAAGGCATTGTCTAAAAAATATGAGAATAACATGGTAGATGATAATCTATTTCATCTATTCACTAACTCTATCTATCTTAAGTTTTAATATTGGGTTAGGACTCTCTCCACAAACTCTAAAAGAGGCCCTTGACCAAGCCAAACACCAAGATTTTTTCATGCATCAGTTTGAGACATCCCAATCTCCTGTGGGCACTCGCATGCTCATCAAAAATAAAAATTATTATGCTACCAATGATGGTGTCACTAATTCCTATAATACCATTCATAATATATAAGTTATTGATCTTGACCCTAGTCTAGAGCATGCTTCCCCTTTAAACCATACCCCTAATTCTTAATTTTCTCACATAAATAACATCAATTTTCATAATCCATTATTCTTAGTATAACTCCAAAATATTCTACCAAGGCCTCTTCTATGAGATATTGACCCCACTCACCCTTTGAAATCATGGTATGATCCAAATAAATTTTGTTGGTTTCATGCTAGTTGGGGTCACTCTAATGAGACTTGTAGGCAATTACGTAACTTATCTATGGATTTCCTCCTTGATCCAAATTTTGATCATGATTCCCTCATTCATAAATGTTGACAATCCTATGATATTTCCTTCAAATCTCACAAAAAAATAAAATAAAAATCAAGCTTTAAACTAGGCTAATGTTCATATGGCCATCTATAAAGACCCTCTTCCTAATCACCAAGACAATAATGGCATGCCTACTCCTTCCACCAGTAACATTGAAAGTCTTATAGACAAAAATCTCGAAGAGAATGTGGTAAATATGACTAATATGTGATGGGTAGTTACTTTCATTGATTTTAATGTAGTAAATATGACTAATATATGACGGGTAGTTAGTTACACACATTCATCAATCATCCCAAACATTTTTTATTATCCAAGATTCCTACCCAACTCATCTGATAGAGTTGGGGCAAGAGGAACTCATCTCTTTCAAAGAACAAATTCCAACACCTCCATTAGATAACACCTCTCATACTATTTATATAATTTCCCCAACCTCTCTTCCCATTAACAACATTATTCAACCTTCTAAAACCACTTATTTGAATCTATCACAAGATAAACCTAAATTAATTACCCCATCCTCTCAAGACAATCAACCGATTTATCTCCAAATTAAACCAACCACACCCTATCCACACAAGTTTACATGCACTTCTAATCCTCCTTCCCAAGATATCCTCCAACATTATGCACTTGTATCCAGTAGTACACCCATGGGTTATGATGAATGGGATCCTATAGCAGAGTTTACCAATATCCCATCTCAAATTCCCTTTCTAAAACTCATGTAGACTTCTCAATGTCACCACAACTACCTTATGAAACTCTTAATCTAAATGAACATCCCCCATCCTCCCTTAGCAGGATGTGAAACTACCTTATCTAGGTCAGAATATATTATATTTCAACAATGAAAAGAGATGTCTATACACATTGATGAAACAATGGACACTTTTCTTTCTCTCAAATTTCTTATTGCTTATATGATCTCAGATGAAATTTTTCTTCATGCAGATGATCATCCTCTCTTTATAAGTATCCAAACCAGTGATATCCAAGTCAAGCATGTTTTGATTGATGAGTGTTTAGGTACTTGTGTTTCCTCTCTCTAATTTAGTAAAACTATTGGATATTCTGAGTGTAATCTTAATTTTACACGTATCACATGTCAAGGTTATGATTGAAGTCAATTTCCTCCTTTAGGTTGTGTGTAAATACCTATTACCATTCCACTTATCATTGTTTAAGTGAAGGTTATGATATTCAATTTTCCCCTTTCCTACGATATCTTTCTTGGAAGGCCATGGACTCATTGCATGAGGGTTGTCACCTCTTCTACCTGCCAATGTGTCAATTTTCCCCATAATGGTGCTATATATAGGATTCAAGGTGATACTAACCCTTAGAATTTTGAACAATTATAATACCCATTGTGTATTCAAAATTTCAACCATTGAACCCTTGTCGAGTTTTCCATTCTAGAAATCTTAATGTTTTAATTTCCTTATCAACTTTATATGAGGTTATCATGGTCACAGAACTCATCAAGAACATAACACCTAACCTATTATAATTTGATGATGATGAGCCTAACGAGATCAACCTCAAAATTAAAAATTCATATATCTCTCCTCATTTCATTTCCCAAATTCCACCATATTTGAATATGCATTCCCATCAACCACCTAGTGATAATATACCTGTGGTCTTAACTAAGATTTAGAATTATATTCATTACACAACCTCTGATGAGAAGGTCATACCTAATTATGCCATTGACTTTGATACAACCAACTATGATGATGATCATACTTTAGATGATCCATTTCTAGGAGGTCTTGTTCAAGCTAGAGATGATGAGATCCTTCATTATCATACTTTTTTGTTTTAGTCATTTTGTTCATCTTATCACATTCCATCTTATATAATTCCTAATTTTAGCATTATTCTTATTTTTTATAGGGTAGAGATAGAGTGTTCACATGACACACCTCCACTTTCCAAATAACCTCTTAGGATCATGCTTATGAATTGTGCTATGACTAACACCTATCTCTTCACTAGATACCAGGATCCCTATAGCTTACTTCCCCCTGAGATGCTTACTACCATTCTTAAACCCTTTATGCATATTTATCTTCCCTTAGTTGAGCCTAATTTGGATCCTACTCCTACTCTACTTTTAGTTTATCCTCCTCTTATATCTAAGTCTATTTCTCCTTATAATGAGCCTTGCCCAGTCTCTCCACCAACCCCACCTCCTCTTAGTGATATCTTACTTCCTTTACTAGAACTTGATCCCTTGTTCTCCTAATGGGATGATCAGTCATATTGTGACATTCATAGATTTTTTTAGTAATTGGATTAAAGACTGTAAACTATACCAAATTTTTCTAGCTTTTACTTCTACTTCCTCTGTTAGTAAACCCACAAATTCTACTAACAAGCGTATGTGTTGATTTTATAGCACAAATAATAATTCCTCCACCCATTGTTAAAATCTTTGATAATATATTGACATAGTACATCCTACTCTTACTTAGCCTAAAGATAAGGTTATACCTCCTCCCAAGTTATTAACTAAGTATATTCCCAAATATGGAGGAGAATATTGTCTATGGCACCATTGTAGTACCCATCACACTGATCATTTCTTCATCCTCCAATAACATCTATAGGATCACCTTATGACCATTCATGTGCCCATTGTTCCTCCTCCCATAAGTCACCCATGAAATAAGGATCCTCCTTCTTCCCCCATGGTCTTTCCACATGTGGTTCCTTATTCTCTCATGGTTCCTCCACTTTTGGTCCCTTCTCCACTGATGGTTCCCCCACCCATAGAATATTCTCCACCTATGGTCTCTTCTCCACCTGAGTTTCCCTTTCCACTCGTGGATCCTCCTTCACCTGTGGTCCCTTCTACATCCTTATTCTCCCATAGCTTCCACTCTTATTCTTTTTCCTAAGTATTCTATGTATGATGACCCTTGTGAGCATGATCCTTCATCACTACCTACATTTTATGTAGAGGATATTTGACGAGAGGTCTTTTCATAGTTTTCACTAAAGATCAATGAGACTCTTGCTTTAATTAGAGTCCATATTCATAGAGATCTATTTGATGTTATGGATAATGTTTGTGGATATATTTACTAGTATTTAGGAATATAATATGGTGTTATTTCATTTTATTCTTCATTATACTTTTGTATTGGATGTGTGTTCCATGTGTGTGTGTGTGTGTGCATACATATATATGTATATATGTAAATATATACATATATATAAAAATATATGTGTGTGTATGTGTGTGTGTATACACACAAAAACATACACATTTATGTATATATGTAAATATACATACATACATGTGTGTGTATATAAACATATGTATCTATACATACATACATACACACACACACACATGTATGTATGTATGTATGTATAGATACATATGTATATATACATATATACATACATGTGTGTGTGTGTATTTCATTTGACCTTGTGTTAAATTTTACTTCATTTATCTATCTTATATGGCTATTTATATTTCACATTATGTGTTGTCTATGGTGTCATTTTATTTCCTTATGATCTCTTATGGATTATTTTCATGATTGCATACTTATTTTTATGAGTTCATTTATTTCCATGGATGTGTTTGTCTTTTCTCATGATTGTTTGCTACCCTATCTCAACAACACAAATAATTATCATTGTGACTTGGTGATACAAACCTTTCTCCCCTTAGTAGTCCTTATTTACCTTGTGATCAATTAGAAAACAAGTCATCTCAATATCATTCTCTATTTGACCAGTCCAATTTGGATCTCCCATTATTCCCCCTTATTTCCTTTCATAAATTGTGCATACACATGGTTGAAACTTGAGATGACATATTAGTTTATAGGTAAGCCTAAGTTTTTTAGTCATTCATGTCTTTGAATACTTAACTTCCTTTAGCTAAAGTCTAAGGATCATTCATGTGTATCACTTTGTCTTTCATGTTGGTTATTCCAAGTCCATATGGAGGATGAATCTTAAAATCTATAAAAATTCAAAATCCAAATCATTTAAAAAAAAGGAAATAATACAAAAGGCAACATTCAAAATTTCAAAATTCAAATCACACTAAAATACATGATTCAAAGCACATCTCCTTTTTATAATCAAATCTCAAACTCCAAAGTTGGCCTCATGATAGAGTCGAGGTTCATTGGGATGTGGTAGGCTAGTATATTGGAAAAGCAAAATTTTTAAAAAAAAAAAAAATAGTGCTACCTAATTTTTCACATAAGTATCAAATATTCTCAGTAGACTAATGACTATGTAAGAGGTCCTGAGGAACGGGGAACACATTGTCAGAAGGTAGGTTCATTTTATTTTTTCTTTTTCATCTAGCCAACATGAGTCAATCTTAGTATCTCACTTATTTACATATATATCTTTCTGTTTATTGGGAATATGTATCATTTGTATATTGATGGTCACTAGCCACTTAGTGTCTTTTCTATGTTCTTAGTGTGCTTCATGTTTGCTAAGGTCTTCTCATAGATGCCTACATTATGATTTTTACATTCCCTCTTCCATTTATAACCATCATAATATTTCCCCTTGAGAAATATTGTTTTGTTAGTTGATCACTCCCCCTAGGAGTTTTCATTAATGATTTATATTGTAAGACCATGGATAGGACTAGGCATTCCTCACTAATTACCACATTACGAACATTCCTTTTCAAAATCATTCCTAGTTGTTTCTACCTCATTGGTGTTCCCTTTGTGAGTTGTAGTGTTATAACATGTATAGGATTAAGCCTTCCTCACAAAATATTTTAATACCCAAGTCACAATGAAATTACATGTATCAAATTCAAGATAAGTAGTGATTTATTATGAGTTACACATCATTTAAATGCTTCCCATATTGATATAGTATGTGTATGCATCTAAATTTTCTCACCTACATTATTGTCACTAATATTCCTAAGTCGACATTAATTCCACTTATCTCATTTATTCTAATTTATCCCACTAATTTTTTCCCTTTATTAATCATTTATATAATATCCCCCTTCATTATTATTTATTTATTAACCTTATTATATCCCACCAATCATTAATTCCCCTAATCATCTCTTATCTTATCATAATCTCCACTTACCTATTATTTGAGAATTTGAAATTCCGATGACCCACCTACCCACCTAATAGTGTATTCCTAGGCTCTCTTACACCCCTAGTCTTTAATCACTCATCTAATCCCTATCTAATCCCTCATCTAATCATCATTAACTCCTAAGAAGGATTATAGAATCCTATAAATCTAGAATTCTCTCTATTCTTATATTCTTCTCTAAAAGCCTCTAAATCTAGAGGCTTGCAAATAATTTTAAAATCATTTTAATCCTCAACCCTTGATCTCCCTCATCCAACTTTCAATCTCATCCATTGATCTATCCCTCCATTTTATATTTGAACCAACCTATTCCTCCATGGGGTACATCTCATGAATGCATGAAGTGTCCATGCCAAATCAATCTTTGCTTCCTTCATCAATAATCTATCATCATGCTATCATAATGTTATATTGCTAAGTCTAAGGTAATCAATCCAATTCTTTTGTTTTATTTCATTTGTTTGATCATGATTTAGAGAATTTAGCTTTAGGATTTTGAATGTTAGGATTGAATTATGTTCATCAATTTGCATTTTAGTTTTAATGTGTCTAGACTTTAACTAGGTAGCTTGATGTTTGGATTTGAATTTACATAGTTAAAACCATATTGTGCTCGAATTTATCTCTACAATATGTTTTATGATTACTTCATTTATCTTTAATTTTTATCTTCTTGTTTTTCAATTGCATGTATGCTTACAACCATTTTCTTAAATTTTTCATACTTCCCAGCTAGAATTAGTGTAATCAATTTAAGTTTATTTTTCCAAATTTGTTTCTATTTTACACTTCCCAACATGATTTAGTATGATTGATTGACTTAATTATTTTATTTTTATACCATTTGTCTTTCATGTGCCTTCCATTTTATTACATTATTTTCATACTTACCAACGTGATATAGTGTGATTTTACTTTTTTAGCTTGATGTCTATATTTTTCATGGTTTAAAAACATTTTGTCACCCTTTTTACCATTTTTAGTTTACAATAGTAGTCATATTTTGTAATTACACATTTACCATCATGATATAGTGTGTAGAACATTTTTTTTTATTACTTATACTTTTTCAAGTCATTTTTATCTTTTTTTAAAACCATGCATGTGTATCACATAATGCTAGAAAAGAAAACATACAACATATATTTCACATAGCATATACAACAAAAGTTAAATACATGTGCTAGAAAGAAATATATACATGCATCAACATCCATAAAAAAATACAACTCATGAGACCAAATCCAACTATCAAATTCAATATCTATATATATCATGTGTTTTATACAATACAAGGTACAAAATATAAAACAGCTCCAAATCTAAGCCTGGGCTCCATCCTACATATCCTATGGTCTAACGACACTATCCATAAATGCTTAGGATTCTCCCCTTTGAATGTTACATTGTAATGAGAAATTTTGGGATTTCAAACCTACTACTTAACCCTTTAGATTGGCCACCTGGGCCTACACCTATCTAATTTGGATAGTGGTAGCCATGTGCACTGCTCTATCCTAATCCAACACCTACCAAGCCTCTTTCTCCCCCTCTCCCAACCTTGTCTATGGCTATAATCCATTCCCACATGCCTACAATTTCCTCATGACCTCCCCCACCAATTTAAATTAGCCCACTTGGGTTGGGGCAGATAGAACCATAAGATCATTTAGTATAGTGGGGTCGTATGGAGCCATCACCCCATCAAAAATGTCATGGTGCATGCCCATAACCAGATATCCCCATCTGATCTCCTCCATCATAAAATTTATAAAACCAAAACTAGACAAAAATTAGATCGCATATATATCTCAAAATCTACCTATCTACTATAATCACATGCAACTAGTGTCCTATATTAAAGATTAAATCAAAATTACAACATTTATCACCCCTACTAGTGTCATCAACCATTGTCTCCCCATTTTCTCATCTATTGAGCATGGTCTCTCCATCAACTTAGCCTCTGAGCACCACCTCCACAATACCAATATTCACCACTCAAGCAAACTATGACCCTCTCCTAAGAGGTGCTTCTATGGACTAACTATGTCTTGGAGTGGCTATTGGGTCGTCTAACATTGTATCCCTCACATATGTCTACTCTCACTAGTGGTACCTCCATCTACGATGTGGTCAAGATAGTCATTATTGTGATTATTGTTATGGCATAAGGTGTGGGATTGTATCCACATCCATGTCATCCCCTCCCACTATCACCTACTACCATGCTCAACTAGTCTATGGTATAGCATGCCATACCCTAATCATAGGTATCTTCACTAGTACTCTTCCTCCTCTCTCCCTCATCTCTCTAGCATGCAGTGTCCAATAAGTAGGCACTACTATAGGGGTCACTGGGTGTGGGAGTCTAAACCTCCCTAGAAAGTGTGCCACTCAATGCAACTCTAACCATGAGGTGTAATGGACTGTGATCCACACCCATGCCATCCCTATTGCAATAGTAAACCAACTAGGCCATAAAATATCAATGTGCATGTAGGGCTACCACACGATCTCCCCTTGTGTGATATTGTGTAACATTGGCACATGGGGCATGACCAAAGCTACATAGTCTTGGCTCCATCTTGCCACTTAAGGTAACCTGTCATCGACCACATGGGGAAATCTAGTTGGTCAATATATAAGGAACCTCTCATATATCCAATCACTTATCAAAATGATAGGTCATATTCTCTTATGTCCTTTAGACAACATCCCATACATATCATGCATGAGTTAGACCTAGATGATAGCCCCAAAGTCATAGAATTCCTCCTAATCTAATATGGATTGACACAAGGCTATCACATATAGTAGTACTTTATTGTTTGACTTATGACATAACACTCATGTTGTCACAAGTTTGATCACAACCTTTCAAATGTTTAGAATATCTACAATATATACATCAAATAAGTTCACCCTTAATCTAGAGTATATCTTATCTGAGCATGTCATGCACTGATAGTGCTACCTCTCCTCCAAATCATCTAGTGTCCTCATGATCACTGATGTCTCTGTTGACGATGGAAAGTGCACCCTGCGACAGGAAAATGGATTCTTGCCCTCTCCCCGCAACATGGAAACCCCTCTCTCGCCTGTGGGATGGTGAAGTAGGAGAGGAGAGTCTCTAAATATGGGCTAGTTCCCTCTGATGTATCTTGTTTTTTTCAAGTAGCAAAAATATAGATATATAGATATACTGGGGGGGATGAAAAAGGGAAGAAAGTGCAAGAAAGCAAACAGCCTACTCTAAAAGAGGTGCTACACCAAAATAAAGGGTTGACCTTCCAGATACACTCTCAGAATCAAGAGAAATGCAAATATACTCTACACATCTGGCAAAAGAAACAGGCTGCTAAGACTAACAAGGAGGCTATAATGGAAAATACATAACAGAGGTTTATTAAGGTGCTATGGAATGCACATTTATAAGCAACTTACTCTGTTCTGCCCTTCTCAAATATTGTTCTTCTCCTTTCAGCTGTAGAACCAGCGCCTTGTAGATAGCTGGTCTATTGGCATTACCTATGAAATCATGGAAGATAATGACTAAACATAAATAATATTCATGACATACATAACAAATCAATCCAAGATGGAGGTAAAAAACTATATTTTATTGATTCAGGTGGAGAATTTGTAAAGCAGTGCTCTTTACAAAATTGGGGAAGATCCCGATGAAATGACCAAGTCTGTGTATTTATATGGGAAGAGCCAAGAGGAGTCTCATTGGGAAGAGTGAAAAAACACTGTAGATGATGTCATAAGTCTACCAAGACCATGCTTGTTGCCTCATTTTGCATGCTGGTCTTCTCCTCCGACGGCTGGGCAGGATTTTTCTTGTGCTTTGCAAGTTTTTTTTGCCGCCTGCTGTTGTGGGCGGTGAATTTGCTGCCCGCTATTATGGACTTCATTTGAGACTTCTGCTAACATCGGCTGAGTAATCTGCTGACTGCGGTAGTTTTGCTGACATCGGCTGATGTAAGCTACCGACTGCGGTAATTTTGCCAACGTCGACCGATGTTAATGGCCTCTTTTTCTTCGCCGACTGCTTCACGCGGCAATTTTGCCGCCCTCTGCATGTGTGTAGGCGGTCTCTTTTTACCCGCCAGTGTTATGGGTGGCGATTTTGCTGCCCTCTGCATTTTTTTTGCCCTTCTTTTTTGCCTTAGTGTTAAATGCCCCATTTTTTCCTCTCCCCTTGTGTGAACATTCGAAGACTCTGCCTTTCGCTATCGTGAACATCAACAAATGAGGCCGATGAACCAATGCTCTAAAATGGAACTGTCGAACCCTGAAGATGGACCTTGTAACTTGAAATGACTGGCCATGTAAAGCAGGTGTAGAAGGTGACCGAGATTTTGCCTGAGGGGCAAAATTGGGTCAACAAATTGGCAACTCACAGGGTAAGCGTGCCTGTTGTGCTTAGAACCTAGTTGCCTTACATTCCATTGGGTGCGAAGTCAGATGGTGACTTTGAAGAGAGTTTTCCACAGCTTTCGAGATCCCAGAATCAAATACACAGAATTTACTTCCAAACAAAGGGAAACACACAAAGCTAAAAACAACTAACTGTGTAAACTGCACTTAGGGAAAATAGGAAAGAAAACAAGGGAAACTATGTACAGTCGAACCAAAAAAAATTAGTGGCAATGCTTTAGATGTATCTCGTTGACTGGGATACGCAATTCTTCACCGTCTAACCTAGAGAGCTGGAACGCGTTATGCTGCTTGCACTGAGTAATCATGTAAGGGCCACTCTAGAGGGCATCAAATTTTGCATGTTTTCCAGGCTTAGCTCTGTCTTCGTCCCATTTCAAAACAATGTCTCCTTTAGCAAATTTTTTTGACGAAGACTTCTTGTCGAAATGTCTTTTCACTTGCTATTGGCAACTGATCATAGAGACCATGGCCCAATTCCTTACCTCCTAAAGCTCCATTAGTTCACACAATCTAACCTCCATGTTGATTCCTTCTTCTAGCTACAACTGATGAGTGAGGTCTAATGCTGGCAACTCGAGTGAGATAAGAAGCCTTGCTTCCCTTCCATATACAAGCGTATATGGAGAATTTTTGATTGATCTCTTCAGAGTGATTCGATCGGCCCATAGAGCTATTTTTAACTTGGCATGCCAAGTTTTTTGATTTTCTTCCATGGTCCTTATTTCTTGGGCTAATTCGCTTTCTACATTCGAAAAGTTGAATAAAGAAACTAGAGAAAATGGATGAGGTTAGGAATACCTGGATGTCGACTGTGCACCGTGATCCAGACGCTTGTGAGCACCCCTCTTTGGCTGTGGAGGAATGACACCTGCAAAAGAAAAGAAAACTTGGACAAGGGGATGTTAGATAGATAGACGGTGGGTTGCCAAGCGAAAGCTTGTCCCCGAAAGTGTAAAAACTTCCTCAAAGGGAGGTCAACCCACAGATGCAAGATAGATAAAAGACTGAGAAAGTATAAGATACCAGAATACAGAAATGATGAATAGATTGAAAATGAAAGAAAACACCAAATGGTTACCTGAAGGAAGCAGTCGGGCTTATGACAGTCGCCGATGTCGGAAGTTCTGCCGGCATCGGTTATGAGGCCTGCCGGCGTCGGTTATCCTACCGACGTCGGTTGGGGAAGTGACCGGCGTCGGTCGGGGTAATGGCCTGTGGTCGGGTCTGAGATGTGTTCTGGGCTGTGGACAGGTCCGGGATGCTGAGGATGTCGAGACAGAGTCTGGGGACAGGTCAGAATGGACTGTGGAATGGTCTTGCCCTATACAAGGTCTTTTGTGGACAAAAAGGGGGATGGGGGAGTTGTCTGGAACTGGGATGAAGAGTGGGGCAATGGGAGAGGAGGATGGACAGAGGACAAGTCCTGAGAAGGCCTTGCAGCCTCTCAGGGGGGAAGGGTAGAAGGAAGGCAAGAAACAATAGATAACTGAAAGCTCAAATAACAAAATCAAATAATAGACTTGCTTACCTCTTTGCCTGCTGAATGAAGAGTTGAAGGAGCTGTTGTTGGAGCCAGGGAGGATTCTGCAAGAAGAGAATTCTGATGAAGAGCCTTTGCACCTGCTGCTGTTGTTGCACGAGGTTCAAAACGAAGACAAGATGAATGCCAAACGCCAAGAGAGTTCTGTTTGCGAGCTCAGGAGTCCAGGGGTTGCAACGGATACAGGACAGGGTCTTGAAGGCTGCCGACGTCGGCAGTCTCACCGACGTCGGCCGCAGGGTCGCCGACGTCGGCAGAGTCAGAATGGAGACAGAGACTAAAAATAGCCTCTGCCCATTCTTGCACGCCGCCGGGTGGGGGATTGTGGGAAGAACGGTTATGAGCATGCTAAAATGGACGCGGGAGGAATATAATGGGGGGATTTTGGACAATAAATGCTAAGGGGTAGGTGGAGGGATCCAAGGGAGGATCCAAGGTGGCAAGGGTGAGGTGGAAAAGGGGGCCAATTAAAATAAAAATAGATGTTAATTTCTAATTAATAAGCCCTAGGTGGGTTAGGGACCAAGGAGGACTAGGTGGGAGAAAGGGCCAAGGGGGACTAGGTGGGAGAAAGGGCCAAGGGGGAGAACCAAGGTGCAGACACGTTTGCGGTGTCTACAGTCCTCTTTATAATCCTGATTAAATTTTTGTTAGTAGACTCAGCCAACCCATTTCCCTGTGGGTAGTAATTTGATGAAGTGCTAAGGTATATACCATACCTTAGCGCTCATTCACTAGTTTTGGTTCCCAAAAAAGCCAAGGCATTGTCTAAAATTATAGTGGCTGGGACCCCAAAACATGTCACTAAGTCCTCATAGAAATCCAGAACTACACTCTCATTTGCTTCCTTCAAATCAATGGCTTCCACCCACCTGGTGAAATAATCTGTAGCAGTCAAGACCCATTTGTGTCTGGCACTGGAGGGAGGATTGATCATCCCTATGAAATCCAGGCCCCACTGCATGAATGGTTGTTTAACTTGAATGGGTTGTAGGGGCATGGCAGCCAATCACTACTTTTCATCAAAGAGTGCACACTTCTGGCACTTTCTTACCCAGGCATGGGTATCCTTGAAGAGAGTGGGCCAAAAATAGCCAGCTCTCATTATTTTTGCTGATTTGGTCTTAGGGGCAAAATGGCCGCCTGTTGGCCCATCGTGAAACTCAGCCAATACCTTGTCAGCCTGACTTGAGTTAATGCATCTCAGGAGAACCCCAGAGAGATCCTTCCTAAATAATACTCCATCAATCAAAACATAGAGAAGGGACTGAAGTTTAAAATACCTTCTTCTGGCCCTATCGAGATCCCATGGACATTCTCTCGTAAGGAGGAAATGCCTCATGTCCAGCATCTAATCTCTTATGACAGCTGGTTCTTCTGCAGTGGCTACGTCATGGATCAGCAAGCTATCTTCACCCTTTTGTCTCAACTCTGCAGCTAGCTATTCACACAGGCCCCTTCCTCTCACCAACTTGGCAATTTTGATGTATATGTTGTACTCCATTACCTTGGTGATCCATCCTGCTCTTTTCTCATTTAAGTCTTGATTGGTCAAGAAATCTTTGACACCAGGATGTGGAACCATGAGATGGAACCTGTTGTTTGACAACATATATCTGAATTTCTTCAGGCTGTGCACCACTGCCAAGACTTGCTTCTCTATGTAAGTGTACCTGATTTCAAAGTCCTCTAACCCTTGGCTAAAGAAGGTGAGTGGTTGCTCGAGGTCATCACTATTTGCTTGGGTAAGCATAGCAGATATTACTTCTCCATTGCTGAAGGTATAGAGATTGAGGTCTCTATCGAAGTTAGGGCTGATTAGAGCAGGAGCCTATGTCAAAGCCTGTTTGATAGCTTCAAAGCTGTTTTTTCTTGGCATTGTCCATTTGAATTCTTCACCCTTCCTCAGCATAGAGGTTAGGGGTTTAACTATTTTAGAAAAGTTCAGAATGAACCTCTGAATGAAATTTATCTGGCCAAAGAAACTCTGCGGGCCTTTCTTGTGCTTTGGTGGGGACATCTCCAAGATGGAGCGGACTCTCTCGGGGTCAATAGACAAACCTTCCTTGGACACAATGTGGCCAAGAAGTTTCCCCTCATGAACCACAAATACACATTTCTTTAGATTCAGGGAGATGCCAAATTCCCTGCACCTCTCAAAAATCTACCTGAGGTGCTCCATGTGCTGTCCCGCTTCCCTGGAAAAAATTGTTATGTCATCGAGGTACACCAGTATGTTCTTATTTATCAAAGCACTGAAAGCCATGTCCATGGCTCGCTGGAAGGCAGCACCACTATTAGATAGCCTGAAAGGCATCTTTTGGTAGGCGAACGTTCCCCATTTAGTGGTGAAGGTTGTTTTGTATTGGTCGCAACCTCGCACCAAAATCTGATTATATCTTGAATAACCATCCAGGAGGGAGAAGTGTTCAGAACCAGTTACCTTGTGGAGGATCTGCTCCATGTTTAGAAGGGGATAATGATCTTTTAAAGAGACTTTATTAAGGTCTCTAAAGTCGATGCACAGCCTGATCTCCCCATTTTTCTTTCTAACTGGAACCAAATTGGCCAACCATGAGGAATGTTTGATTAGAAATATAATGCCAGACGCAATCAACTTGACCAATTCTTTCTGCATAAGGAGCTCGATCATCAGATTAACAGGCCTCTATTTTTGTGTGGCTAGTTTTGTGCCTTCATCTAATTCAATGGTGTGCTGGGTGAGTCTTGGATCGAAGCCTTTCAAGTCACCATAATTCTAGGCAAAAATATCAGCGAACTCCTGACACAGCAAAATGAAAGCTTGCCTTTCTTGAAACGTGCAGACCTTACCAAGCACCAACAACTTGTCCTTAAAGATTTCAACTTTTTCAAAATTCTCCTCTCTGGTAGTGATGCATGCTTTGTCATCTCTTAGTTGGTCTTCTCCGTTGAAAATACTTTCAAGTGTGACCAGACCCTTAGGGAGTTTATTGTTCTTCAATTGGATGATCTGATTTCCATATTACTGCTGCAATTTCACTTGATTGTGGACTACAAACTCAGCTTCTTCCTGCAGGAAGAGAGCTATCTGCTGGTCACTTTCGAAGACCTGTCAATTTGTAACATTGTCTGGAATTGAAGGCCAAACCACCACTTTTAAATGGCGTGAACCACAATCCCTGCTTATCTCTTTTGAAACATCAAATTGGGCGCCAACAGCTGCCAGCCTATCAGCCTGCTTATTCTATTCTCTAGGGATCGAGGTAATGTTAAGAGCAAGGAAATCCTCCATCAAGTCCCAGACTCTATGCTTGTAAGACTTCAGCAAGGAATTATTGGTTAGGTTCAAGCCTCTTATTTGGTTCACTATTAGTTCACTATCCCCCAGGATTTGCAATTTCTTGATCCCTCTCTTTCTTGCCCACTCAAGTCCATGAATCAAAGACTCATATTCTGCAACATTACATGTGTAAGAGAATTGGAAACAAAAAGTTGAAAAGTACTTTTATTTAGAAGGGGAAACTAACATTGCCCCACCGCCAGCACCCAGTTTACTTTTGGAACCGTCAAAGTACAGTTGCCATAGGCCAAGGTCTTCTTTATTTTCTTTCATTATATTGGGCATGACGGTGCCTTCTCTGTGCAAGCAATAGACACCAAGGTCTGCCTCTTCAATAAACTTATAAGGATCATGCTCGAATTTATCGCTTCCCCACTCATCCAAGAGTAGATCTGCGACTCCTTCAAGAGCAGAAGATGAAGATTTGTCCATCTGAGAGTCTTCTAGATCAATGATAGTGTAACTGGCATTCACTGCCTTGGGTGAATAGGGCTCTAGGTGGTCCTTGTAGAGTGGCTCAGATTTGATTTTCACTTTGGTCCCGTATTTGGTCTTGAAAACCAGATATGACCAATTCGTTGCTAGATAGCCACCTATCTTGGACGTAAAGTCCCTAGACAAATAGATTGCGAAATATGGAGGAACATCTGCTACCACTATATCATGGGGGATTGAGAATGTCGGGTAGGCATGCAATGTTAAACTCAATCCTTTCAAGATTCCAACTATTTTCGTAGGCATCCCATCTAGTTGCAAGACTCCTTTGTTCATTGCTTTGTACTTTAACCCCATCTTATCAGCAATGCACTTGGGCATTACTGAAGTGCTGGCCCCACTATCAATTATGCAATTGTGTACTAAGAAATCCCCCATGATCAGAGATACATAAAAAGGGGGAGTCCTTTCTTCTTTCTTTACCTGATCTGAAGTAAAAGGCTGCCCATTTGTTATTAGGACATTATTAGTATCTACTAGGACAGCCTGTCGATCTAGTTCATGCAATTCTTTCTTCAATACCTCTCTTTGTCTCAAAAGGGACAATGAATCCCATAGATAAATGCTCACATGCAATTTCTTCATTTGATCAACTATATCAACTTGGGGACTGACTCCTTTCATGCTTTCCTTTGGGCTGATCCCGACTGGAAATGTAGACTGGGGAGCTAGAGGTGCAAATGGTTGTCTGGAAATTGGGGCCCTTTGAAATGGGTGTGGTGGAGGATTCGTTGCTACCTGAGGGGAAGCCTGCACTTCTCCAACTACTCTTCTTTTAAATCTTGTTTTGGCTGCAACGCAATCAGCCTGATTGTCTGCAGTGCCCCCATGATTAATTGCATAGAGCTCACCCTCTTCATGATTTATCAGGGTAGAATCCGGCTAAGTTTGATTGTTACTCGTGTTGGGCTGAGCTGGAAACTCAAAAATTTGAGAAAAATCAGCAGCTTGATTTTTTGAATTCTAGAAAAAATTCATCATATCATTCATGTGGATAGCTTGCTCTTGACCTTGTCCCATGGTTGAACAACCTGGCTGCTCCTACACTAGATTGTTCTGAGTAGGCACCATGGCTTTGGATGACGAAGAGGGGCCTGAGTTATAATTTTGATAAGGCCTGGTTGTAGTGAGCTGCCCCTGACCTTGGTTATAGTTTTGAAAGGGGGGTCTAGGGGCATGGCCATAATTTTGATAACCCTGGTTTGGCTTGTTGCTTTGATCTTGCTGCCTTTTAAGGGCAACAAGTTCATTTGACATGCTCTGCAATAGGCCCTTAACTTCATTTAATTCATTGGATGGAAAAGTAGCTGGATTCTCAATGACAGGTAGGGGAGCAATTGTGGGAGCGACAGCCTGAATTGGGGGCAACGGTTCTAGGAAAAGTGGCATATGAGGCCTAGGGGCAATTTTCTCAGCTTGAATCAAGCAATTTTTGGCCGCAATGGCAATGTCATACGCAGCCGACAGTATATGTCCTCCCATAGATTGGATCATCATAGCAATGCCACTATTTAATGCTTTTAAATAGTACAAGAAAGCGTAGCTAGGGGTCAGCCTTACCAGGATGGAAATTCTATCCCAAGTCTTTTGAAACCACGTATTGAAGTCCTACATGTACTCATGTGGAGCTCTCTTTATAGTTGTCAGCTACTCAGCAAGAGAGAGGCCGTCACTTTTTTCCCCAAAATGATCAGTTAAATGGGTGCCCAATTCATTCCAGGAATGTATGGAATTCATAGGCAAGGTGCCGTACCAGTCGAGAGCTTTCCCTTTCAGAGACAAGGCTAACAGTCTGATGGCAATGTTTTCTTCTGTTATATTGTGAATATTGCAAAGGTTGGCAATATTCTTGATATGCTCAACAACTATAATAGGTCCCACTCCATCAAAAGAGGGCACATTTTTTAGAGCCATTCCAGGAATCAGATCATAGCATGGGAGGTTTAAAGGGCTCTCACCATGAAAAGCTGCAAAAGGCAATGCCATGGCTGGAACGGGCTGCAACTGTGGTTGAGCTGGGTTGATGTTCTTAGCAACAAGTCTAGGAGGATTTACTAATGGATAAGTGTGAGTTCTTTCAAACCTGAGCCTTTTAGCAGAGTTTAAAGGCAGCTCAATGAAAACAAAAGGGACCCCTCTTGAAGCTGACCTTGTGGTAACCTTTGGCATAGAAGTTTAAGTGACTGGTCTTAAAAATAAAGAACTGAGCTCTTACCAGTGGAGTCGCCAGATGCTGGAAAATCTTTGAAATGACTGTAGCAGGACCAGCATCAATCTTGAAATACTACTGCATTAGAAATTGATAAAATTATTGTCCCACCGGGCATGCCAAAACTGTTGACGCTAGAAAGTGCACCCTGTGGCAGGAAAATGGATTCCTGCCCTCTCCCCGCAACATGGAAACCCCTCTCTCGCCTGTGGGATGGTGAAGCAGGAGAGGAGACTCTCTAGATATGGGCTAGTTCCCTCTGATGTATCTTGTTTGTTTCAAGTAGCAAAAATATAGATATATAGATATACTGGGGGGATGAAAAAGGGAAGAAAGTGCAAGAAAGCAAATAGCCTACCCTAAAAGAGGTGATACACCAAAATAAAGGGTTGACCTTCCAGATCCACTCTCAGAATCAAGAGAAATGCAAATATACTCTACACATCTGGCAGAAGAAACAGGTTACTAAGACTAACAGGGAGGCTATAATGGAAAATACATAACAGATGTTTACCAAGGTGCTGTGGAATGCACACTTATAAGTAACTTACTCTGTTCTGCCCTTCTCAAATATTGCTCTTCTCCTTTCAGCTGTAGAACCGGTGCCTTGTAGATAGCTGGTCTATTGGCATTACCTGTGAAAGCATGGAAGATAATGACTAAACACAAATAATACTCATGACATACACAGCAAATCAATCCAAGATGGAGGTAAAAAACTGTATTTTATTGATTCAGGTGGAGAATTTGCAGAGCAATGCTCTTTACAAAATTGGGGAAGATCCCGATGAAATGACCAAGTCTGTGTATTTATATGAGAAGAGCCAAGAGGAGTCTCATTGGGAAGAGTGAAAAAACACTGTAGCTGATGTCATAAGTCTACCAAGACCATGCTTGTTACCTCATTTTGCGTGTTGGTCTTCTCCTCCGACAGCTGGGCAGGCTTTTTCCTATGCTCTATAGGTGTTTTTTTGCCACCTGTTGTTGTGGGTGGTGAATTTGCCGCCCACTGTCATGGACTTCATGTGGGACTTTTACCGACGTCGGTCGAGTAATCTGTCGACCGCGGCAATTTTGTCGACGTTAGCCGATGTAAGTTGTCGACTATGGCAGTTTTGCCGATGTCGACCGATGTTAATGGCCTCTTTTTCTCCATCGGCTGCTTCACGCGGTGATTTTTCCACCCTCTGCATGTGTGTAGGCGGTCTCTTTTTACCGCCAGTGTTATGGGCGGTGATTTTGCCGCCCTCTGCATTTTGTCTGCCCTTCTTTTTTGCCTTAGTGTTAAACGCCCCAATTTTTCCTCTCCCCTTGTGTGAATGTTCAAAGACTCTGCCTTTCACTACCGTGAATGTCAACGAACGAGGCCGATGAACCAATGCTCTGAAATGGAGCTATCGAACCTTGAAGACGGACCTTGCAACCTGAAATGACTGGCCATGTAAAGCAGGTGTAGAAGGTGACCGAGATTTTACCTGAGGGGCAAAATTGGGTCAACAGTCTCTCTTATCAGTAGTCTCAATAATACATGGACATCCTCTAATGTGATACCCACCTCAATGGTATCCTCATACACCACCCATTGAAAAGTGTTAGTCAACCATTCCCATGCTCCAAGTAATATGACAATGATATCAACACTAAGTGGGATGTGCCTCATCTCCATGATGCCTCTAAATCTTAGTGTGACCAATCATGCTATGTCCACATCAGTCAATCAATCTAGTAGATCTGATAGCCATAATGCATCTATTAGGGGCCAATACCTTTAGCATATTTGTAAAATATTAAACAATAAAAGATGTATCATATCTCCATGTCATAAATAATCAAAATATATTCTTGAAATTTCAAAAATTAGTCACTTAAATAAGCTGGTTTGATTTAGTTTCTTAATTTTATACAAGATCGGCCCATTTAATACTAAATTAGCCTTGTATTTTATTTTGTAATACTAAATCGGCCCCTTCTTTTTCCAACTAGAGTAGCCACATCAATACGAGATTAGTTATCTTCTCACCTTGTGATATTATATCACCCCTATTATAGACAATCGACCTTCACTTACAATACTACATCGACCTTCTCCAATAAACTAAGTCAACCCTATCATACACAATTGGCCTTGTTCTCCCTATCGACTAAATTAGCCCACTACTATGCATTTGGCCCTATATTTTTAGCTTGCCTTATGGATTGAGTCAACTAGGTTGACTCTATTATTTTATAATAATAACTTTTTGACCATTTACCATAAATGCCTTAGGTATTTATTGGTCTAACTTCTTCCTACCCAGTACCCCATTATACCCCTAGCTTACATAAAATTTTCTTAAGGTTCATTTTAGTCCCTAAATTTTAGCTACCATTCAATTTTCTATTTTTAACTTAATTTCAAATTAAAATGTTCAAAATTTTGAAATTATCAATTGTTTACTTGTGCTACACTCATTGCATCTGCTATGCATCCTCCTCATCTCAGTTAGCATCTCCTCACCAGATGGCTCTCTAATCTCCAACTAGGTCTCTCAAAGCTCTATTTTATCAAAATAGTAAAAATAATAAATGAATTATTTTTCACCCTATTTATATTTACTATTCCCAAATTATTTATTTTTCAAATATTTACCACCATATTTCATATTTTGATCATAACTTTGTTTCTACTAGCTCTTTTTTTAAGCTATAAAATGTTCTATAATCTTGATATTGTAGAAAATGTTTTCACCTATTTAATGTGTATGTTGTAAAATTTTTGATTTTACACTCTTTTTCACTAATTTCTACAGGTCCACCTAATAGTCCTGACATTGGACACCTTTACATTACTTGCATCACATTTTTTATCTACACCACTAAGGTAAGTAAAGAAAGGTATGTGTTTTTCAATTATATCCTTTCATTTATCTTACTTGCTCCTTACTTTAATTGATTTAGCTTTAGCATTATGTGTTGTTATATTCTTTTCCCAAAGCACCATCATGTTTTGTACCTAAGTAACATGTAATGATATTCGAGTGGGGCATATGTATACACATAATATTTTTGAATTTTATTAATTATTGATGCTTTCTCTCTTTTAAGAACTCATCGAGTCTCAATCTCTCTGAGGGCACACCTTAAGGGGTGCACTGAGAAAGGGGTGGGTAGACCAATGGGGCTTCATAGGATTGTTATCCCTCTACTACTACTTGATAAGATTCGAATGGGGCATATGTATACACATAATATTTTCAAACTTTATCAATTATTAATGCTTTCTCTCTTGTAGGAACCCATCGAGGCTCAATCTCTCTGAGGGCACGCTTAAAAGGGTGCATCAGGAAAGGGGTGGATAGACCATTGGGGCTTTGCAGTATTTTTATCTCCTTACTAATACTTTATATCTACACAACCATCTCCTAAAAAACATTCCCCTAAGCTTTGTCTCCTCTTTTGCACCTTCCTCTAGTCATTTTTTGCCTTCATTAGCCCTTCCCTAGCCTAAACTTCTTTTTGACTATTTATGATACAATGTCAGCCTGCATCAACCCTGTACTCTAATTAAAGAAACTCATTTAGGGTCTAGGTTAGTCATGACCTAATATATTTTTTTCAATAACGATATAGAGTTGATTGGGCTGACCTTGTCAACTAAACTTTTGGAAAGGACTAGGGTTAGATCTAACTATATATACACACTCATTTCATTATTTATTAAAAAGAGAAGAGAATAAGAAGAAATGTATATTGTGTATCTGTTTATCCACCATTCTACTTGAGGAACATAGCTTAGGGTTTCATACTTTTTTGGAGATATGGATCTTATCTTATGGAGAAGTCTTTTGGATGCATAGATAGGTTGTGTAGCCTCAAGATGATTTATTCTTGTCATCCTTATATACCACAACAACCTCTTATAAAGTACCTTGGCCAAGAAAGATATTGAGGCATGGTGGGTTCATCTTCAAAGGTAAGTATTCCTAACTTTGTTCCTCCTTTGTAAGAGTAGATAGATATGCATTTTTACTTCTCTCCCATGCATTAGGATTTTATATACATTGACATAAGTAAATATATCTTATGTGTGTTTACTTTTTATGTTTATTAACCCCACTTTATGCCACAAGCTTTGGTGAGCACTAGATTAGACATTTGCTTTACTTTTATCATTTATACATTGCAAACATGAAAATATAGGACCTAGTTATGGTTATTGCATAGTTTTGCTTGATTGGAGGCTTTGTAACCCTCCCTAGTGATATTATTATCGTAAGAGATCCCTTGGATGGGTCTAGTGGATCCATCTTAGTCATGACCTCAAATATATAATGTATCAATAATCAGAAGTGTAAGTAAGATTTATCTTCTCTGAGCCATGATTGATTTATAGATCAGTTGTATTTCCCTTTACATATAGATAACACCTTTGTTGATGGCATTTGAAAATCATGGGAATCCATTTAACCATGGATCTTATGGAATGATGATAGCTTTTCAACATTTTTAGTGAATACCCATTCTTTATGGCAATCTCACATTATCAATTACCATGATGTGATATTTGGGTGAATTTTCATGGGTTAAAGTCATTGTGGAGTCTTTAAAATAGGTATAGATAGATTGCATTTTTATTTAACAAAGCCTTTATAACTTGGTTTTCATGGATAGAGTTGAATGCCAAGTTTGAGCTTAATGGTGGTGATTTTGAATCTTTAAGTGAAATCTAGATAGTGGTGTCTAATGAAATTTTGCACAAAATTGAATTATGTGCTTCAATTCAATGGTGGGGAGACTATAAGTAACATATTGATATGTAACTCTTTTTTTGGTACAAACTTTGATTGGGTTGATTGTTATTTCCCAGATTGGTGGCATAGGAAATGTTTAACCACCTTTGGAATTTATAGTCTCAAGACCTAGCTTGGAATCATAATTTTTTTTAATTTGTTAAGAAATTCATAATGTGGAGCTTTAAAAAACTCATTTTTCTTAGTTATTCCTATACCAAGGCCTTCGTGTAGGTGAAGTCTTCTTCACATGATTTTTTCCAACCCACGTTTTAGGGTTTTCAACTTGAATTTATCAAACATAGATATTTTGGTTTTGTTAGTGTGCCAAGAAATCGTTGAGCTTGGATTCATTTTTTTTCTAAGTGTTTCACTTGGAAGAATGTTTTAGTTGCAAATTCTACCACAATACCTATGAAATTCAACCAAATTTGCATATATTTTGCATTTAAATTTGTTTTTCAATTGGAAAGATATATATTTATCTCTTTCTATTAAAATGTTATAGACTTTATATTCTCTATTGCTAACACTACTACCTCTAATGTTAAAGTATATGTTATAAATACAAAGCCAAACAAAGGAGGTGTAGTTAGAGGTGGATTCATCTTCATACCCTCATTGGGCAATGGGTGAATGCCCCTTATACTATTTGGTTGTGTGTTCCCAAATTCACCCACCACAATTCTCTGGACTAAAAGTATGAATATGATGATTATATCTACAAACAATACTTACGTAATTGATTAGACTTCTCACCTCTACCCCACTAACTTATTATAATACAATTCTTATTATTAAACTCTCCTATTTCAAAATGACAAGTTTCCTTATTTTACTCTTACTATTTCCTCAACCCATTCAAAATATAAAGCATAAAATACCCATACAAATCAATATTCCATACCCTACTCGTAGCAATGAGCGACATACCCTACTTGTGGCAATGATTCTTTACCTAATCACTCTCACCCTCTAACGTGTTGTGTTTTAATTTATTTTTGCATATATGGACTCTATATTTTGATGCAAAAAAGTTACCATCGATTTCTTGTAATGATGGTATTTTTAAACTATAAATGTTAAATTTTAATTAAGCCAAACGTTTTAAAAGAATATGCTTATGCGACTTAACCAAGGAAGATTCTATTCCATTCCTTTAAAACCAAAAATTATACAAATTTATATTCTGTCTGACTCACCATTCACTCAACCACCCAAAACCAAACCAAAACAAAACAATATGAAAATGCTAAATCGGTAGAAAAACCAATACCATTCACCTAGGAAGATAAGATTTTTAACTAAAACTATGGTTGAAAATAGCACAATAATTCTGGGTAGAAATACTATGAAAATGACACTGCGAATGCATAGTTTGTTTGCAAAAAATTTCCCGTGTGTGCACTGTGCAGTTAAATATTCTGGGCAGATCTATTATTTCCAAGTGCAGGCGTAAGCATTACATAAAGAAAGTACATGTTCAGGCTGTCAATGTCATATTTAAGGGTAGATTGAGGGCAGTTTTGATGACGATGGAGCAACAGGGTGTTCGCACCGTCCAATTTGCTTTTCAAAATGGCCAGAATCGCTGCACGCAGCGCTTGCGCAGGCTTTATTCGCCCCCGTGCAGTCGTGTCTTAAAATATTAGGGTTTGACCCTTCCCATACTCACAAAGACAATTAAAAAATTAATTTTCCTACAGCAACATAATAGTTGTTTCACAAATTGACAGCCTTGACATACACTAAGGTTGGAAATAATTCAAGCAACCAATCCATTTTGTGATGAATTTCACACGGAGATACGATTTTTTATACGGCAAATAAGATGGCCGGTCCCTTTGCATGCGCGTTGACTCTTTCTTCATGGATTCTAGTGGCTGTGTCTCCTTCCATCCTGTAGATTTGGAGTCCACGGGCTGCCCACAATTTGTCCACTACAGACCTGCAAATTAAAAAAGATTAGGTACTACCACTTCCGCCTAAGATATCCCTGCATCTTACCTCCCCGTCCCTTGCAATTTGTTGTCTATAAAATTAAATAGACTACAAGCAATGAGCTTGTTAGATTCAGACTGTAATCATTCATGAACGATATAGTGTGACTACTACTACCTCCAAAATTTCTTTACATACTTTCTGATAAAGTTATTTTTCCTTAAAATCGTTTACAGACTTTCTGTTACTTAAAATAATCTTTATAAGAATGTAATTGTTATTGCGGTTGCCGGACTGCCTGCCGGGCTTCCATAAATCTGTTAGCGTTTTGTAATTTTGGCATTGCTTTATTCACAATCCAAATGTGAAAGAAAAAGGTCAATCCTTTTCTAGTTCTTATCCCCGCTTTTCAATGGAGGAGACGTTTGTACCATTTCGAGGCATCAAGAATGATCTTAAAGGAAGATTGCTGTGTTACAAGCAAGATTGGACCAGTGGCTTCACTGCAGGTTTCAGGTGCTCCACATGCTCTGTATTGCATTTTATTGACTTTAATTTGAACCATTAACGTAAATTGAATGCACAAAAAAAACGAAATTTTTTAGTTTTAAGATGTTAATGATCTCAGTAGAAGTGAATTCAGCAAATGGTCTGCAAATTTGTTTATTCAAATATGAAGAGAAAGAAATCCATTGTTCTGACGTGTATGTTTGGCACTTGGAAAACCTGAGAAGGGGTCAATACTGATTTCAAAAATATGTATATCTGGATTCACTTTTTCCACACTCATCAACGGAAAATTTTGAAGGAATGAATTTCTTTTCGCAAGTATTCAGTCGTAAAGGAAGATTTTTAGATAGGAATTGTACAGATTGCAAAAATATGTATATTTGGATTCATCTTCATCAATGGAAAATTTTAAGGAATGAATTTAGTTTTGCAAGTTTTCAATTGTTCCGAAATATCTTTAGATGGGAATTGTAAATAAAAATATAGAATTTAATTTCTTGTTTTAAGTTGTTGATTTGATTTCTGTTGTATATTTTTGTTCAGGGTACGATTCCGTATTACCTGCGTTTTTTATCAGATATGTATTATATTTTTTTATTTAATGGAATTAAAAAAAAACTTAGAATTTATTTTTAATATATTATTTTGATGAATTTAACAATTTAGTTAGTTTCAATTAACTTCTAAATATAAATTCATACTGAAACACCAAACAGGGGTATTTAGTAAGATACTTCCGAAAAAAAAAATGATTTTATTGTAGAGGAAAAATTAGTAAATACTTATTTAAAAATTTTCTAATCAGCAATTCTAAAAGTAAAATTTAAAAAATTAGCCAGTAAAAAATACCCTGCTTACCAAGTCTTCATTCCTTCTCATATTCAGGATCCTTGCTCCCACAACCTACATATTCTTTGCATCAGCCATTCCTGTGATATCATTTGGGGAACAACTGGACAGGAGCACAAGTAAGAATTGCCACTAACAATTAGTGATAAAATTATTTCGAAACTTAATTAATATAACAAATTGCAAATCTGGAATTTGGTTCTTGCAGATGGTATCCTGACTGCAGTTCAAACGTTGGCATCTACCGGAATTTGTGGAATCATACATTCTATTTTGGGTGGTCAGCCACTGTTAATCCTAGGAGTAGCTGAGCCAACTGTGCTTATGTATACTTTTATGTTCAATTTTGCCAAAGACCGAAAAGATTTGGGCCCACGGCTGTTTTTGGCTTGGACAGCATGGTATGCATCTCCCTTCAGAACTATGCTATGATCCACAAAGATCATTCATATCTATAAACTAGAACCAAATTTAAATTAGTATTATTGCCTTAGTTAACCAAGCTTCTCAGGGATTAATTTACCAAAACAGGAAAAAGCTTCAATTGTTGTAATTTCTTTAATAACTAATTACAGTACTGTTTGATCTGCAGGGTATGTGTCTGGACTGCATTTTTGTTGTTCTTGTTTGCAATCCTGGGTGTATGCTCAATTATCAACAGATTTACCCGCATAGCTGGGGAACTATTTGGTCTACTGATTGCAATGTTGTTCATGCAACAAGCCATACGTGTAAGGTTTCAGGGATATTGGCATGTATACTGTTGATTTATAATCTCTTCAGAATAATATATTGAAGAGGAAATTTTAATATGTTAATCCTTTCGGAGTATGGCATATAGAGTGATGTTCTTCTGTTTTGAACAACTTATGAAAGGAAAGATAATCGCCCCCAATTCTAGATGCAGAGTTTACTAGTTGGTGGATTAATTTCAACTTTCTGTCACAGGGCCTTGTGGAGGAATTTCGTATCCCAAAGAGAGAAAATGCAAAACTTGAACAGTTTGAACCTTCATGGCGATTTGGGAATGGAATGTTTGCATTGGTTCTCTCTTTTGGACTTCTTTTTAGCGGATTAAGGAGCCGCAAAGCCAGATCTTGGCGTTATGGGACAGGTATCTATAATTTAGAGTAGTCTATGCTGCACGTTTTCTCCACTCACTCTTTATATTGTCCTAAACTTTCCATTTCATCTATGTGTTCATATTTTGTTTGATATGTGTAAATTTGCTATAAACTAGTGCACAAAACAAAAATTAACTATGTGAACAAAACAAAAATTAACTATGTGATGGAAAGCTTTACATGTTATCCAATGTGATCTACTCTGTTCTGTAATATGGACTGGACAGTTTACCAGATACACTTTAGACGATTTGGAGTCAGCACTTTAGCCATTTTGCTTCTTGGCCTTCAAAAAACTTTAATTGTAGTGGTTTTGAAGAACTTATGATAGTTTCAGTAGAGAATTTTACAGTCTCTGTATGTTAGCAGAAACTAGAAACATAACCACAATGACAACCCAACTCAAAATTGGGATTAAACCGATTATATAAGACATGTTAGAAATCACATTTATTTTTTAGATGAATTGTAAAAGAAAATTATGTATTATTATTAGTATAATTTTTTTTATAAAATTAGTAATAATATATATTAAAACGATTGATAGATTTTTCTATCAATAAAACAGAGATTGTTGCCTCAAAAATGATGGTTTGCAACCTGAAAGAAAAGATCAAGCTCCTAGTAAGAGAAATGCAGATGCATATTTTAATAAATGTAAAGGGTTATAATGATTGAATGGATTCCAGCTGTCACCCTTCTGTAGGGAAAAAATAATTGTTTTGTAGGACATTTTTAACTGCAGACAGGCATATTTTTGTATTGACAGGATGGTTACGAGGACTGATTGCTGATTATGGTGTGCCACTGATGGTCCTCGTGTGGACTGCAGTGTCTTATGCTCCAGCTAACCATGTTCCAAGTGGAATTCCCCGACGACTTTTTAGTCCTAATCCATGGTCGCCTGGTGCTTATGCTAACTGGACAGTTGTAAAGGTACTCTCTTCCAAAATTTGATTTGACGGTGATTTTTTTTAGTGACTACCTGACTGAGAAGTCTGGAATTTGGTTAGTGTATAATAAACAGAACATCGTTTTTCATATCATACTGTCTTCCATAAAGGTTTGGAACATGTACCTATTCATGATATCTGCCTATCTGAACAGGAAATGCTTGACGTGCCAGTATTATACATTATTGGAGCATTTATCCCAGCTACAATGATTGCTGTGCTTTATTATTTTGACCACAGCGTGGCATCCCAACTTGCCCAACAAAAGGAATTCAACTTGAGAAAGCCATCTTCATTCCATTATGACTTGCTTGTTTTGGGTTTCTTGGTAAGCAAAACTGCATAATATGAATATATGTTTCCTAGTGCAATTTTTGGTGGTGTCTATTGGTTTTCGCACAATCATTATAACCGGACTCTTCATTGTTTGTGGCAGGTTATTTTATGTGGTCTACTTGGTATACCCCCTTCAAATGGTGTCATTCCTCAATCTCCAATGCATACTAAAAGCTTAGCTACTCTCAAACATCAGGTGCCAATAAAATTTGTTGGAGACTGGAGTTAATTTCTCCACTCCTCATGCATGCAGCAGCTCCACTCCTCATGCATGCAGTAGTTAACAATCAGTTAGAGATCAGTTAGTTAATAAACAAAATTGGAATTATTATTTATGCTTAATTATTAGAAACACAGGTAGATTCTGATGATGAGTGATATTAATACAGTTGGTGCGCAAAAAGCTAGTCAGAACAGCTCGGAAAAGCATTCAGACTAACTCAAGCTTGGGGCAGCTATATGAAAATATGCAAGAAACTTATCAGCAGATGCAAACTCCACTGGTGTACCAGCCTTCACCCGCCTTAGTAAGATATTTTTTTTTTTCGGGAGGCGGGGCGTGTTGGGGCGGACTCTATATCACATTTGTAAGTTGTTTTAGTTTAAAATTGTGACCCATTGATTTATTTGTTTGCTGGATGCCCTTTGTGCAGGCGCTTCGGCAATTGAAGGATACAACTGTTCAATTAGCCAGAAGTTCTGGAAATATAGATGCTCCTGTTGATGAATCGGTTTTTAATGTTGAGGAGGACATAGATGACCTCCTTCCTGTTGAAGTTAAAGAACAGCGACTCAGTAACTTGATGCAATCCACTATGGTGTTTAGCTGCCTTGGTGCAATGCCTGTCCTTAAAAAGATCCCAACTTCTGTCCTTTGGGGTTACTTTGCTTTCATGGCCATAGAGAGTTTGCCCGGAAATCAATTCTGGGAAAGGATACTGGTTCTGTTCACCGCTCCCAGCCGTAGATACAAGTATGGATTGATTTGAATTATACTAAACTATATTTTTGCAATATTTTCCTGTTGGATGATGATCTAATGCTTGAAAACAGTTTGAACTTGAATTTAAGAGTGATCAAACTTTGTTGTTAAACGTGTGGTTACAGGGTGCTCCAGGACTATCATGCTACATTTATAGAAACAGTGCCTTTCAAAACAATTGCCGTTTTCACCATATTCCAGACATGCTATTTATTGGCCTGTTTTGGCATAACCTGGATTCCCATAGCTGGTGTTCTCTTTCCACTGCTGATAATGTTGTTAGTCCCTGTAAGACAGTATTTTCTTCCCATGTTTTACAAAGGAGCACATCTTCAAGAATTGGATGCCGCCGAATATGAAGAATCACCTGCAATACCATCCAATATAGCAATGACTGTAAGATGCATACATAGCATGATTAGTTAAGAATATTTATTGTAATTTTAATTTATTTCTAGATGGCCATCAATTGTTCTCTGGATAAGTGGTTGTTCCACTAATTTTATTTCTGGTTCTTGCAACATAGGTGTAACGCCCCAAACTATAAGTATCTTTAGCAGAAGCGGGGTGGGAAAAAAGTTTGAACAAGATAATATATTGTTTTGCAGGAAGCTGGATCTCTTGGGTTCGGGCGAGGAAACGGAGGCGCAATGGCAGATGAAGGTGAATTTTTGGATGAGATGGTTACACGAAGCCGTGGTGAAGTTAAACATACATACAGTCCAAGGATAACTAGTACAAGTGAACAAAGCAAGCTTGGCGAAGCTAATCAGAGTTATAGTCCACGTCCTGCGGAAGAACGAATATACAGTCCTCGTATCAGTCAGCTGAGACAGACATATAGTCCACAGACGGAAAGAGAGCAATCACACAGTCCACGAGTGGGTGAAGCAAAAAATATCAGCCCAGGCACATCTGGTTTGAGGCCATATACATCAACTTCCAGTTAGGCCTGGTTTGAGGCCACTTGCATCACCTTTCGAGTTAAGCCACTTTGTAGGGTCTGTAAATGGATGAATCTTATGGAGCCTGTGCGTGGCTTTAACCTGGACTAACATATTTAACAGTTTTGAGTGTTAATTTATGTTAACAAGGGTGCGTTCAACCCAAGACAGCATGAACGCGGCACCCGCTTTTTACTTGAAGTCTGTTTAATTCCCCGGTTTCATTGCCATATTTTGCAGTTACCATGAAGTCTGTTTACCATCTGGAGTCTGTGCCATCTCAATGGATAGTGCACTCCATGTATATGTATAAATATTTAAAATGAAATAATAATGCAAGTCGAGTTGAACACATTTCTGGTTCTAATTTACATACAAATTACAATCTAGTCTGTCAAGAGTGATGAAAATATTTCATGTTTGTGCTGTTAGCATTCATAGGATGAAGCATACCCAGTGCTGATATAAACAAATATGATATTTATGGTCTGGTACAGAAATTGAGAGCAGAGAATACTAAGTTTTTAGGGTATTTATACTCTGGTTGAATGGGAGAGTCTTTGGCCTTCTGCATTGAACTTATAAAAAAGTTTCAGAACTTAATTTTGATTATCAAACAACAGAATTTTGATTAATTTTTTTATAATAATTCAAAAATAAAAATATTTGAAAAATACCATTAAACAAATATAAATAATTTGATCATTAAAATAATATTTGATTAGATAAGGTTAATAATTAAATATGAAAATATTTAGAGTAAAAAAGATGTATATTTAAAACATATGTAATTTTCAAATAAATTTAGAATATGATAAGTTATTTTGGGTTTAAATTATTTAAAATATTTTTAGATTATTAGGATTAAATTTTATAATTTATAATTTAAATTTTATTTTTATTTTATTATATTTATTTTTAATTAGTATAGATATTTTAAATGGTATTATTTTATAGTGGTCAAATTTTTTTACAGAGTTATTTCTAAAAATAAATTTTTAATGATGAGAATTATCAATTTCAAGATTTTTATTTTAGGTTTTTTACATATTATATCAATTAATAAATTCATTATGTTCTTTTCTACTTTGATTAGTGACAAATGATAAAATTGAATATAACTTGTGACAGTCAAAAAAATATCAAATAAAAAATTTAACATAAAATAAACAATTCATTTCATTACACTACTCCACTATTACCATTGTAAAACACCTATCAATATATTTAGGTATTTTAATTATACTAAATTTCAAAAAAAAAAGAAAAAAAAAACTAAATATACGATAATATTTGTCCTATTGTCTTATAATTTTGAAAATTATATTTAAATAAAAAAATAACATGAAAATTGGACACATTTCCTATTTACATAACTGATTAAATTTAACCGATAACTGAACTTATCAAACTTTTTTTTTTTTTTTTAAATAATAATTATTTATTCAATATTATCTTTCAAATGATAATATGGTTAAAAAAACAGACTGTATTTTACAACTTAAGAACCTCAAATACGGTCATACGGCCTTCAAATTTAGTAGGTGACTTTAAAAAGACTGTTCTATCTCATATGAATTTGTCTCCCTGATGTGCGCCATCCTGTAGTGTCATCAATCGCCGAATTTTAATGCTGTTTTACACAGAATAAGAATATCCAGAGATCGCAGGTATGAATCTTCCTGATCGTATCAAAAGGAAATTCGACGCTTTTGAAGCAGCAGTATCTTTAAATATGTATATTGTACTTCAATTACTTAATGTAGTACGTAAAGGTTGTTTTTTTTGGAAAAAATTGCCTAAAGGCGTTTTTCTAATATATACCTATACTTCATTTAATTTCTCTTGTGATTGCAATCCAATAGTTTCAGTCTCCCATTTTCTTTAACGGTTTTGCCGGGATTTTTATATATAAGAAGCTACCCATATTGTTTTTACTATATTTTTTATTTAATGATATGATATATCTTAAGTTGATTACGGTTAATCTATGTATTTTGGAATTATGTTTATTTTTTTTATCTTGTAGTTGTTATAACTGTTTTTAATTCTTTTGGAATTCTTTTTAAGAAAGACGGACGGACGTACGTATGTGTATATATGTAATAACTGTTCTTTATTCTTATGAACGTGTGATTTTTAGCTATTATTATTTTATTTTTAAATTTAATTTATTTTTATATTATTAGTTCCGAAGAGATATTATACCCCTCTCGTTCTTAAATGTGATTAAAAATATGTTTCAATGTTTACAGTGTTTTGAAGAGGAGGACAATGTTGAGGTGGTTCCATGTACTAGGCAGGAAGATACACTTAGAGTTTGTTATTCCCTATAGAAAAAGAAAATGTTGATGAAGGTATTATTCATGGAAATAAGGTGTTGGATTCTCTTCACCAAATTTTTATAGTTGTTTCTCCTCCATGTCTGAAAATAGATAAGGAAGGTTAGGGTTTTTTTTAGTGACGAATCTTTGTTAATTTATGAGTGTTCCATTTTCTGAGATCTAGATTTGGCTATTTTTTTGGGCTCGAAAAGAGCGTTAGATCGCCAAAAAATTTGGGTTGTATATACGATTTAGAGGTCAGCTCACCTACCGTTAACAATTAATTCCATAATTTTGATTATAAATCGCCATGCCATAGGATATTTTGCACTATTTTGCCAACATCTATTATACACCGGATACGACATATCTTAATCTAATATATTTCATAGATGATCAAGATAAAAAATTTAATCCATCCACGAAATACTACATGGACTCAATGACAGGGCAGCGATAATAGGCCGCAAATAGCGAACAGAACCTGAAGGCATCCACAGAGTCTAGGCATCGTCCAAAGGGTCTAGATGACATCCAGATGGATCGGTTGGCATCCACAGGGTCTAGATGTAGCTTACAGTGACTAGACAGACTAGATGACATCCACATGACCTAGATGTCATCCACAAGGCCTGGATGACAACCACACAACTTGGACAACATCCACAGAGTCTAGATGTCGTCTATAGAGTGTGGATGGCATCCAGACAGCTTGGATGATGTCCATAAGGTCTAGACATCATCCATAGTTTGGATGGTAGCCAAGCTACTTGGACAACATTTGCAGGGTCTAGACACTATCCACAGAGTTTGGATGGTGACTAAGCTACCTAAACAGTGTCCAAAGGGTCTGGACACCATCCACCAAGGTTGGGCGATGATCAAACTGAATAGACAACATACACAGGGTTTGGACATCATCCATCGAGGTTGGATAGTGACCAGACCGTGTGGATGGTATCCACAGGTTATGGACATCATCCACATGCTCTAGACAATGAGCAAATAGATTGAATGGTGTCCATAGGGTCTGGATGTCGTCCATATGATTTGGATGATGACCAGATAATTTGAACATCCATAGACTCTGGACATCATCCACTAGATTAGGATGATGACCAAACAAACTAGACGATGCCCATAGGGTCTAGATGTCGTCCATAGGTTTTTTAAAATGAACAAGAAGAATGGATGACATTTATGGGGACTAGGTGATATCTACAAGTGTTGGGCGAAGACCAAAAGTACTTGGCATCTTCAAGGACTTTGACTAGCAGTCATATGGAAAGGATGATTGACTATACAGTATCAAAATGGCAAGCATAACTTGTCTAAAAAAAAGAGTATGTAAGTTCATCTGGTGAAAAAGGTAAGAAATCAGGGAAATTTTCAATGACAAAGAACATATTGTCTTATTTTGGGCATCCAACAAGAACAACCAAGCTAAGTCAACCTGCACCCATGCAAAATATAGGTACTAAATGATTTGCCAAATTTATTTATTTATTTGTAATAACTATTATTTAACATTTGAAGGGTAATAGTAAAATATTTATACATGCAACTCTCTCCACAGAGTGTAATTTCTTAAATGAAAGAATTAATCATAATATTATTTCTCCATTTGAAAATATTATTGATGATGACATGCCACCACTTGAAGACATACTTAAAAATGACATGGCTATGATGAATGATAAACCAGATGATATAATACAAACATTAAAAGGAACTCATACATCTCAGAAAACAACTTCCATGGCAAATAAAAATCCCCAATTTCTATCGATGAAGGGAAGACTTGAGGACATTCCAGATGATGAGATCAATACAGTAGATCAAAGTAATTATAAATTTGTGTGAAGAAAGAAAAGTAGATGGACAATTGGAAGCTCTTTTAAGTTTGACTGGGTAGCAAAATTTCCTTTTATTTAATGATGTTGACCCCTAAATTTTGACTAAGTATTGTTCTATTTTGGTGCACAACGTGGAAGGATCATTATCCATTTTGATGCAAGTCCAGCATGGCACGGAAGGACCATGGCATGGGCACAGAAGTGTCATGGTGTAGAACTTATTGGGTGCAGAAGGATAATGGCGTAGGAGACCTAGTGCAAGAGGACCCAGTTAAAAGAAGACAAGTCATGAGGGACCCAATAACAGAGGATTCAAAACAAAAATAAAAGACTAGGGGAGCGTGTGGGAAGCATAGCACATAGGAATTGGAGTGTGAGGGACGTAAGATCATTTAGAAGAAAAATTCAAATGGGACACTTTGACCCTACTGATCGGAGGTTTTGTACCAGCCCACAAGGAACGAAACACATGGCCACTAGAATATAGCATAGAGTGAGGATCTAGGGGCACAAAGACCCGAGTCTATAGGAAGAACTCATTGTAAGAGCCAGGAATCTCAATTTATTGGGATTACGTGTGCCATCTATTCATGACATTTATAATTATGACACTTGGTCAGGGCTAAACAAGTATAAATACCCCTATTGTAATCATTTGCATAAATGGTCTTTTGGAGAATAGTTAATAGAGCTTTGTCATGTAATTCATTAAGCCACTAATGAGAGATCAATTTTTGCCAGTTTGTGTTATGAGTGATGAAATATTCTAAGTGTGAAATCGATATGGTTTATTTATGTGCTAATGGTATCTTTTTCTTTTATCACTACTATTAGATAATCATGGTGATCTTAGTAATAGTGGTAGTTACATCTGGGGAAAAAAGGATAATAATAGTATAATTATGGTATTGAATAATCCTTTAAGAGTTGTATTACGAAGGATGAATAAACATAAACCATTGGGCTATAAATCCTTCAGGAACTGGTCTTTCACTACGTGCTTCAAATGAGTGCGTAAGACTTAACTCTCAAGTGATAGGGCCAACATGCTAGCTTGTTGGGATAAACTTCATCGTCGAAGTTGGAACTAACTAAAAGAACCCAATATTTTGGTTATGTTTCTAGGAATTGAAGCAATTGGAGCACAATCAAGGGAAAATATTTGAGATCATTACGTTAGAGAATATTGAAGAATGGGTTATCAGTGCCGAAGATAACTTTTTAGTTTCATATCTTGAACAAGGAATCTCTACATGATAGTGGGTAAAGCAGAATCTCTACAATTATTTATATGAATCTTTATTTTCTGAGGTCCCAATTCTCTTGCATGCTTTTTTATTAGCATATGCTCAAAGATGATCCAAAAATATTGGAAGAAGGCAACCTTAGACACTTGAATGACATAGGAGTTTAGCATGACTTGTAGTTCCCCAAATGCGAGCAGTTAACTTTTGGTGGAAAGGCATTCAAAATAAATACATTTTGGAGTGTGTTGTGACCACCTATTCATGTCCTGAGGAAGCAAAAATGCTAATTTCTACAAGAGCTAAGAGGATGTTATCTCTTGTTATTTGCCTTCAAAATTAAGAAATTAATTGTTGACCTTGGGTTGGAAACTCTACCCATGGAGTGCTAAATTCTCCTATGCATGAACCACATACTTAGAAGGGGATACTAGAGGTTGATTAAAGATTGTGGGTTCAACATGGTAGCAATCTAGTGAGCATTATAGAAATGAAAGTATCATGAAGCCTGATAAAGTATCATAGGAGTTAGCGGTACAAGAAGAGACCTCTAAGAGTGTTGTAAGGAGCCACAGGGAAGAAAACATGCATGAGGAACCCATCACTTTCGAGCCATGTTCTTTACCACTTTTATCCTATGAAAGAGAAACGAGCTAGATTTCAAGATTCAAAGAACCAACTCTAAATCAACCAAGCTCCCCCACCATAGTTCATGCTCATGCCTTTGAGTTAGAAAAAAGTACGTATATGAAATTGGGATACAGACACTTAGAATCTGAACTAGTAAGGGAGAATAAAACTAGGCCATTTGATGCTCATTCAAAATTTACATTATCTTGTCCTAAAGGGAATTCTATGCCACAACTTGGAATGCCTGGGGGAAACAACCCTCTACCATGCCTCTTTCCATAGGTACTGCTACTAGAGGCACTGAAGGAGGATTAGGAGGAGGCAATGGAGGAAGTGGACTCCCTCTTCAAGGAACAGGGGTTGGTTCTTCCCAAAAACCACCAACTCAACAAACACAACCCACTATGGTCTACTATGAGATGACATTACATTTACCTGAATACCAAGGGGTAGAGAATGCGACTGAGTATGCCCACAAGTGTGAATTGATTTAGAGAGCATATGACATCACTTATTTTGAACGGAAGGTTATTCAATTTGAAACTATGCTTTTAGAGCACGCACATAAATGGTATCAAAAATTTGACCCTCAACAAACGGTGGTCAACTATGATCAGCTCAAAGTAGCATGCCTATAGGAATATGACATTCTTGAGTTTAAATAACAGAGTATACTGACACTAAAAGATATAAATCAAGGAATTACAAAAATCATATGAGAGTATGATGCATGATTCAAAACCTTAATTTCTAAATTATCATTTGAAATAAATCCTACTTACCATGCATAATGGTTTGTGGGAGGATTGTTATTACCTTTTTGATAGACCCTATCACAAAGAACTTTCACCAATACATGCAAGGCTCTAGAAGCTTCCCTCTATGCTAAAGTGGTTAGAATCATGGATATTAGGATTAGCCCTTTTATGGAGGCACAGATAGCATCCATGGAATCATGAATTGAAATTTTGATGGTAAGTAATGTGCATGAGACATGCAGTGGTACCTAGTGTATTGATTGTGAAATTGAGGGACATACATGGAACAATTTCCCATGTAAGAGCATCCATGTGGTACTTGTTAGCCAATATCTACACCCTCAAAAATTGGCGAAGTGCAATATTTTTATCCATCTATCACCTCCAAAAAATTTCACAAGTATTTCTCTCTTTTCAAGCTTTTGTTTGGCCTTTTAAAGAAACCTTCCTTGTCTCTCCCCAAGCTTGAATTATTTCGGTGTCTTAGACTTCTGTCTCAAATAAAGGTCCAAAATAATCCTTCCTCAAGTCTTTCCTGAAGAAATTCTTTGGAACATTTCTTCCTCCCCCTTTCTCTTCAAAGTGCCCTTCAAAATTTTCCGAAGGGACACTTTTGTCTTCAAAGTGCCCTTCAATATTTTCCAAAGGGACACTTTTGTCTTCAAAGTGCCCTTCGATATTTTATGAAGGGGCCTTTTTTCTCCAAGTGCCCTTCAAAAAAGTCTGAAGGGACACTTTCCTTCAAAGTTTCATTCAAAAATTCTAAAAGGACACTTTTGTCTTTGAGTTGCCCTTAAAAAAAGTTCTGAAGGGCCATTTCCCTTCGAAGTGCCCTTCGAGATTTTATCTTCAAGTTGCCCTTTGAAAAAGTTCTGAAGGGTCACTTCCCTTTGAAGTGCCCTTCAATATTTTTATAAGGGACACTTTTTCTTCCAAGTGCCCTTCAGAAATTTTTTGAAGGGTTACTTCCCTTCGAAGTGCCCTTCAGGATTTTCTGAAGGCACACTTTTTATTCTAAGTGCCCTTCGAAAAAGTTATGAAGGGCCACTTCCCTTTAAAGTAGCCTTCAAATTTTTTTTGAAGGGTCACTTATTTCTTCCAAGTTCCATTCAAAAAGTTTTGAAGGGTCACTTTTGTGTCGAAGTGCCCTTCAAAACTTTTTCGAAGGGTCACTTTTGCATCCAAGTACTTCTTTCTTCTGAGTGCCCTTCAAAAAGTTCTGAAGTGTCACTTTTGCATCCAAGTGCCCTTAAATTTTTTTTTTAAAGGGTCACTTCCTTCTTTCAAGTGCCCCTCAAAAAGTTATGAAGGGCCACTTTTGTGTCCAAGTGCCCTTCAAAACTTTTTTGAAGGGTCACTTTTCTTCCAAGCGCCCTTCAAAAAAGTTCTGAAGGACCACTTTGCCTTTGAGTGACCCTTCGAAAAAGTTCTGAAGGGCCACTTCCCTTCGAAGTTCCCTTTGGAATTTTTTGAAGGGGTACTTTCCCTTGAAAGTTCCCTTTGAAATTTTTTTGAAGGGTCACTTCCTTCCAAAAGTGCCATTTGGAAAAATTTCAAAGGGTCACTTTCCAAGCCATGATCAAAAGGCCCAAAAAATACATAGGAATTCTTTCAAGGAAATTGTTTGAAGTAATTCCTTTAGACAATTTGTCTAAAAAAATTTCTTTGAAAAAAATGCTCACAAAAAATAATCAAAGAAGGATGCCTGAAGGAAATAAGCAAAGAAAAGTGGCATATAAAAAGTTTGAAGGAATTCCTTTAGACAAATTATCTGAAAGAATTCCTTCGAGAGAAATGTTTGATGGAAACTACCCATGTGAATAGAGCTTACAAAAAGGTCTAAATAAATATTATTGAATGAATTGTGTTGATGAAGTGATGGGCTGAGGGATGTCAAAATTAGCATCATGGACTAGTCATTGGTGTTCAAATAGGAATAATCCCAAGCATCCAAGGGCTCACATTATCCATCCAAAGAAGCATACCAGAGGGCCATTCCACCATTGATCAACTAGGATTCATGCCATTTCATGATAACCAATCAAAGAAGAAGGACAAAACCAAACAGAATGCAACAAGACAAATCTACAATAGGTGTGTAATCATTTTGATGCCATGACTCAACTAAGAATATCCTTTTTTTGTTGACACAAATTTGAGAGAGAGGGGCAGATGCATAACAACTCATGATGACATGGATCAATCAAATGGATTGAAAAATCATCCTTTATGAAAATGGTTACAGTTAAAGATGTTGATAGGAAACAAATAGATTCCTCTCCTTGGTGAAAAAGGTTTTCCCTCTCTCTCTTCCTTCTGGCTATATATACAACCCCTTAGCTAAGTGTAAAAAAAGACAAAAAAGTATGACAAAGCCCTGCTAGATTGATGTAATATTTTTCCTTTGAGCACTTGTAGAGTCCTTTCTTTTCAATTTTTGAACATTTGCCTGAGTGTATAAGTGATATACAATGACAACATGTGATGGTTTTCAATCCTTCTATCGTCTATCCTTCACACCTGAGTAAGAGTTATTGATTTACTTGGTCATCTAAAGTGTGTTTAAGTGTATGAAACTACTGTAAGTGTTTATATGTTCTTGAATGTGCAATCTGCCTTTCAGTTTATTGTCATATGGTTCTTTCATGCATCTCACCTTTATATTGAAATATTCATGTTAGAATCTCTATAACTTGAAAGAGGGTCTTTACATTTTTGTTGTATTGTGCACCAGTATATGACCTTCATGTGGAAGAAAACCTTGGTGTATCACCATCCTTAAAATAGATTTCCTTTCCTATAATTTTCTAACTCTTTCCCTTTTAAACAAGCTAGTTTAGCAGAGATTATCTTGTAGAGACATATACAGGGAGCTAGCCCTTTCAATCTAGACGTCTATTTCCTCCATAGGCATACCCACTAGAAATGTTTTAATGTTTCCCAAATATAGGAGAGGATTGAACACTCTCTTCTAGGGTGCAATATTTGGAGACAATAGTTCTAGTATGCCTGGTGGGACTCGAGTGCCTGGTTATTTACATGTCAAGGTGAATGCTGGTCTTGACAAACCTGAGTTTGTACTCTTATTACAACATTTGGTGACTCTAAAAGGGTAAGAATCCTTGGTTTTAGATCAAGTTTCACACAATTCACTTCATGGTCCTCACTAGGCCATTTAGGATTCTTGACCAAACCCCTTTAGTTGAAATTCTTATTGAAGAGTAATGCCCTGAACCTTTCTTTCCACTTAGAGATCCTAGGCAAGGAGGTTTTGAAGAAGAAGAGGAAGAAGTGGAATAAGTTTAAGAGATAAGAGATCAAGAGGAAAGAAGAGAAATGGATAGACATCAACCTTTCCTAGCCTTTAAAACCTAATCTAATCAACCTTCCTGCATATGACCGTATTCCTCCCAATGCTACCACGAGTCTCCCTAATTTCAATGGTGAGGTCTTATTACACCATCTGAGCATATTAGAGACATTTCAAACTTCTATAATTTCCATAATGTCACTTGAGCTAATATAGCCATTATATTGTTGGCTATGTCTCTGAAAGGCAAGGCACTTGACTGGTATAGAATGTTGGAAGGTGGCTACATTAGAAGCTGGGATGGCTTTGGGGAATTGCTAGTAAAAAGATTTGAAAACAAAAGTGACCATACTTTGTTGATCTATCAGCTGAATGTAATAAAGAGAGGTCCTAATGAATCTATGGTGGATTTCAATGAAAGGTTTCAGAGGACATGGCATAGGCTACCACCTATCATGAGATCTCTTCCAAGCTTTGTGTTCCCCACATATCTCAAAGGTATTGTTACTAATGTGGCTATTATGTTACAGTCAATGGTAGGTTTCACTCTACCAAATGCATATGAGCTAGCCATTGAAGCTAAGAATAGCTTAATACAGGCTATAAATCTCCCTCCAAGAGCTTTCATGCCTTTGTTGTCTCATAATTTAGTTGAATCTCCAAGCATATCACAAGTTCCTAATGCCAATGTGAAGCCAAAAACCTTCCCCAAGAAAGTAGATGTTGTTGTGGACAAAAATGAATAAATTTAGTCATTACGAGCTCAGATCAAGCAAGCTTAGTTCTAGAAAAGTGCTCCACCTAACCATCAATACTAATAAGGATATAGATCTCCACCCTAATATAGATACCAAGGAAGAGGAAAAGGTTAGCAAGGTTTCAATAAGCATCATAATGCCTATAATCTTGGTCCTACACCTTCCACAAAGGCTGTTATTCTAGTACATGCTAATTTAGTCCAAGGAGAGGATCATTTGGACCAATGGGGATAGCCTCAAGGTCATTTCATTCATGACGATGGAGAACACAACCAAACTTTGGTGGCACAAGAGGAAACTAATCCTTATGTAACTCCTAAAGAAGCAAACCTTATACAAAGATATATTCATGGAGAAGGTAGCAACCAAAGTACAGGAATGATGAATTTTTAATCTAAAGATGATTACATGTTGAATCAATGCACGTTAGTTGCAGCCACTACAAGATCCAAAAGGAGAGCTTTGGGAGATGTTCTAGGAGTACATATGACTCCAAATTATGCTTATCCAAGGCCAAAAGTTGTGAATTCTAGTACAACACCTACTACCATTCATGCTCCTCAACAAAATCAGAATGCAAGTGGGGTTGTCAAGCCTGCAATGCAACAAGCTCAAACTCCCTCACTACTATCAATAATGCAAGAGAGAGTGAAATATTTCCCTATAAACATTTTTCATTTGTTAAATAATGACAAGACAAGCATATCTCTATGGGAAGTCTTGCATATGCCTGGTCAAAAAGAGCTCTTGCAAGAACAACTTGCAAACATTCATGTAGCCCCTCAAGTTTCTAAACACAATTGTGTGGCTCTTACCAATTCTCCAAATCATATCTTGGAGCCCTCCACCAAATCTAAAAAACCTCCACCTTTCTACCTCACACTCATTGTGGGAGACAAGTTGGTACATAATTGTATTATGGATAGTGAAGCAAGTACCACTATCATGCCTAAAGTGGTGGCTGACAATTTAGGTTTGAAGTATGAACCACATAGTAAATGTGTGTTACATCTCGATGGGAATTCAACCAAGATAGTAGGATTGGTCAAAGGTTTGAAAGTCTTTCTACATGGCTACCCAAGTTTCCCCATCATTTAGGACATTGTGGTGGTAGACCTTCCAGTGCATTTTGCTATTTGCTTGTCAAGGGACTTCATGGCAAAGATAGGAGGATACATTTTTGCTGAGTGGTCTTTTCTATCTTTCAAAACAATATATGGGACCAAGGTGAAAATAAGGACTTAGCCCTTATCAAGGTTTCATATTGAGCCATACATGGAGATAAATTCAAATCAGAATTGTCTAATCAACAAAGAAAAATAATTTGTTATAAATGGTGAAGCATCCTTACCCCTTGAATGTGTTTCTGATCTTTTACTTGATAAATACAACACTAAGATAAATGAAATCGATCCTTATACCTTCATAGAAGAGACTGATTTGGGAGTTTACTTTATGCATGAAAAGGATGATCTAACCCCTTCACTCACTAATGAAGATCATGAGCTCAAAGGGATGTGGGAAATGTTTTTTGATGGTTCAAGGAGAAAAGTGGGTGCAGGAACTAGCATCATGATTATTTCTCCATCAAATAATAAATATTACTCCTCTTATAGATTCCACTTTAGCTACACTTGTAATGTGGCAAAATATGAAGGCCTAGTTCATGGCCTCCAATGGGCAAAGAAGAGAGGGATCAATAATTTAAAGGTTTATAGAGATAGTGATCTGGTCATCCACCAAGTAAGAAATCAAGCTATAGCCAAGAATCCATTTCTTAGGTCCTACAAGCCTAGGGTATGGGACCTACTTAAAGAATTTGATGCCTTTAACATACAACCCATCCCAAGGGGTTCAAATAAACATGCTAATAGGTTGGCTACCATAGGAGTACAGTTTGACACAATTGCTGATGTAGGGAAGGAGAAGGATCAGTCACATATCAAGATCATTGTGAGGCTTTCTATTCCAGGCAATGAAGTATCATGGCAAGTGTTTGAGATTGATGAACACATTACACACTTCTTTAAAAATGAGGTAGGTTTCTCCTCAAGAAACCAAAAGAGATTACATGATCATTATGAAGAATAAATTATACAGCTAAAGACAAACAAGATACCCAAGGGGCAGATTACTTTAGAGAGTGTCTTCAATGAAGATGATCAAAATAATAAGGAAAGAGTGAGAATGTCCACAAAATAAGATAAAAATGAGAGAGTCATGATTTACAAAGACAAGCTCCTAAACATTGGTAAGCTTTGTTGTTTGTCTGAAAGGTAGGCCTTTTTAAAACTATGCAAAGAGTTCCATGATATCTTTGCTTTAAAATACAAAGATTTGAAAGGGTTTGATCCAAGCCTAGCACATCAAACCATTGAGATAGAACCTGGAGCTAAAATAGTCATGTAAAAGCAATGGCCTATCAATCCCAAGATAAAAAAACTGATAAAGGAACTGACCAAGTTGATTAAGTCTAGGATTATCTTTCCTATCAAACACTCAACTTGGGTGGCTAATCTTATACTGGTTCAAAAAAATAATGGAGAAATTAGGCTTTGTGTGGATTTTTAAGATCTTAATAGAGTGTCTATTAAGAATCATTATCCATTGCCTTCCATGGAACAAATTTTACAAGTTGTTTCAAGTTCTCAATGTTTCTCACTTCTTGATGATCATTCAGGGTACAATTAGATATTGGTCAATGAAGAAGATTAGTTCAAGATAACCTTCACTATGAAATAGGGTACCTTTGCCTATAACAAGATGACTTTTGGTTTATCAAATGCGAGAGCCATGTTTTAAAAGGAAATGGACATGGCTTTTAAAGGTCTGATTAATAAGTTTCTACTGGTGTATCTTGATGATATAACCATTTTTTCAAATGATGTTGTTGATCACATAGAAAATCTAAGGTAGGTGTTTGAGAAATGCAAGGGGTATGGAATATCCCTTAATCCAAATAAGTGCATCTTTGTTGTCCATGAAGGTAAGTTGTTGGGTTATATTGTTTCCAAAGAAGGCTTATCTATTGATCCCAAGAGGATCGAGGCTATTCTAGGCTTGTCCTTGCGTCAATATAAGAAGGGATTGAAAATCTTCTTGGGGAAATTAAACTTTGTCAGAAGGTTTATTCTAGGATTTGCAACTATGGTAAATCCTATCAAAACCATGCTAGAAAACAATCAAGTTTTTACTTGGATAAATGAGGGAAAGAGCATTTTTTAGGCAATCAAGCAAGCAATAACAGAATATCCTACTCTTTTAAACTCAAACATTGCCAAGGATTTCATACTCTATACCTTTTCTAATCTTGATACAATCTCAGCTATGCTTATGTAAAAGAATTATGAAGAGGTTGAGTAGTCAATTACATTCTTCAGCCAAGGATTGGAGGATTATGAGGTCAGGTATTATTTTATTGAGAAGCAGGATCTAATAGTGATTAGAAGATTGAATAAATTTAGACACATGGTTTCCAATAAAAAGATACATATTATGGTTTCTCATCCTAGCACCAAGGAATTCCTCCTAAGAAAGGACCTCAATGAAAAGAGAGCTAGATAGATTACAAAGGTGATGGAGTATGACGTGGACATTAAAGTAATGAGCTTGGTAAGAGGAAGAGGATTGTGTGAGAATTTAGCTTCAAATCTTCAAGAGCGAAAAGAGGAAACCTTGGTCAACCAATTTTAACTCCAACCAGCTAATCAAATGCAAGCTCAAAGTTGGACACAAAATATCATTGGTTTTCTTCAGAATGGTGAGTATCCCAATAGCTTGAACAAGTCTCAAAGGAGATATTTTAGATTGAAGACCATTCCTTACTATCTTATGGATGGTGTTATTTTTAGAAAGGATGTGAATAGTATATTGCTAAGATATGTTAACAATGATCAATTTGATATGCTACTAGAGAAGTTCCACAATAGTGTAGATGGAGGTCATTTCTCCCCTAAGATGATAACTGCAAAGATAATGAGGGCTGGTTATTATTGGCCTAGTCTTTTTAAGGACTATTACCAGTGGGTTAGAAAGTGTCCTCAATGTGCCTTCTTTGTAGGCAAATAGAAACTTGCATCCCTTCCATTAAAACCCATCCAAGTGGACCAACCTTTCATGAAATGGGGTCTTGATTTCATTGGCATGATCAACCCTCCATCAAGTGTTCAACACAAATGGATATTGACTACCACTAACTACTTTAAAAGGTGGGTAGAGGCTATTGCATTGAAGGAGGCAAGTGAAAATTCTATCTTAGAGTTCTATGACAACATTATGACAGGTTTTGGAGTTCTCCATGTCATCATTTTTGATAATTCACTTGGTTTCTAAGTGTTAAAACTTCTAATTGTGAAGCAAGGAATGGAGTTTACTTGAGTACCTCATCCAATTATTACCCTCAAGGAAATGGATTGGTTGAGTCTACCAATAAGAACCTCATCAAAATAATCAAGAGGGTGTTGGAGACCAATCAAAGTGCATGGCACAACAAGCTAAAGATAGCTTTATGGGTAGATAGAATTACTCCTAAGAAATCAATTGGTAATTCTCCCTTTGTAATTTTTTATGGGAGAGAAGCTAGGTTATCCATATCCCAAGAAATCCCTACCCTAGAACTTGCATAGTAGCTGGAATTACTTAAAAACACTCCAATAGAAGTCAAGTTGATAGAACTAATGCAACTACAAGAGGCAAGGGATGATGCCCACAAGGCCATGGAACACCATCTAGTGATCATGAAGAGATCCTTTGAAAAAAGGATAGGTGCAAGAGTGTTCAAAGAGGGTGACTTGGTTTTGAAATGAGATAAAGATAGATCAAAACTAGGTAGGCATACAAAGTTTGACACCTTGTGGAATGGCCCTTACATCATCAACAAATGCAAGCAAAGTAACTCCTTTCAACTATCCAAAATGAATGGAGAGGAGTTTCCTATCCCTATGAATGGGATACACTTGAAATCCTACTATTATCTCTTGCTTGTCCTTTTTTAAATACTAGTTTAGATGTGTGTGTTTCCTTTTGTTCATTTTTATGTTCCCTAAGTACTTTGTATAACAGGTGTGTTTTCCTTTCTTTTGTTTGGTGTACATCTCTACCTTATGTGTGTTAATCAACCCAACTAGTGTGTTTTTGAGCCAGAGCTTATTTAGTTATTTTGAGCGCCTTATGTGTGACACCATGCTTAATGGAAGGATTAAGGCAATTGGTCTTAGGCATAATAGGCATGCCTCCCTTGGGAATTGCTAAGAATGTTAGCCAATTTTAAGTACCCTAAAAAATTGGCTAAGTGCAATATTTTTATCCATCTGTCCCCTCCAAAAAATTTCACAAGTATTTATCTCTTTTCAAGCATTTGTTTAGACTTTTAAAGAAACCTTCCTTGTCTCTCCCCAAGCTTGAATTATTTCATCCTTTTTGTCTTAGACTTCTATCTCGAATAAAAATTCTAAAAGAATCCTTCCTCAAATATTTCTCGAAGCAATTATTTGGAACATTTCTTCATCCCCCTTTCTATTTAAAGTGCCATTTGGAATTTTTTTAAGGGAAACTTTTGTCTTCAAAATTCCCTTCAAGATTTTCTTAAGGGACACTTTTTCTCCAAGTGCCCTTTGGAAAAGTCTGAAGGGACATTTTCCTTTGAAGTATCCTTCAAAAAAGTTTGAAGGGAAATTTTTGTCTTCGAGTTGCCCTTCAGAAAAGTTTCTAAGGGCCACTTCCCTTCGAAGTGCCCTTCAAGATTTTCTGAAGGGACACTTTTTCTTTCAAGCGCCCTTTGAAAAGGTTTTGAAGGGTCAATTTTACATCCAAGTTCCCTTCAAAACTTTTTCGAAGGGTCACTTCTTTCTTCCAAGTGCCCTTGAAAAAGTTTCAAAGGGTCACTTTTGCATCCAAGTGCCCTTCAAAACTTTTTTGAAGGGTCACTTCTTCCAAGTTCCCTTCAAAAAGTTTTGAAGGGTCACTTTCACGTCCAATTACCCTTTGAAACTTTTTTGAAGGGTTATTTTTCTTCCAAGTGCCCTTCATAAAAGTTTGAAGGATCACTTTGCCTTCGAGTTGCCCTTTGGAAATTTTTTGAAGGGCCACTTCCCTTCGAAGTAGCCTTTGGAATTTTATGAAGGGGCACTCGAAGGCAAAGTGATCCTTTAGAACTTTTTTAAAGGGCACTTAGAATAAAAGTGACCATTTAGAAAAGTTTCGAAGGGCACTTGGATGCAAAAGTGACCCTTCAAAACTTTCTGAAGGGAACTTGGAAGAAAGAAGTGACCCTTCAAAAAAGTTTTGAAGGGCACTTGGATGCAAAAATGACCCTTTAAAAACTTTCCAAATGGCACTTGGAAGAAAGAAGTGACCCTTCAGAAAAGTTTTGAAGGGCACTTAGATGAAAAAGTGACCCTTCAAATTTTTTTTGAAGGGCACTTGGAAGAAAAAGTGTCCCTTTAGAAAATCTCAAAGGGCACTTTAAAGGAAAGTGGCCCTTTGAAACTTTTCCTAAGGGCAACTTGAAGACAAAAGTGTCCCTTCAAACTTATCTAAAGGGCACTTCAAAGGAAAGTGTCCCTTCAGAATTTTCGAAAGGGAACTTGCAAAAAAAGTGTCCCTTTCAAAAAATCTTGAAGGGCACTTTGAAGACAAAAATGTCCCTTTGAAAAATCTTGAAGGTCAATTTGAAGAAAAAAGTGTCCCTTTGAAAAATTATGAAGGCCACTTTGAAGAGAAAGGGGGAGGAAGAAATATTCTGAAGAATTGCTTCGAGAAAGACTTGAGGAAGGATTCTTTTGGAATTTTTGTCTGAGACAAAAGTTTGAGACAAAAAGGCTGAAAGAATTCAAAGGTCAAAAGAATTCAATCTTGGGGAGAGATAAGGAAGTTTTCTTTAAAAGGCTAAATAAAAGCTTGAAAAGAGAGAAATACTTGTGCAATGTTTTAGAGGGGGAAAATGGATAAAAAGATTGCACTTAACCAATTTTTGAGGGTGCAAAAATTGGCTAACATTATTGGTTATTCCTAGGGGAGGCATGCCCTTCAATTTTTTTTTGAATGGGGCACTTGCCCTTGAAAGTGCCCTTCAAAAAAATTCCAAAGGGTCACTTCATTCCAAAAGTGCCCTTCAGAAATTTTTTGAAGGGTCACTTTCAAATCCATGAGAAAAAGGCCCAAAAAAGATAGGAATTATTTTGGGGAAATTGTCCAAAGGAATTCCTTCAGATAATTTGTTTAAAAGAATTCCTTCAAAAAAAATGCCCACATAAAATCACCAAATAAGGACACCTGAAGGAAACAGGCAAAGAAAAGTGGCAGACAAAAAATCCAAAGGAATTCCTTTAGACAAATTATCTAAAAGAATTCCTTTGGGAGAAATGTTCGATGGAAAGTGCTTGTGTGAATAGAGTTTGCAAAAAGGATGAAAGAAATATTCCTAAAGGAATTATGCCAATGAAGTGACGGGCTGAGGGACATCAAAATTAGCATCATGGACTAGTCATTGGTGTTCAAACAAGAAGAACCCTAGGCATCCAAGGGATCGTATTCTCCATCTGAAGAAGCATACCAAAGGGACATTCCACCATTAATCAACCAGGATCCATGCCATTTCATGATAACCAATCAAAGAAGAAGGACAAAGCCAAATAGAATGCAACAAGACAATTCTGTAATAGGTGTGCAACCATTTTGATGCTATGACTAATTTGAGAATATCCTTTTTTTGTTGGCACAAATTTGAGAGAGAGGGCCATATGTGTAATAAATCATGATGACATGGATTAATAAAATTGCTCGAGCAAGCATCCTTTGTGAAAATGGTTATAGTTGAAGATGTTGATAGAAAAAAAATAGATTCCTCTCCTTGGTGCAAAAGGTTTTCCCTCTCTCTCTTCCTTTTGGCTATATATACAACCCCTTGGCTAAGTGTAAAAAAAATCAAAAAATTATAGTGAAGCCTTGCTAGATTGATGTTATATTTTTCCTTTGAGCACTAGTATAGTCCTTTCTTTTCAAGTTTTGAACATTTTCCTGAGTGTAGAAGTGATATACAGTAGCAACATGTGATGATTTTCAATCCTTCTCTCCACTATCCTTCACACTTGAGTAAGATTTATTGATCTAATAGGTCATCTAAAGTGTGTTTAAGTGAATGGGACTACTGTAAATGTTTATCTATTCTTGAATGTGCAATCTACCTTTCAATTTATTCTCCTATTGTTCTTTCATGCATCTCACCTTTATATTGAAATATTAATGTTAGAATCTCTAGAAATTGAAATAGGGTATTTACATTTTTTGCTATATTGTGCACTAGTATATGACCTTCATGTGGAAGAAAACCTTGGTGTATCACCATCCTTAAAATAGATTTTCTTTCCTATAATTTTATAACTCTTTCCCTTTTAAATAAGCTAGTTTAGAAGAGATTGTCTTGTAGAGACATATATAGGGAGCTATCCCTTTCAATCTATAGGTCCATTTCCTCCATATGTATACCCATAGGCTTGGAAATGTTCCAACATTGCCCAAATCCAGGAGAGGATTGAATACTCTCTTTCAGGGTGCAAGATTTGGAGACAACAATACTCAAACAAACATGTGAGATCTACAATGAAGAACATGATGTCCATTCTTATCCTCTTTTGAAATGAGCTACAAACACTAAGGTGGCTAGGTATTATAATATTTGTGATGCCTAAACCCATTACACTAATGACTATCGATTGATCAGTGATATCCATAAAGATCAAGTGTGCAACATGTGCCAAACCTCACTCGCTAATACCCAAGACAATGGTGGATATTATGGGTGAGGGAGAGGATGAAGATGAGGTGGTAGTCAGTTTAAACTGAGAACCTATTACAAATGTGGTTCTTCAGACTATTATCAAAGATATTGTCTAGAGTACCCAATGTGCATATTTTGTAAAAAAGACACCAGTTAGAAGAGTGTCTTGATCTATATGCAACCATCACTAAGGAACACAATAAAAAGGGTGCCGACATGATTCAAATACACAAACCATAATGGCATGTACATCTAACCATCCTAATAGTATAATAAGTAAATATCACCACTCATAGTAGGGGATAGACTTAATCCATAGCCAACCCGATCAAGAAGGTACATCAAGGAGAACCATGAGCTAGAAAGTACCCTGATGCTCAGCATCAAAAGGATTTCCTTAAAGATACCATGACACTTGTATGAGAGCTCCAAGGTGAGATTAAATACCTCAAAGATAAGGACATGACACAATGTGATGTAGTATAGAGGGAAGCCAAACCTTGACCAATGGTTCAAGATAATTTCCAGGAATTGTGCAAGTGTATGTTAGATGAGGACATTATTCCCCAGCTCAATGCTTGGCTTAAAATTTATGGGTCACACTTACCAAATGAAGTCCACCTTCACCCTCAATTGACAAAGTGAAGACTGACTATTTAACTCATGTTCGACATCAAGAAATTCCTAGTTCCTCCACTCCCCTAAAAGATGGAGAGATATTGGTTAATGCTGCCATCCATAGATGGGTAATCTAAGACATTCTAGTATATACAATCATAGAATTTAATGTTTTCACTAAAGATGCCTAGCAAAAAATGTATAGTCCAACCCTACAACCTTCACCTCATGTCTTATTCATGGAAAATAAGACTTGAGTGCACCATATTGGGGTCCTTAATGATGCCATAATTGACATACTTGGATTTCCCTTTAAAGCAGATTTTGAGGTTTTGGAGTTAGCTAAATTTGATGACTACCTAGTTGTATTTGGAAGGCCTTGGTGATACGATAACCATGTATACTTGAGATTTAAAAACTGATACATTAGTTTTTAGAATACCAATCAGTGCGTAGCAATACCTTTAAACCAAGCATAAAGAACTCCCTATATTGAGCCCAAAAATGTTGATGAAGACATCAACCAATTTTATAATGTTATTTCTTGAAATGATGAACATAATGATCCAACACCAGATGGTATTCTTTGATGGATAGATAACCAATCTATCTTTGATACTACAAGAAATTCTTGTAATTTTTGGGCCCATGGTGACTATGATCTCATTGGGAAGACGTGTATCACTATTAATAGAGGAGAAAACATCCTATGACAACTTACTAAACATCACAAGTTTGTGCACCTCATGGGTTTAGAAATGAGAGGGCCAATGATTGGACCACCACTAGATATACTTGATGAAGCCCCATGGTTCTAAGGGCAAATGGAGGTGTGTGATTTTGTCCAACACCTTAAAAAATACTAAAAAAATGAGGATGATTGGATGAGGTCATTGGATCACCTATTTGATGGCACCATAACAAGATGGTGGCGTACTCATAAAGAGTTCCTTTTGAATTAGGATGAACCACAAATTGAGGGCTTAGGTACAATAGTGTACAAACACTTGAACCACAAATTGAGGCTTGTGAGAACATATGGTGAGCTGAGGAAACATCCTTACAAAATACCTTTGGGTGCATGCATTCTATGGGACTTTATGCACTTGGGAATGATCTTGGTACATTCATGAAGAAAGGCATATGGGTACACAGTTCTAGCAGTTACTAAATAAAAACATTAAGTTGACGCTATCCTATTCTTCACCAAGGATGGACTTGTACATCAATATTTAGGCCATGTAGGAAGTGGTTGTTGGATACCCACATCCCATCAAAAACTACCTATGATATTCATTAGGAACTTGAAGAACCCTTACATCTATTCACTGAGCCTTCTACCCATTCAGTTCTAGCACCACCACCAGATTTTAATGTAGAATGACGTGAAGAAATTTGTTGGGGAAATAAAAAACTTATCTTCTAAGTAGATGAAATATCTACTTCATTCAACCCCCATACCAACCATCTAGATGTCCCTACAAGTACTGGTTCATGAATTATTTGGGATACAATTTATCTGATAGATAACCCTTATCATGGGCTCATTCAAACTATTCAATGTAACATTGGCATGGAATAAGAGCCAAAAATGGCTACAATTAGAAATTATTGGACTAACACAAAAATTTCAAATATATTTGAGTTGTTGAAAAAGTATCAGGATGTATTTCCAAGGAATTACAGTGAAATGAAAGGAGTCTACCCGTCTCTAGGAAAGATGCACATAAAGTTAATCGATGATGTTTACCTTGTGAAAAAATAACCATACAAGATGAACCCTAATCTATAGGCACAAGTGAAAGAAGATATTGATAGCATGCTCCATGCCCGAGTAATTACTCCCATCATCAAATTTGAATGGTTTAGTCCCATGGTAATCAATATAAAAAAATAATGGGCATATCCATATCTGTGTGGATTACTATGTCTTAAATTCATTCTATGTGACAGACCCCTTCCCAATGCCTTTCATGAGGAAATCCTAGAAGGTATTGTTGGATGTGAAGTATACTCTTTTATAGACGAGTTCTCGGGGTACCACCAAGTCCAAATAGCTAAGGAAGACCAATCTAAGATGACTTTCACTACTTAATGGGGATATTTTTCCTATGCTTTCATACCTTTTGGGTTGAAAAATGCCTTGACAATGTTTTCACAGATAACAGTTGAGGTTTTTAAATATTTCATTCACAAATTCCTCCAAGTCTAATTAGATGATTAAATAGTATAGGGTTGGTCAAGGACCATTATGCTAATTTGAGACTCATGCTTGAGCACTATCAGGTATTGTAAATCTCCTTAAATTTAAAGAACTACTTATTTGTGATACCTTTTAACATACTTCTTAGGTATATATTTATAAGGAAGGACTCTTGGTGGACCCAACCAAGGTCTCTATGATTCTCCTTCTATCATCACACAAGACTTAGTGTAACTTTCACACCTTCCAAGGACACATGGGCTATTATAGAAAGTTCATTTGGGGTTATGCCAAGATTGTTGCACCCTCAGAAGAACTCTTAAAGCATAATGAATAGTTTATATGGACTAATTCTTGTAAGGTAGCTTTTGAGACACTCAAATAAAAGTTGGTTACCACTCCTATCCTACAATTCCATGATTAGACAAAGGATTTTCATGTCCATGTTGATTCATATGGCATGGTAGTCAGTGTAATACTTGCATAACTAGGTGAAGGACACTTAGATCACTCAATTTACTTTGATAGTAGGAAGCTGACACCGACTAAAAAGAATTATACCACCCTGGAGCACAAAGCTCTATCTATGGTCTATGCTCTACAAAATTTTAGGTGGTATCTTTTGGCCATTCTATTTACATTATAAATATATCATGAGGCCTTGAAGTATCTTGTCAACAAACTAGTACTACATTGGAGAATTTACTATTGGATTCTCTTGTTTCAAGAATTCCATTTTTCCATAGTAGTGAAGCCTAGGAAGACTAACTATGGACCTAATCATTTATCCTAAATTGAGACTAGAGAACCCCCACATGCCATAGAATATTATCTTCTTGACTTAACTTTTTTTATTTGCTCAGGTATCTAAAGAACTAGAAGTTATTGCAATATTTCTCAACACTAGTTACACACCTAACTCTCTCACTTCACAATAAAAAAAGCAAATTATGGTCCATGCCAAACCTTATCATATCATAGTAAGAGATCTTTATAAGATGGATTTTGACAAGGTGCTTCACCACTGTGTAATGTAACATGAGCATCTTGAGGTGCTATGAGAAAATCATGAAGGTATTGTTAGAGGACACTATGCTGGAGAGGCTACTGCATGCAAGGTGTTACTCATCAAACTTTGGTGACCAACTTTATTCAAAGATGCAAAGGCATATGTTAGGCAATGTGATGTATGCCATCACATAAGAAAACCTAATAGGAGATATTCTATGCATTTTTGACCCATTCCTTCTCAAGAACCATTTAAAAAGTGGGCTATTGATTTTATGGAGCTCGTCACTCTAGTAAGATGATGAATGGGATCTCAGTACGTCATTGTAGAAACTAACTACCTCATGCACTAGGTTGAATCAACACCAACAAGAGACTTTACTGCAATAATTGCTACACGATTAATCTATAAGAATGTTAAACATAGTTTGGATGTCCCCTAAGCTTCACCAATGATCATGAAACCACTTCTTGAATGAGATGATTCGCATCTTATTGACTAAGTTCATGATCACACACCATAAGATGACACCATACCACCCCCAAGCTAATGGAACTATAGAAGCTTTCAATAAGATCCTTGGAACCACTTTAACAAAAATTTTCAATGTTGGCTAGATTGATTGGGATGATAACGTATCTGTAGTACTCTAGGCATATCAAACTACATACAAACATCTCAATAAAAGTACATGATTCAAATTAGTGTATGGAAAGGAAACAATTATGCCAATGGAGTTCTTGGTTCTAACTCTTTGTATATCATGTATGGGAAAATTAGATGATGAGGCCTATTTGAAAGCATGACTAGATGATTTAATGAAACTAAATGAAACTCAATTTCTCACCCACTAGAGTCAAGATGTCAATAAATGCAAACAAAAAGCATGGCATGATTTCCATCTTGAGAATAAAGTATTTTATTTAGGCATGCAAGTTTTATTATATGAATCCAAGTTCTTGCACCACCCTAGGAAGCTTTGCATCCATTGATATGGTCCATTCATAATATATAGCATTCAACCTACTGGGGCTTGTTGGTTAACATGAATGGATGGTCAGTTCTTCTTAGGGAACTATAATGGAAGTTGGCTTTGACCATATTGTGATTCAATTTAACTAAAAATTTGTAATCAATAAGGCTTAAATTTATTAGTTTAGGATTTACTTATTTTAATAAAAATCACTGCCCTTGAGGTGCACATCTCTTCTTTAATATAATCTTGAGTTTTTGTACATAATTGGTTTTCATGGAGGACCACAAACCCTTTTAGTGTGGGGTAAATAATCATACATATGTTAATGTAATAATGATAAGTATGGAAGTTAAATAGGGCACGTAATACATGTGGGTGTGTAAGTGATCAAAGGCATGTGAGTCATTTAATTTACTTTGAAAGCACTTTGAGAGGTTCTCACCATTTGAGTAACAACTATCTTCCACTAGACTGGAAAGGTGGAACATAATTTTCTTCCACTTATAAGAAAGGTGTGAGAAAGGATGGACCATTAATGCAATGAGGATAAGTTATGGCAATAAATGTGTGATTAGGATGATGGGACAAAATCATTAAGGCATTAAATGCATGATACAAGGTTTGAAATATGAAGGTCATTAAAATATTTGCATTTATGACTAAAATTGATAGGGAGAGGGAATAAATTAATGAAGGTAAACCCACCGAAGAGCCTATAAATAAGATTGCTAAATTCATATTACACTTTACCTTGTGTTAATATTTGAAGTGCCAAGAACGAGCTATGAAATAGAGAATCAGAGACCATGACATGATCAAATTTCTTAACCCCTGAGCAGAGTGTTTACAAAGTTGGCAAAGTCATGAAGGTTGTTACCCAAGTGAGAAAAGAAGTTATAAAGTCTATATTGGTGGAAAGGAGTGGAAATCATTAGAGTTATAGGTTTTAGGTTTGCCATTGATGAAGTGTAAAGCTCAAGAGATGAAGTGAGTTGATTTACCATGACGTATTCATTTTGTAAATGTAGGATAGTCATGTGTTAATATTTGGGTTTCATGAAGGGTAATGTAGCCTAAAAAAAGGCCAAAAGACTCAGAAGCTACCAACTATACCAAAGGAGGAAGAGGTGAGCGGAGGAGACTGGTTCCCTATTAGAGAAGAGGTTTCCAAGATTCCAGAGAACCAAGAACAAAGACTAGAACAAGTATAACATGTGGAAGGAGAGGCAAGAGAATATTTAGAAGAATAAAGGGAAAATATGGTGAAGAATTAGAATCAAGCACAATCATCATCAGTGAAGAATGCCCCAACATCTCCTCCTCTATCTCTTTTGATAGAGGAGATGCAATACCCAAAGTTGGTCTAGCACGTAGAGAGCTAGGTCTCCAAGATATCAAATATGGCCATCTTTTATTATAACCACTACTAAATGGGGAATGAAGTAGAGCTATATAATGACTACCAGGTCAAGATCACCAATACAAGAAACCAAGTAGTCTATGACTTGTCCATTAAAAACTAATTGGACCAAGCAGGCCTCTTCCAACTTTTTGAATTGCCATACTTTGGCAAACCTACAAAGGCACTATAGTTTTTCCTCTCACACATCCATGAAAAATACATATATTTTTTGAGGTGTAACATGAAGATCACCGTAGAAAGAATCAACAAATTCATGGGACTATAGTGCTTAGGGATTATTGTGCTAGATGACTTAGCTAATATAGAGGAGATTCAATGGATGGACACAATATTTATGTACTAAAAGCAAGGGCATGAAATGCACATCAAAAACCTATATGATCCCTCCCTCAGAGTCATGACATGGATCATTTCCACCAAGATCAGAGGGATCGATTACTGGAAGGAGGTGGATGTGGCCCACCTATACATTGCTCTCCAAGTCTCATAGGGACTAAAGTATAATTGGGCACTATAATTTGTCCAAAAAATAATTAAGGATGTAAAGAAAGCCCACAAGATGCCCAAGTACAAATTTACTTAGGGAGTAATCCTTATATTGATGGTCTTCAATGAGATAAAGGTACCAAATTACAATTCATGCTCATTGAAGTGCGTGTACCCTCCCACTCTTAAGTCCCCCACTGAGCACTTCAAAGCATTCACTTGTCCCCAACATATCACCCCCTCATACAAGATGAAGATGAGGTATTGGTTTGATGGGATGAAGATAGGATTTTAGAATGAATGTTGCATCCCAAAGGATTTTCCCCCTTTGTCTATAGTTCACGAACAATTTTTTGTAAATAAACATTACTCCTTGGCATGCATTCACATGAATCCATCAGGAGAGCTTTTAACATGCCTCAAACTACCATATGCCTTCTTTGTACAATACTTCATCAATTTTGTTAACTAAATTTATGATGCACAAATGATCATTTTGTAGGTAAATTAGATTGATGTGGAGTAACACACCCTCTAAAAAATGTATGTATATCTAGGCAAGAAGGCCTATGTGGAGAGGCCAAAAATATACATAGCCAACATCAAGGTTAAGGATATTTTGGTTGGGGAATAAGTTCATAATTTTTTCTATATGTTACACCCCCGCTAGTACCCTTAAGATGGAAACCCCAAAGAAAGGCTCCCCCAAGCACCTCAACTATAGAGGAAGTGACCAAATCTGAATACAAGTTCAAGTGGGCATCAAGCTCGACAAAAAAAATAAAAGATGGTGGAGGCACAACCCTCCATAACTATTGCTTCTTGCCCTTCCATGACCTATCCACCTCTACCTCATGCTTCACCTTCACCACCTCATCCATCTCCACCCCCTACTCACACTTCATCTCCTCCTATGTCATCATCCCCTACTCATTCCACTCCTCCCAACTCACCTACCCTAGACCCTTTATCTCCTTAGCCCACTCCTCCACCTTTTCCACCTCCATAACCACCTTGATTTCCACCATCTCCAAGGAATACCAAAGGGTCTACCCCATAAAATCCTTCAAGGTAATCACCCCAATAGGAGTCGTCATAGGTACATATCCATAGTTCAAGATCAGACTCTGAAAAGACTCCATCCCTAATACATGAGGCCCCATTTAGTGATATCTAACTTAATGCTAATAGAGTGGGAGCTAGTGAGATGGCCATAGGAAGCCATCAAGATTTTGAACTCAAATGGGACCTAGATAATGGAAAGGGGTCATATGAATAAGTATAGGAATAGAGAGGACCAACCACTACACACAAACATTCACCATTTCATTGTAGAAGATAAGGACCTCTACCTTTGGTCACACTTCCACCCTAAGGACATGAATTCAAACACCAAGAAGATAACTGTCCTTACTTTTAGATATGTATATAGTGAGGAGACCTAGTTTGACATCCCACTATATAGCATATTTTCTATCCCAGATGATCTTGAGATTGTTAGACCTAATGAGGATTGATTTGCAAAGGCTCACCCCACTAATGATAAGTACAACATTTTTGAAAATTGGCATGGAAATAATGTGCACCAATTTTTTTTGTCATATTCTAATGTGTGCATAGTAGAAAGAAAACATGTCAGAGTAGTTGACATGTATAATAAATTATTTACAAAAAAAACAAGCACTCACCAAGGAAGTGGCCTCCTTGAAACAATATATCTAAGAGGCCATCAAGGCTACAATAAGGGTTTTAACCCTTTACAAAACAATTTTGAAGGAAGAACCGACACTTGTAGATGACATACCACAAGATAAGGATGCCATCAAGAAATTAGAGACCTTGGTTGAACTATTGCTCAAAAAACACAAGGAGTGCCTTGCACCAAAAGATGAGGGAGAGAAATGATTGAATAGTTCACCACATAAGTTAAAATTTTCAAGCGTGCCTTAAAGAGTGTTGGAGATGTTTCCCCATTTTGGAAAGCATTTTTTCATGGTTTTCATTCCCAAATAAAGTTTTGGAGGCTCAGCTCCAAGTTGAAGAAGTATTGAGGTAGCAAGTAGCTGATGATGCACTACTAATAAAAGACTACACCGAGTGTGTAAAGGCATTTTGGGATGTTGAGATGATCAAGGATGCCATTAATAACCATTTTCAATAAATAAATGCTAGTTTTACCACATTCTGAGGATAGGTTGATAAGGAGGTATCAACATTAGAAGACATTTTGAAGGATTCTAACATTACTTTGGATAAATACGTGAAAAAGACTGAGACTCCAACCCAACCCAAGGATCTAAAAGAATCAAAATAGGTCATTAAAGGACTATCTACGTAGGTCCTCTAAGCATTGTCTCATTAGGATAATTTGAAAAAGGAAATTGAATAGAAGGTGCCTAAAGTTTTGGAAGACACTAGTGAGGCTTAGTCAAGGATGGAAAAAGGGCATTGTAATGTCCCTTACTTAGGGGCTCCTTTTTTTTCTACAAAAGCTCTGATACCACTGTAATATCCCCTTCAAATAGGGAATATAGAAGTACAATAGTTCTGAACAAAGATACACTTTTTGCCAAAATAATTTCAAATATGAATAAATAAATCACAATATAATCTCTCAATAACAAATCAAAGATCTTATCTCTTGTCTTCTAAATGATTACACAATTGAGTCTCTATCATACAAATAAAATAATGTGAAATATTCTGTCTTGAAACCCTGGGCTTTGCAAATATGGTAATTGAACCTGAATCTAGAAATTTTGTCTCGGCCTACTGTGTCGAACACACAGTCGCCGACATCAGTCGATATTCTGCCGATGTCAGTCACTGTAGGTCCTTATCTGTCGACGTTAGTCTTCAGTCAGCCGATGTCGGTCACTGGGGATCTCTGTCTGCCGAGGTCAGTGTTTGCATGGATTTGTACGAACCTGTACGGACTTCGTACGACCGCCAATGAAGCACAACCTGTTTGTTTTCAACCCCTGATCTGAAAATATATGTCTCTAATTCAGAAGATCTATATCTATATAATTTATTGAATCAAAACTAAATAAGAAATACCTGAAATACTATGATAACCTCTGTGTGAAGTTATCTCTCAAATCTGTAAACCTCTGTGATAACTTCTGTATGAAGCTATCTCTCAATTTGGCAATAGATTAGCTGATATTTCACAGCCTTTGAATCGCACACACTGAAGAGTTGATGTTCTCCAATGCAGATGGAATCTTGGAACCCTTGGCTCAGTCTTCACAGAAGAATTCTTCAAAATCAATAATCAATAATCAATGCATAATTACAAACTCTCCCCCATGAGAAACCCTTATACCCTCCAAAGGTGTGCTTTTCTGAAATTAGATTTCCTCAAATTAGAACTTGGGGTTCTTAAATTAGAATTCTTCAAATTAGAACTTGGGCTTCTTAAATTAGAATTAGGGTCTTAAAATTAGACCAATTCTTAAATTAGAATTAGGGTCTTAAAATTAGACCAACTAATTAATAATTACTAATTAATTATTAACTAGACCAAATAATTAATATTTGATTAAATCAATCAAATATTAATATCTCCCTTAATTCATATCCAAAAAACCCGAACAAAAAGGCAAGCCCAGCTCCATCAAGACCCTCTATCCATCCCATCAGCCTACGAAGGTCACATAATAGGCTAATCCTCAACTCTGAACATGTCAACTCAAAAGGACATGACATGCATAGTATGGGGTGATGTTGGCCCCTATATTTTGACTATGTATTATTCCATTTTGGTACATGGTATGGAAGGATCATTATCATTTTGACATAAGTTTGGCATGATACAAAAGGACCATGACATAGAGGACCATGGTGTAAATAGTAGGCATAGAAGTGTCATGACATGAAACTTATTGGGAATGAAAAGATAATGGCATAGGAGACCCAAAACGAGACGACCTAGTTAAAAGAAGACAAGTCACAAGGGAACTAAGAACATAGGACTTGAAATAAAAGTGGAAGACTAGGGGAGTGCATAGGAAGTAGAGTGTGAGGAATGTAGGAGCAGTTAGAAGAACAATTCAAATGAGACACTTTGACCCTATTGATAAGAGGTTTTGTATCAACCCATGAGGAATGGAACACATGGATGCTATAATATAGCATAGAGCAAGGATCTATGGGTGCAAGGACTCAAGTTTATAGGAAGAACTCATTGTAAGAGCCATGAATCTTATTTTTTTGGGAGTTTGTATCCATCTATTCATGACATTTATAATTATGACACTTGGTTAGGGCTAAACAAGTATAAATACCCCTATTGTAATCATTTGCATAAATGGTATTTTGGAGAATAGGTAATAGAGCTTTGTCATGTAATTCTTTAAGCTACTAATGAGAGATCTATTTTTCCCAGTTTATGTTATGAGTGATGAAATATTCTAAGTGTGAAATTGATATGGTTTATTTCTATGCTAATGGTATATTATTATCTTTATCACTACAGTTAGATAATCATGGTGATTTTAGTAATAGTGGTAGTTACATCTAGGGTAAAAAGGATAATAGTAGTATAATTATGGTATTGAATAATACTTTAAGTGATTTATTATGAAGTATGAACAAACATACATCATTGTGCTATAAAGCCTTTGGGAACTAGTCTTTCACTACGTGCTTCGGGTGAGCGCATGAGACTTAACTCTCATGTGATAGGGGTAGCATGCTAGCTTGTTGGAAGAAACTTTAGTCTCAAAGTTGTAACTTACTAAAATAACCCAAAAAAATAGTAGAGCTATAAAATAACCTTGATACCCAAATTGAATTTAAATCCACAATATGTTGTTGGAAATTAGGAAATGACCATAAAATACAACTTAAACTAGACACAATCGAGAAACATTATGGCAAAGTTTATGTGTCCATTGAAAAAGATGGATAAATTCAAAAGACTCATAGATGGAAAGATGCCAATGAATGCATGTATGTCAGATATGCATACAAGTATGAAAAAAATCAAAAACATATGTGACATCTTGTTGAGAAAGGAGGAACAATTACAACTTAAATAGGAAAATTTATCCAGTTGAATCAACATGAAAAAAAAAATATAGTTCTTAACAATCTATAATATTCTAAAAAAAGGTAGACCTATATCTTAATTTTTAGATTATAAAACTCTATTTCAACATAATGGATTTCATAACATTCGAAAATCACATTGGTCATATGGTAGTGCTTGGGACATGGTAAAATGTCTTGCAATAATTAAGAAGATTTGAAAGAAAAAATAAAAAATGCAAGTTTTATATCAATGTCCATTGATGAGGTCAAAACAATTGACAAAATAACATGTATTTGTATCCATGTTCACCACCTTATTTGTTAACTATACATAAAATGGTTTAAAAATGCAATGCAAAAAACCTTTTCAAGTTAGTTATTTCTAATTTGAAGGATATTGTTGGGATGGATGATTATGCTATTGATATGAAACTGGAATGTGTTAGAGTTGATAGTGTAGTAGTGATGTAGGGGAATAGGAATGGTTTGTGTGTTAAACGATAGATAGAAGTTTCTCCACATATGATTTTGATTCATTGCATGGCCCACATAATGAATCTTACATACAAAATTGTAAGTACATTTTAAATTATTGCAAAAGTAGATGAACTTATCCATGATTTACACGCTTATATGTTCAACAATCCTAAAAGGTTTTTAGAGTTTATGAAATTTTTAATTGGGGTTATTGATGGTAAAAAATTTATAAAATATAATGATATAAGATGGATTTCCATGTATGAGCCTGCATGCAAAATTTTTGAAGAATATCCATCATTGGCAGTTTTCATGTTTAAATACCAAATGGAAGTCGATAAGGAAAAAGATATATTGTACCATTTAACTGATTTTGAAATGATTTTGACACTATGTGGTATTCTCCCAATGTTGAAAAAAATAATTTTTTTCGATGAAACATGCTCAAAAGATATCGATATATATTGTAGACTTCATACATTTGAGAAAATGGGTTTGCCAATCCCTAAATATCTTGTACTCAGGCCAAAATAATTTTAAGCTTCCTATTTTTTCTAGTTGGAAAATTTTAATAGATATTAAGGATCCAAAATCTAATTTGAAATTCAATATTCATGATCATATTTGTATTTTCATGAATGGAAAGGAAATACCACTGCACACATTCCAAAATTGAGTTGATTGTGTAGGTTTAGAAGTTGAAGAAGTCCCTGTAACATGTATTCTTTATGAAATTGTGATAATGAAAACATGAATAAATTTGAGAAAGATAAAGGATAACTTACTCATGGAAATCAGAGAACAGTTTCAAAGGGATGAGTTGATTGAAGCCATGGCAATGGTGAATCCCATTTTTTGGAGAGTTGAGGATGGTAAAGAACAAATCAATAATTTATTTCTTAAATACATGGGAACTCTTATTAGACATTTTTTGAAGTATGTAGATATCAATGGAGTTGAAATTCTAGGTATTTTGTGAAAATATTTGTTGACAACATAATCTACCCATTTTAGATTCAAAATGATTGATCAATACAAGTGTCTAAAGGAGCCAACTAAAAGTGATGATATTATAAGGCTTTGGAAAAAATTGTATCCCAATACCATCCTACAAGAATATACAAGTGAATATTTTTAATTTTTTGAACTCTACCAAATAATGATTTTGGGATCTGTGGAAGATGAAAGAGTCTTTAATGCATGATCTTTTATTAAAACAAAACTTCATAACATATTGGATAGAAATCTAGACACATGTTTGAGATTGTATGTTTTATGTTATCCAGTGGATGCATTATCCTATGATAGATTAGTTCAAATTTGGAATTTTCTTAGTCAAAGAAGAGGAGTGACCAATACAGTAAATGACACAACTAATCTAGATATTAAACTCTACTTACATTAGATATAGTACATATAAAAGATAATTATGAAGAAAGTGCTACTCAAGAATTATTTCAGAATATTTCAACTTTTAATTCTGTAATTGACGCTTATGTTATTATTTGTATCAAATATCATTGAAAATTTGCTATTATGTAAATTTTAAGATTTAATAAATTATGATATTGCATTATTTTAAAATAGTTGTGTTATATTATAATTATTTAAAATTCAAACTTTTTAAAACTTGAATTTATCATTTTATCATTTCATGTGGTTATCAATATTATACATCAATGGATTATGATATTATCACTATACATCTTAACTACTAAATATCTAAAATTAACATAACAAAGACATGTTTAAACTTTCAAACTTTGATTTATAATATAAACTTTCTAGTTTTAATATAACATATATTAAAAAATATAGAATAAACTTGTAACAAATAAAATGCACGAAATAAAATAGAAACATCAACTTAAATTTAATCTTGCAAAGTTTAATTTATAATATAAACTTTTTAGTTTCAACGTAACATATATAAATATGCATAAAATAAATTATAATGAGACTTATATTTAAACTTTCAAACTTTAATTTATAATATAAACTTTCCAGTTTCAATATAACATATATAAAAATGAAAAATGCACAGAATAAAATAGAAAAAAAGATTTAATTTAATCTTGTAAACTTCAATTTACACTATAAACTTTCTAGTTTCAACATAACATATATAAATATGCATAAAATTAACTTGACATGGATAAAATGCCCAAAATAAAATAGAAACAAAGACTTAAATTTAATCTTGCAAACTTTAATTTATAATATAAACTTTCTAGTTTCAACATAACATATATAAATATGCACAAAATTAACTTGTCATAGATAAAATGCCCAGAATAAATAGAAATAGAGACTTATATTTAAATTTGCAAATTTCAATTTCCAATATTAACTTTGAAAGTTTCAAGTTTCAATATAACATATAAAAACATCAATTATAAATTTATTGAACCATTTTCATTAAATAGAGATAGATGAACTGAATAGATATCATTCCACTGCAACATGAGTTCCAATTTATTGTTTAGATGTGAATTTTCCTGCCTCAACTTCCCCCTTCTTTGAATCTGAATGTAAAACACCTTCTTTAATAAGATCTTTGATTGCAACATTAATATTTGAAACTATTGATCTTTCTTCATGTGTTGCATCTCCTATCGATAGGATAGAGGGATCCACATCTATTTTCTCCTTGAGAAGAACATATGGATCCATTTCATGCTCTTTGATTATACTCCTCAGTGTGTTATTTAGTTTGTTGACTAATGCAAGTTTTTCTTTAAATGCAATTGTTTCATTTAAGCTTTTTCACACCTTTTCTAGATGAATATTTAGTACTTGTGCTTCATTATTGAGGTTATCATATTTTGATTGAAATTTGGAAAATAAAGTTAGTCAAATAAAAGTTACAAAATTATGATAAAAAATGAATAAGTAATTACTTACCAAAGCTTTATCCCACTCTGCATTGGCAAGGTTGCAAAGGTTTTGGTCTCTTGCCCATTTTTTGTAATAAGATTGTGCCTTTGCATTCAAATTTTCCAATCTATTAATCATAATATCAAAAATATTATCATTGTAGGGATTTGCCATAGAAATGAATCCCGATCTAGATTGATTCACTAACACATCAATTTTGGACTAATCATTTTGAACCAAAGAATATAAAAAATATATTTAAGAATGGTTATGATAATGCTCGTTAATTTATTTTACAAAAGCCTTTCCCGAAATATCCCACTATTTCAAAACTTTCAAATCAGTCTGTACAATGTCATCTAACAAAGCAAAGGCATTATCTGCAACAAGATTATTTAATAGAAAGGGTGTCAATTCGTCAAGAGATTGATCCTCATCATTTCCTGGTTTAGGTGGTGAACTACAAGAACCACATACAACTATTTTTTTAAGCTTAGAATTGAGATCCTTGAATAATATTGTGCATAACAAATTTATCCTCAAGCATGAAATCAATACCTTCAAGAAAAACATTATCAAGCTCAATGTTCTGCAAAAGTGTCATGGCACCACTAGACACTCCACCCACAAAAAAATTGGGGAACTCTAAGGTTGTTATATACAAATTCATTCCCCTGCTACCTATTGGCATTGGTAAATTCTTCCCCCACTTATGTATAGTACATGCAGGATGGGGGGGGGGGCGTGAAGGTGGGGCGGGGGGGGGGCACGGGACGAGGACATGGCATACTAGTTCTCAAAGAACATTGCCCTGTAATATGAAATGCCATCACTAATCAATAAAGAAACTTAATCAAAATTAAATCAAAGTTAACCTGAAAGGTCCAAGACAATAGACTTAAGATCCATACTCTGAGTTGCCAATATGTTTTGCTATGGTGAATGTGTTGGAAGAAAATTCAAACCTTCAATTTCTATGAAACACTCAAATTCTCATACAATCAAAAATTTAATTTAACATATTGGATTTCATGTAATAAAAAAATAGCATAATTACAAACATAAAATCAAATAACTTATACGGGAGGTAAATGTTGCATAGGGTGATGGACAATGTTTCCAATGCTAGACACCACTGTTAAATAACATGAAACATTAATAATTCCATTATTTTATTATTACATCAAATTTAAATAAACTTTTAAAAATTTCAAACCTAAATTTAAGGCAAGGGATGTGCATAAGGGGCCTTACCAACATGCAATAGTAAGCAAAATATATCTCTATATTTTATTATGCCTTGTCAATGGTGTCGTAATCTGTATCATTGCCTCTATCAGATTGAGAATATATGAAGCCCTCAATGGGATGGTATTTGTTTAGTGTAGTTTTTCTTATGGATTGAGACACATATTCTCTTTTTCTATAACAAATGAAATGTACATAATTAATTTTATATTTGAATTATAATAAAGTTAATAACATAATCATTTACTGACTTAGAAGTACAGTTAAAAGTTAAAACTTACCTCCAACTCTATAAAGGCCTTTGAATTAGATTGAATATTTTCATGCAATATGGTGGGAACAATTTTTCCCCTTAGCCCATGGTATACCTCGTAGTATAAACCTAAAATATAATTAGAAACAATTTTTTTTTTTTTTTAATTATCACTTTGAAAGGCACAATCCAAATCATTTATTATCTTATTGGAAATGAATGTACACCAATCAAATTATTATCCTCCAAAAGAATGGATAATGTATGCTATAACCCATAAGGGGATGTTTTCAAGTCTTCCCTGAAAACAATCCTCACCTAGAAAAATTAAATGAGGGATTCTAGATATGGGTTTGTTATATTCTGAAAAGAAAGACCCCTTGTCAAATAATTCAGGGTGCTTACAATGAAAGCAAAAAATTATTTACAATCCATAATTGAGACATTTAATTTCAAAATTCATACATAAAACATTGAATATTAAATAATGAAAACAACATAAAGATTACCTAGTGAGGTGAATGTGTCTATAGCCAAGTGATTTTCTAGATAAATTTTATCTTCATTAGACAAAACAAATTTTGTGGTCATAGACTCCATGTTTTTGTGTGGTAGTCCTAACAATTGCTTGATATCTGAAGGATCAGTGCCAAAAGAAATAGTCTAAGAGTCAAGGCTAATAGACAACTCTTTAGTGGAGGGTTTGTAACTAGACACAATAACGTTAAGTAAATTGGTGTCCATCTCATAGTGAGGCATGTAAATTAGGCCTCTCAGACAAAACTGGTAAATCCAATAATTGTAACTATTTTGATCTTACATAAGTCTTAATATTTTTGGGTAAATTAAATTTATGTAGACAAAATTTCAAAGTGGTGCAAAGGATATGGGTTTGGAAGTCATTAGAATTGAAAAATGAGAATAGAGGACGAGTTATAGGGTAGAGGTCGAGAGGATGAGAGAGGTTTGGGTGTACAAGAGAAATGCATAAAATTATATACATATATATATACATATACACATATATATATATATACATACATACATACATACATACATACATATGCACACACACACACATACACACACACACATGTATACATACATACATACATATATATATATATACATATACACACACACATATATATGTATATGTATATATATATATATGCATATATGTGTGTATATATATAAATACATATCTCTATATATGTATATATATACATATGTATATATATAAATACATATATGTATATATATATATTTATATATGTATATGTATACATATGTCTATATATATACATATGTGTGTACATATGTGTATATATATATATATATGTATACACATGTATGTATATATATATACACATGTATATATATATATATACACATATATATATATATACATACATGTATATATATATACATACATATGTATATATACATACATATACATATATATATGTATACATACATATATATGTATACATACATATATATACATACATACATATATATGTATATACATACATATATATGTATACATACATATAGATACATATATATACATATATATACATATACATACATATACATATACATATATATACATATACATATATATACATATATATATATATATATATATATGTAATACATATATATATATATATATGTATACATGTATATATATATATATATACATATACATGTATATATGTATATATATATGTATATATATGTATATATGTATATATATATATACATGTATATATATATATATATATATATATATATACATATATATATATATATACATATATATATATATATATATACATACATATATATATATATACATATATATATATATATATACATACATATACATATATACACACACATATATATATATATATATATATATATAGGGACCAGGTAATCCCCCCATAGAATTTGGGCATCACCTACATCCTCTAGATTCTGACCATCAGGCCTAGTGCCATCCATTGAGTGTGGAGGCCATCCAACCCAATTAGACACCGTCCATGAGCTCTAGATGGCATCCACTAGGTCCAAACACTATCCACCAGGCCTAGATACCATCCACCTAACCTGGATAACATTCATTGGGTCTAGATGGTGTCCATGAGGTGTGGATGACATCCATCAGGGATGGATACCATCTATCAAGCTTAGATGACATCCAACATGCCTAAATGACATCTACATAGGTTAGATGACATCCACCTAATCTAGACAACATCTACCATATTTGGATGGCATCCACTGGGGTTGAACACTGTCAACACCCTATAGATGGTGTCTATAGGTTTTGGACATTGTCCATGCCCTCTAGACATTATCCAACCCTAGTAGATGCTGTCCAGGCCCAGTGGACATTATGAATGGTATATAGACATGGTGGACATCATATAGACTTGGTGGAAACCATCCAGACTTGATGGAAACCTTCCAAACTAGGTGGACATTATCCAGACCTAGTGGATGCCTTTTAGACCTGGTGGACACCATCTAGGCCTAGTGGATGGCATTCAGACCCAATAAACATCATTTAAAGCCTATGGATGATGCCTAGATCTCATGGATGATGTCCATAGCCTGTGGACAATGTCTAAAGCCTATGGATGACATTCACTAGGACTAGACTCTCTTCAGAGTCTAATATCTAGAATCTAGAGAAATGGCACATATGATTCACCTTTCCAATGAAACTAATTTCCCTTCGATTCACCTCTATTTTGAAACTAGATTTTCAATATTTACCAAAAAATTATATGGGGATTTTTCCTAGGGGCCCTTAAAAAAACCCTAAGGAAGGTTAGATTACTCCCTTAAAATAAAAGGGATCTTAAAGACAAGCAAATGTAGGATCTTAAAAAAAGGTGGGGAAACCATCTCAACTAGAAAGTAGAAGGAAAATTGATAAATAAGTAGCAGATGGCACTTAGTCCATGATTCAAGTGAGAAGTACCAAAGGTCCCCCTAAACATTGGAAATGAAGATCATTACTTGAAATATTAAAGGGATGAATCACATCAATAAGAAAATAATTCTTAGGGATGCTTGGAGAAATAATCTTCCAAGTATTTTAATTTTTTAAGAGACAAATATGGATGAGACTTTGCTTGAAAAAATAAAGAAGAGAGTATGGAAGGAGGCTCAGGGATGATAAGGAACTTAAAAGAGATGTTATGTTAAAAAAAAATCATCATATGGTAGTCATATTTCAAATAGAAATTAGGATTTCGCTTGGATTATTTCTAATGTCTATGCTCCCAATTCACCTCTTGCACATAAAAGATTATGGAATGAGCTCAGCTTATTCAAGTAGAACTATGTGGATATTTATTGGATGATGGTTATACATTTTAATACTCCTCTCAGTTCTTGTGAGAAGAAAGGATGTTTTTAATTATTTATGAAAAGTATGGAAGACTTAGAAGCTTTTATTTATAACAATGGTTTTTTGGATGTTAAGCTGAGAGTTTGCCCTTATACTTGGTTTAATAGGTGGTTATGAGACAACCATATTCAAGTTAGATTGGATCATGTTCTTATCTCTACTGATTGGATGTTAAAACATGATTTTTATTTGTCATCTTTGTCTTGAATATGATCGGATCATAATCCTCTTATTTTAAATATGGTTGATAGAGTTAATATGGAGAGAACTCCATTTAGGTTTAAACATATGTTGTTTTCACATTCTGATTTTGTTGATAGGGTCAAAGAGTGGTGCAATATTGACACTATGGGAAGTGTTAATTTTAAGTTGGATAAACAATTAAAAAATGTAAAGAGAAGAATAAGGGCTTGGAATAAATATGTTTTTGTCAATATCTTTCTTTGAAAGTAGGAGATTATATCAAAACTTGAAAGGTTGTAAGTTCTCTCAGATGAGTTCAATTTGACTAAAGATTTTAGTATTTAGGAAAAATTTATTTTGAGTGACTATCATACTATTGTGGATAGAGAAGAATCCTTTTGGAGGAAAAAATCTAGGGAAACTTAGCTCAAGCAGGGAGACCATCATACTAAATTATTTCATATGTCAACTCTTAAACATAGGAGCCATAATAGGATCTCTAAATTTTTTAGGGAAGATGGAGTTATTTTCTTTGATCCTATTTTGATTAAGGAAGAAGTTATCTCTTTTTTTAATAATTTAATTGTTGGTAATTGTGATCTTAATGGGACTATGGTTCAAGAGTTTATTGCTAATATACCTTCTCTTATTTCCCATCAGGACAATATAAATATTCTAAAACATATATCTATAGAAGAGGTGAATGTATGAATTTTTATTTTAAATAAGGATAAGGCTCCAAGATCAGATGGTTTCCATATGGATTTATTTCAAAAATTTTGGGATATCATTAAGAATATTTGATGGAGGCACTTGATGAGTTCTTTGCATCTGAGAAGATACTAGGAGAATTTGACAATGCTTTCATTACTTTGATTCCTAAGAAGAATTGTGTAAGGGACTTCAAATATTTTCATCATATTATCATATTTAATTTGGTATATAAGTTTTTTATGAAAATTCTTGCTTTAAGATTACATCCTTTGATGGATAAAATCATATTCAATAACCAAGGGGGTTTCATTCCAGGAAGGCAAATTCAGGATGGGATCATTGTTGTGCACGAAACCATTCATTCTATGGAGAAATGTAAGAAAACATGTATGGTATTCAAACTCAACATGAATAAAATCTTATGATAGAGTAGAATGGAAGTTTATGGATATAGCTCTAGAAAAATTCGAGTTTCACCCTCATTTTTTTATTATTGATTTAGAGATGCATCTCTTCAGCTATGTTTTATGTTCTTATTAATGGATTTCCTATAGGGTTATTTGGTAGTAAAATAGGTATAAGTTAGGGGGATATTATCTCTCCTTTATTATTAATCTTTATGGCAAATTCTCTCAGTAGAAATTTATTAGTTGTAATGAGATAAAGGGTTTTGAAACATTTTAGGCTTATTAATGGTGTGGATCTTACCCTTCATAAACAATTTGTAGATGATACAATTGATCTTATTTTTTCTTATATTAATGAAGATAAGGAACTAAAATGATTCTTGATATCTATGAAGAGGTGTCTAAGCAGAAGGTGAGTTTTGATAAAAGTTCATTGTTTTTTGTTAATGCTCCATTGGTTAGAAAACATAAAATAGGTTAGATTTTGGGATGTCAAATAAAAGTTTTACCATTCAAGTATTTGGGTATGCCTCTATTTACTCATCCTATGTATCTTCCTCTTTGAAAACCTCTTATTGATAGATTAATGAATAAGTTATCCAGTTGAAAGGGAGTTGTTCTTTCATAATCAGGAAAGATGATGTTGTTAAAGAGTGTTTTTCAGAGCCTTTCAATCTATCTTATGTCCCTTTTCAAAATGTATAGAGTGATTCAAGAGAATATTGAAAGGGTTTAGCAAAGATTTTGTGGATGGTGTTGAAGAGAAGAAAATATTACCCTTGGTTGTGTGGGAGAAGGTGTGCCTTCCTAAAAAAATTGTTGGCTTAGATCGTAAGAGTTTAAACTTGATGAATAAAACACTGGTTGCTAAGCTTTCCTGGAAGTTTATTAAGGATTCTAATTCTTGGGTTAAGAATTTTTGGGCTAAATATTAATATAATAGGTCTGCAACTATCTTTCTTTCTATGGATTTTTTCATTATAGGTTCTATTATATAAAACTTCTTTGTTAAGAATCAATATGTTCTTCTCAAGGGTTATAAGTGGAAAATTTAGAATGGGCTAAGTGTTAGAATTTGGGATGATCTTTGGTTTCTTGATTATCCTTTGAATGATTTGTAGCCTTAGAATCAAGTTAGTTTCCTAATTCAACATGTTTATGGTGTTATGATAACTGATTACATTCATTTGTAGAATGGTAGGAGGCATTGCAAAAATTTATAGATTTGGAATGTAGGAGAAGAAGCTAGAGTAATTATTTAAAACTCGAATGTTCTTAGAGGAATTCATGTCACAAATTTATATAAGGAAGATGAATTATTTTGGAGAGATTCATATGATGGTAACTACAATGTTAGATTAGGATACAACAATTTGATTCCTCTTGTACTTGAAGGAATCCCTTGAGCTAAAGTTTGGGACAAACATCTAATACCAAAAATAAATATATTTTTCTAATTGTGTATCCATAATGAGATCCTCACTATGGATAACTTAAGCAAGAGAGGACTATTCTTGGTTAGTATATGCCCTCTTTGAAAAGTTGAAAATGAAATAGTTTTTCATCTTATGATTGAGTGATCTTTTGTGTTTAAGGTGTGGGGGATTGTTATTGAGAAGTTATAGATGTGTTGGACTCAACAATATACTTTGTTACTTTCTAAGCTTACTTGGAAGGTCCCCTTCTCAAACCAATATATTAAGAAACTTTGGTGTTTGTCTTTTACCCACCTCCTTTGGGGGGTTTGGAAAGAACAAAATAATAGGATTTTTAGGGATGTGAAGAGTTAAATCAAGAGAGTGACTATTAGGATTATTGATCTTCTCATTGAAATTCTCAAAAGTATCAAATGGAGAAAGAAGCATACATTTTCATCTTTAGAGGATAAAATAACTCAAAATTGGTGGTTATCTTTGGAGAATAATGTATCTGTGGACTCTAGATTAGAAGTCAGTAAAAATGTGAAGTGGATGTTCCCTTCATCAAGGTGGGTTAAATTAAATTTTGATGGGGATTTGAAAGACAATATGAGCATGTCAGGAGGTAGTGTAGTTTTGAGAGATAAAAAAGGTCAGATGGTGGTAGCCTATGAGGGAAGTATGGGCTATCAAACTAATTATCTTGCATAAGTTGTGGCTACTTTTTGGGGAGTGAAATTGGCTAGGGATCTTGGTATAAATAAATTAGTGATTTAGGGGGATTCTCTTAACATTATAAATTATCTTTAAAAGATTAATAAATTAAGATAGAGTATTAGCCATATCATTGAAGAAATATTTATTATTGGTAATTCCTTTATAAATATTGTTTTTTAGCATGTCTATAAGGAGGGTAATCAAGTAGATAATAGATTTGATAATAGGGGTGTGGTAGCTTCTCTATTCATGATTTGGCATAAAGATTATGACTTACCATATGTTTTTTTAATTATCATTATAAGAGAGAAGTCAATTTTTAAGTTTATGTTTTACTCTCTAAATATGAATAATTTTTATATTTCTAGGTGGAACTGAAGTGTTATTTTTAATATTACCTTTTGTGGGGTTTGTATGTGGGAAAATAGGAGTAATCACTACTAGGATGATATTCATTATGATTCATGCCATAAAACCTTAGAAATGATGGCCACTTTCATCATTAGGATTTGTGGTGTGATGTTTTATGTTCAAATATGGGAAAGGTCTTTAATTATTTCTCTCCTCATGTGGGATTTCTATTCCATTATCAGTTTCTTGACCTCTAGTCACTGCTATGTTCTCTTCAAGATGGAGGGAGGCTTACAGAGGGTTGAGTTGATGTCAACTGATGATTTAAGGTAGAACTTGGAGGTTTGGGAGATTCTAAAAAATGGTGGTCTTACCAGTTTCATTGATAGGATTCTTTGATCAACATTTGTTCAAAAAGTTCACATCAAGTTGGAATGAATGGATTATGGAGATTAAGAATGTGTCTATGCAGATACTAGAGGGTTTGATTGCATAAGTCACTAGTTTTAATATTGAAGATAAAAGGTACATCAAATCAACTAAGGATTAAAATATTGAAGAGGACAAATTTTTGTTGGCAAATAAGAACTTAACTATCTATCAATGGGGTTACTTGAGGGAAGATTTTCTAGAGCCATATGAGGAAGTGGCTAAGTGGATAATGAGGTATGTTACTCTCAAGGGAAGATTTATGGTTATTCATTATTACCATTTTCCAATTCTAAATTATTTCAGATATAATATCTCTATTAGTTTGCCTTTTTATATTTTATGTTCATTGGAAAGTTCAATGATGGATGTGAAGAAGGGAAAAAAGTTGTTACATTAGATGGTTATATTTTTTATTTACAATTTTTTCAATTATGTTAATGTTGTCAACCTATAGAAAAGAAGGGTAATATGACTATGGGAAGTTTGAAGAGGAATTTGAATAGTAATTCTAAGGTTAAATAGGGGGTGGAAAATAATGTGGAATAGGGTAGGAATTCTTAGATCATGAGTTTGACATTGAATTTATTGAGGTTATGGGTGGCCATGAGGATGATACTATAGATTATGAGATGAATGTTTGAGCTAACTAGAATAAGGATATGTTTTGTGAAGAGGCCACAAAGTTTTCTATGAGAGGGAACAAGGATAAAATCAAGGAGGTGGTTGAAGGCATGTAGAGTCTTAGAGAAGGGGGAATTAAGGCTATGATGAATGCTAATCTTGAGGTTAAAAAAGGTAAGGAGATTTTTCAAATAATTTTTTAAAGATTTTTCAACTAACCTTAAGGAGCAAGCTACATTGGATCAAATTGAAGAGAAAGTTGAGTTTCACAAGGCCTTTCTTCATTGGTTCATGCAGGATCACATGAGGTTCAAGGATTTGGTCAACAATATCAATCAAGAAGGGGGAATTTTTTGTTCCAAGGTTGATGTGCATGAATTTAAGAGATAGATTAATGAGCTCAATGCTAAAGTTGAAAGCATTGAGAGATACAATGAAAAGATTAGGGAAAATATCAATAATCTTATAGACTTTAGTTGTGTGGCCATGTAGAATTTCATGAAAATTATGGAGGGCCTAAAGTTTCTTATTAACAAGAAAAATATGGCAAGACTAGGTTAGATAAGAAGAGGAATATCTTGGTGATGGACATAGATTTTGATCCTTAGATTCTACAAAACATGGATTTGATTATCAAAAGATGATAGATCACTGGACTAATGTTTTGGATGGGTGGAATTTTACTAATATTATGCTACTATTTTAGCTTCTATGTCATTTTTTTTCTCTTTTGTAGGCGTATTGATATATCTGGGTCTTATGACCATGCCTATATGTCCAACATAAAGGGTAGGGTCCCTTTTTAAAACCCTTTTTACCATTAATAAAAACATGTGATTAAAGCACGTATTGTTTAGTGAATGAAATGGGATTGTTTTGTGTACATAAGAATATTTTAAAATTTTCAATACTTAAAATGTTCATATTATGACAAAAATTTGGAAAATAGTTATTTATCTAGCTTGTGATTGGTGCAAAAAATTGAGATATTAACAGTTCATGTGATTCAAGGAAAAAAGGTCATTATATTTACATGTGAGTTGGGTGTATGATATCTAAGATATGTGGATATTCCACTCTAATCTTCACCAATACAAATGCTAAATTAGTTCATCAATTAATAATTAGATTTATGACTATTAGATGATGTTAAACATGCTAAAATAGAAATGTTTAAGTATAAAAAATTAAATGTATAGTGTGTTAAACAGGAATATGAAATAAAGGAATGAGCAAATCATAATTTACACACACAATTTTATCCTAGAGAAACCCAAGGTGGGAAAAAATCTATAGGGTGACGCAACCTACACTCCCCTTCCACTATGTTATGTAATAAGTATACAAGCTTACTTCTAACAATGGCCTTTACAAATAAAATATTTACTACTCATCTATCCAACACTCATATTCAAATGCTCTACACTTTCAAGACAATTATCTACACTCTCAACACTTTATTCAATCATTTATAGCTAACAAAATTAAGAAACTAAGAACTAAAACTCAAACTTGCCAAAGAAATGATGTGAATCCAACTTCCCTTTATCTCCCTTCTTACTATCATTTTATAATTGATAGAGCATGTATTTATCCTCTTCCATACTTAGAAACCCCTAAGAAATTGAAATGATCCACCAAAAAGTTAAAATATCAAAAAATACTTCAAATCCATATGGTCCTGACTAGCTCTAGAGTCCATCAGTCCTATCACTGGAGTTAAACAGTCAGGCTCCTGAGAGACCCTAGAGCTAGAGACAACTAACTTCCAAAGCCCATAATGTTTGCATATAACCTCAAAATTGAGTGCCTTTATTTTGAAAATTTATTTTTTCCTAAGAGGAATTCAAATATGGAATCAAAATATAATTTTGATATAAATAAATATTATTTTATCCCCTGTAACAAAAAATAATTTTTTCTTAAGAGTAGGAAACTTACTAACTCATCACCATGAAGATGTTCAGATCACCCTCATATTTATTTGCCTCAAAAGCATGTCTAATATTGATATTTTTAGTGCATTAAATGTTTTAAAATAGTGTCATAAGAACTATTAGCCAAATTAGCTACCATAGGTTACTACATTTCAAAACTTGTTAGCTAGGCCATCTTAGCTTTGTTGATACCCTTTTGGGGGGTCTTGTATTGATGTCATAGATTTTCCTATGGTGGTGTCTTGTAATGGTGTCCTAGCTTATTTCAAGGTCTTAAGTAAGGTCTAGTTAAACTATGAAGTCCTGAATCTTAGTTGATTAACCAATATCCATAGCTTGATCATTTTTGAGGTGTTTAACATCATTTAAGGTAATTTTGGAGAAGTTAAGGTAATTGTTCCATTTGTCTTGTGCTTTTTTAAGCCTCTCTAGTGAAAATTTCAACATGCTTCAAGATAGTATAGAGGTCAAAAGGTCTTGTAGGATATGTGGCACTCATGGAAGATTATGTCACACTCCATAAGGTCTGTATAATCTCCAAAAGGTGTCAAAGTTTATTTCCTAACATATAACTCACTTTAAAACTCCATTTTTTTAATCTTCATTCCAAATATAGAAAATGGTAGTTTTTAAAGGCAAGTAAAATATTTTATACATTATAATGGCATGGTAAATTCAAAGAAGAGCTCCATTTGAAGTATTGTACATTACAACAATAACTTCAACAATTTATTCCTCATATGAACATGATTCATAATAAAAGAGAACATGTTTGGAAGAAATTTTGTAGTTTTCCTATTGGTTAAGTCATATTCAACAAAGATTACAATGGTATTAGGTGAATGGAAGCTTATCTAGGGTCTCCTAAATCTTACCAAGTTAAAAAACCATGCTTAACAAGAAGTTTTAGAATTAGAAAAGAGAAAAAAGTGTTCATGTCCTCTATTGGGTCATTCATAGGCAAAGAAGGCCAACTAGTTTTGCATTGGTTCATAGAGGGGAGAGAAAGTGTTAGACCAAATTATCCTAGGGGTAGGATGGTACAATTATTACATTAAAATTTCATGCATGATTTTAAGTCTTAGGACCCCCAACCTTATAAACAAACACTAAGAGTGCAAGTGCCTCTAAAACCCTATTAAATCCCATAGGTTTGGTTTTCTCATTTTTGAAAGCATTAAGGATCTCATTGTTGAAAGAAAATATTTGGTTGAGATAATTTAGGGTCTGAAAAACCCTCATATACCATATTCAATAATTTTTTTAATGCAAATAGTGATGAAACTTGTAGGTATAGGTCTAAGGGGTATGAAGGTGCATATTGTGGAGTATATTTGACATTTTCAAAGAGTTTTTAGCTCATGAAGAGTATAAAGAACATGGACACATAGAACTAGATTTTGATTCCAAATAAATTGGACTTTTTAAAACCATTTGGGCATAGATCATTTCTAATGAATTGGACTATTTCAAATAATTTGGACTTATATCCACTAAAGTGGAGTGGAGAAAATTTTCTCCAAAAATATTTTTTCTCTATTCCAAATAAATTGGAATGTTTCAAAACATTTGGGCATATATCATTTCGAATAAATTGGGATATTTAAAATCATGTGGATTTATACCCACTAAAGTGGAGTGGAGATAATTTTCTCTAAAAATATATATTTTATATTCCAAATAAATTAGATAGTTTTAAAGCATTTGGGCATAGATCATTTTGAATAATTTAGAATTATACCTACTAGAGTGGAGTGAAGATTTTTTCCAAAAATAAATTTTGTATATTCTAAATAAATTGGACTTTTTCAAACCATTTAAGCATAGATAATTTTGATTAAATTAGGTTATTTTGAATAATTTGGACTTTTACCCAATAAATTGGAGTGGAGAATATTTTATCCATAAATATGTTTTCTATATTCCAAATAAATTGGATTATTTTAAACCATTTGGTAATAGATCATTTTGAATAGATTGGACTATTTCTAACTCATGGTACCCTTTTGAGACTTCAGATCGATCGTTGATCCTTTGAAGTAGCTTCCATTGCTGGGACACATGGCCCCATTTAAATGACCAAATTAAAGATGAAAACATAATAAGCAATTAGTTCATCTACTAATAATAAAATATCTTAATAATTGTTTGTTATTCATTGGGAAGATCTTCATGAGCAGTGTCAATATACTAATGGATCAACTTGGGAAATTTCAAGATAAATTGATGGAGTATCCACTTGCAAGGGGATTAGTTTTGAAACTTGTACCCGATTCAATACTTTCAAGGAACCTCCAACTATAAATCAAATTACACTTAATGAGATCAAAGTAATTCTAAATTAGAATTGATTAATTTGAAATAAATTGAACTACATTGAAATAATTTAGAATTGATTTGTATGAAATTGATGATAATGCTTATTACTATAATTATATTTTATAATCAATAAATACACTTGAAAGAATCATAATATGTAGAAATTATATCCTTCTAAACACTGGTTCACAGTTGTTGGCATAGAATTTTTGCTTTCTCCTAAGAATGTGATGATAGACATCATTTTTATTATCTAATCCTTTTCTTCTTTAGACTTTCATTTCCAGTATATCTACTTGATGTAACATAACTCATTTTCAATTTTTTATTTGTAATACAATTTCATGAATTACAATCAATGAATAATGTGTTGGCAATTGAAAAATCATCTCTAAATATCCCTTTAAAAATAACTTCATATAATTTATTTATGTTTATATTAAAGGTATTAGAATATATTTTCCCCCAAAAAAACATGAAATTTGAATTTGTGTAACCTATGGCTTGAATGAGTAGCCTCAAATGATTGTCCTCTATTATTGACCAAATACCAATGTGAGAAAAAGACTACAGTGTGACCTTCAAAATGTCTTTAGAATTATATCAAATGTAGTATGACATATTTTATATTTTATAATCTTCTTTTTTATCGTATCATTCATTTTCATATCTTTTATTTTGTGCATAACAAATAATAAGTCATTCAACCCCAAAATCAATAGTTTTTTAGAAGTCAGTTTTAGCTCCTCCTTTGAAATGTTTGTAATTTATTAAAAAGAAATGAGTAATTTATTAAAAACATTATATTATAAAAAATATAACATGGAAATTTTCTAAGAAAAGGTTTTACATGTTACTAGATTGGTCATTGATGTGCTTTTGATTTGCATTTCAAATTGTAACATATAAACATAATGCATTTCATTTAATTCATTATTTGCATTTCCTTAAATCTTATAAATATTCATATAAACATATATAAAAATAAATAGATGCTCAGACACATATAACTATACTCATTATACAATGATGTACCATTTCTATTACCTGTTTTGTAACATACATGTGCATATACATGTTCATATTGAATCCTTATAACTTGACCATAACTTTATCATAACTCATTTCTCATAGACATTGATAGGATTTTAAAATTGATCAACCAACATCTATATTCATAAAATAGTGAAAGTATCAATTATTGTTATGCATACCAACATATATTTATATATTTATACAGCCCATCACAACAAATAAAATATAATTTACTCTTCTAAGCCAAAGTTCATTATCACTAATTTCAAATGATTATACACCTACAATTGAACCCACTTCATATACTTCCAGTAAGAAATGTCAAATAAAAAACTATTTAAATCAATAGCAATATAATTATTTATAGCACAATATATTTTATTATTATTTTATTGATAAAGATCACATAGATACTCTACATCAAACTTTATTGTATTGAATACGTAGTATATCACATATTGTGTTACTTTAAACTAGGTAAATTACAGATGTAAAAAACATTTTAATGGGTAAATACAACCACATTAAAGTCTACACAACAATAAAATGAACCCACACCTCCAAATCCCAAGCTGATGTAAGTATATATTTTATTGTCTTATACAATCTCGTATCCATGAAGAAAAAATCAACTGTAATGTGTTTAAATAAATAAAGATAAGTAATATATTCTAGTGTATGAAATTGTATAATTACATATTTATTGAAAGGGGTTTTCACCCTTTTTTTTTTCCTTTTTTTAGTTTGTATGGGTTCACTCTTTCGTTGAACATTTGGTTCTTTATTCCCTACAAGGTATTATATAATGGCGTAGCTAAAAATTCTCATCATCAATTGATTTGATATTTGTATTTTAAAAATGTGTCTTGTTGTAGAGTTTTACCTTATGTTTTTTTCATGGAGGCAACAACCTATAGAGTGGTGTCATGGGTTGTTGTGTTGGAGACACAAAGTTATAGATCTATGTTGTCAACTGTCTTAATTGAGATATAAATAGATGAAGAAATATTTTGTTAGTATTATAAATAGTTGATAAATAAAAACTTATTTAATTGAAAAAATATGCATGATATTATCTTAACTTCTTCAACTTGTAATGTGTCATGATTATTGATATGATTTTATGTTATTATTTCTTCACTTGCATGCAATGGAATTAGTACTACACACTAAAAGATTTCCAAGCTATTCGATTTTAAAAATAAAGCATACACACCAAAAGATTGTTAAGATGTTATATTTGGAAAATGAAGCATGACTATAAAATTAATTAAAAATGTTATGCACATGGTATTTGTTGAATCAGTTGCTCTTGTATTGGTTTATTTAAATTTGTCAAACAGTTTTGAAATCAAACATTAAAAATTGTTTGTTCTTCATTTTTTGTAATGTAAGATAAATTTCTTTGAAATTATGTACAATCATGCACCAATCTAGCTCCTATATATACCCCTAACAGCTCACATATATTTGAATTATTGAATTTATAGATAATTTTCTCCTAACAGAAGTTATCTAGTTCATTTTTGAATGGCCTTCATATTTTGTGTGAACCAATCATTTGAAATGTTGGTACATCTTTGTTGATGTCAAAACCTTCCTCTAATTTACTTTATTATGATTGGAGGATGAAATCTTGAAGTTGAAAATTAGTGGGATCCTGAGAAAAATTGATACCTATAATATGAGTCCAATTTAATCCATCACTATTTGGACCCCATAGTAAGACACCCATTTTTTGCATGCAATGGAAATCACCAACACACAGATTCTTGAGAGAGATCTAAATGTCAAAAAAATGTTCAATTTGTGGATAATGAATACATTGAAAGCCCCAATAATAAATTTATCAATCAATGCCTAAAGAAATAGGTGAAGATGTTCTTCCTGAAAAACTTCAATGAGATTCAAAAGATCAATAGTTATCAAATGAGCATTCACACCAACAATGAACATTTCACTAAAATCTTCTAAAATAGATGGCCAAAGACATGGGGGCCCATAATGGTAGCTCAATATTTTTGTATTTGTTCTAGGACACTGACCTCCATCACTATGTAAATATTTTTTAAATATACTTATCGAATATGGAGATAATGTTTCCCATCCTTTTTATTTTTTAAAATAACTTCATTTAGGACACACGAATCATCAAACCTTTTCATAGAAATTATATAATGCTCCATTACCTCTTTAGGTGTGATTGTTTTGTCTGGTGGTAGTGTCAAATCATGGTTGCTAAAATAATCTATAATTTTTGATAATATGTTACTTTCTAGCTTCACTTTTTTGCACCAAGTATCCATATTGTTCCACCTAGGGATTTTCAAGAAAGAAATAAACCCTTTTTCCAATAAATCTACTATTTCTATTTTTTGTTTGTCTAAAAGCCCTTGAATATTTATAAGTACTATTGTAACAATAAAATTTAAATCTTGTTTATCTAAAATAGGTAAAGTACCACTTAAAAATAAATCAAATGCCTTATCAAAACAATTCTAAATGGGTTATTCTATGAAAAGGAGTTTTCTCTCATGCAGTTATTGTGTTGAACAGTTCATTTGTGTGAACAAGTGTCTATCTTGTTCATATATTTATTCCATATTTTTTCCTATTTCAAGATTCTTCCAACCTCTCAATTAGATAAGTTCAAGTGTAGATCAAACTCTTTCTAAAAATGAAGCCTTATAATTTTTTTCATTGGATTCATTATATTGGTTACCTATTTTGTACACAATATGGAATGGAGTACAAGTTTTCAAAAATCTTTCCCTTCTAACAAAACATTTATTTCTCAATGATAGTGAATTATATTCGTCCTCTAAAATAATTTTCTGTTGTGTTGTAATTATGTATTGGCCATTTATAATTTTGAACCTTATGGTTTTTGTCTCCATCATATCTTTTAGGACTTCTTTTGATTCGATAATACATTGAGGGTTACTTGGATCAAAAGGAATTAACAAATCATCCTTCATTGGAACCTCATTATGTTTTAAAAATGAATGAATTATAACATTCACCCCTCTTTCATTCATATTTCTTATTTTGTTATTAGGGTCCCCCAATTACACAGAGCTCTATAAGAATGTTCAAGGAATAATTACTAGAGGAAATATACCATGTAGAGAATTCACAGTGTTTGATTAGAAGTTTGTGTCAACAAAAGTGTATCAACATTTTTTTCAATCTTATTATTCTCCATTGGTGTGAGTAATTATATAGCCTCTTTCAAATTTTCATACAAATATGTTTCCTTTTCTTGTCTTATTTTGTTTAATGTTTTTTTTGACATTACTGTAGGGTATCTTAAATACATGTTTACATGGTGGCAAGTAGAAGTTGTTACCCCTTGCTTATATTTTTTTATTTAAAAAAAAATTTGTATTCTAATGACCAAATTATCTCTATCTATTAACCCAAACATTTGAAGGTTGTCATAGCTATTTAAATGAAACCCAAATTTTTTACAAGAAGGAGAATAAATATTTTTTTGGTCAATTCTATTTTACTGGGTGTAAATTTATTAAAATTAATTGTAGCTCGATGGAGAATTCCCTCTTATTCATTCCATACTTTCAATTGGAATTTAAGGGAATATTTAAGTTCATTCTTATCATAGGAAAGGGTTATTCTAATCCAAAAAGATTCTTTTCCTGATGTAGTGCTAAACAAGTATATATCTTCATGCATGTTTGACAGACTAAACAACTTAAAATACCAATCAACAAGAGGAATTTTGTCACCACCATAAAATAGAAGATGGAAATGCATATTTAATTTTAGTTTTGGTAGTTTAAATATTACTATACCCAAATTTTATTGGAGTGAGACCTTCTTCTATCTTTTAAGTGTGGGAAGTCCTTTCTTTTCTAAAGACATTCTACAAAGTAATTGAAATGATTTAAATATTGATCTTTTATAAAATGCAAGTTGCATATTGCATCGGTTTATGATTTTTTTTTAATTAATTAGTGATTAATTTTATATCAATAAGTGTTAATTCTAAATTATAATACAAAATACATATTAAATCTTCATAATATATACATTAACTCACACTTAAACTAATAATGCATGACCAAACCAAAAATATATTATGTGTGCACTAGCCAATATAATCTAATGGGAAAATGAATCCAAAAACATTTGTTTCAAAGGAGAAATATGAGGGGGAAGTATGTTTTAAATAGGTGTCAAAATGCCCATCAATAGGTACCTTCAAAGTATCTCTTAGGAGATACCTTTCAATCATGTACAAAAGTGAATTTTTCTTATAAGACATCTCATAAGAGATACCTTCAAATTAACCATGATGGTATTACAAGTGTATTTCAAGGCCCTTGAAGGAATATCCTAGTATACATATTGAAGGGTAGTGTCATACATTCAAAGGAACATTGAATTTATCTCCTAGTAGATACCTTCAACATGCACTCAAGTAGAACTTTCCTATACCTTGAAAGCACTACTAGCTGATAACTTGTTAACTTGAAGGGCCTTATAATACTTGGGAGAGAATGCATTGATGATGATAGGATGACATAAGATCATGCATTTTAGGTCCTCCCGCACACATGCACTTTCCACCTCAATTCAGTTTAATAATTTTATCTGTTATGTTAATAGTTTTAGATCCAAATAATTACCTTGTTGTACGTGTGAAATTTTCCTTTACTTTGAATGTTCTTGTAATATATTCAAGGTATCTCTTAGGATATACCTTCAAGTTACCCATGAAGGTATTAAAATGCCCTCAAAGAAATATCCTATTGCATAACTTGAGGTTGAACTTGACCAATGTTATTGATATTTGTAATATCTTCAAGGTATCTCCTAGGAAATACCTTCAAGTTACCCATGAATGAATCTCTTAGTGGATACCTTGAGGTTGACCTTGCCCAGTGTTATTGAGGTGTATAATGGATTCAATGAGTAAATAGATATTTAAATCAAATAAGGTAGTTATCAACACATTGATTATTATGAATAAGGTCTCCTTAGTGGGTTATTCTAAAAAGGTAGGTGCTATTAAAGGCCCAGTTAGTGGGTATTTTCCCTATAAGTAGATTATCTAAAAAATTGAAGTCATTAAGGTACTCGAGACATGTTAATTACCATGGCATTGGGCCACTAAGTTGGTTGTCATTGAGATGAAGGAGATTAAGATAGGTGCAATTAGTGAGATGGATGGGAATGGGTCTTGTGAACTAGTTGTTAGGTAGATCTAATTACACAAGAAAGTGAAGCCATTTACAAAGATCCATTGGTATTTTCCCTAAAAGACTATTACCAGAGACATCCAAGTAAGATATGATACCACAGTTCTTAAAGTCACTAGGGGAACCTCCTTCTAGAATCATTTTAGGGAGCTTAATGCTCAACACTTTCCCATTATCATTGTGCCAACACTAAATTTCCACAAATTTGTAGATGAAACAACCCTATGATGTTGTTCCTAAACCACCATGTGAAGACAGATTAGTTTGGGTCTTTCAATTATTTTCTAGCCTAATTAAGGCATCTGATGTATAACTATTATAAAATATATATGATAGGGGTGGCATAGTGGCACGTAATTGACCACACTAGAAATGCCTTAAATAACACTGTTGTACCCAACATTCCCCTATATTAAGTTTTCCTCTCCATTATGTGGATTTTTTTTTACTAAATTTCTCCTTAATCTCCTTCTTTGGTAAGTGAAAACAATGATATTTTACATTTCAGACTAACTTATTAAATTACTTTTTGGAGTATTGTACTATGCAGTTTTTGGACTTGGTTTTATTTAAAACTATTTTGTTTAGACATCAAGTTTGGAGTTTTGTTTGTTGGGGAAAGTTCTTGGGACTTGTTTATCAGACATTTTACTCAGAACCTCTTTTTTGAAAACTTTGTGATTTAGGGTTTTTGCTTGGAACTTCTTTTTGGAAACTTTATGCTTTGGGGTTTCTATTTGGGGCTTGTTTGTCAGATATTTTCTTCAAACATTGTTCTGAAGGATTTGGTTTTTTTTTGAGATTTTGTTATCAAAACTTTTAATTTGGAGGATCTATTCAAACATTTTGTTTGAATCTTGTTTCAAAGGATTTGGTCCTAAAACATTTTATTTGGGGCTTGTGTTCAGATTATTTGAATTCATGAGAATTGTTGGCTCAGACCCAACATGATACCTGACTCATGACTATTGATATCCTGCTACACTTAGCTAGTAAAGCTTACTAGACTTATCCAAATAACATAAAGACATGGCTTCTCCACCAACCAAACTAAGAAGGTTTAAATTTTGTAGGTAAAGAAATAATATGAACATTTAGCATTAAAAGCATATAAATTGGAATTGAATGTAAAAATACATATCAATGACTTCTAGCTAATGACATGTTCATTGATCACAAATAAATTTTGAGATCTATTGATACTTTATAAACAAAGCCCTAGCCACCTATGCATCATCTGCAAAGAAATAACTAGTGGAAAGGAGTTTTCATCTTTTAGGAAACTAAAAAAGCATAATACAATTGATAAAGTGCTAAGCTCATGGCTTATTCTCAAGGAAACTATGGTTTTGAAAGGAAAGTCTCTTAGCCCCATCAATAAATTTAGAATGGGGGCATGTATTGGGATGGCCTTATTGAATAAAATTTTCCTTTACTTGGAAGGCACTAGTGGGTGATATTTTTAAGGCCCTTATATTAACTTTAACGTATTCATTGATCATAAAAAAATTCAAACTCAATTATTATTCTATGAATGAAAGCCCTAGCAACCTACAAATACATTACAAGCAAACAAGAGAACAACAAAAAATATTTTTTCATGATACACATAAAATATATTGTGAGCACACCAAACAATTGCAATGGCATCATCATCCAAGAGTTTTAGAGGATCACTTCCACCATCACCATTCTCCATCAAGGATGCAATAGAGTTTATAGATAGGTGTTTGATGCAACTATATTTGATAATAGGTATAGAAACTATTCTAAATTATGGGATATTGTGGATTCTATCAACTTTTTTTCACTGGATAAAAATATATCCACCACACAATGATAATTCATTATAGACCTACTCTACCTCAAGAGATGAGCACTAAACTTAATGGTGGCCAAGATTAAGGTGATGCCTTGCATTGACCTTTTACAGTATTTATTCTTTATGGGGAATATTACATAAGATACATGGATAACTAGATGGTCATAGCTTGCATCATCAAGGATGACATTCAAAGGTATTTATCCCTATCAAATCTAGATGTAATTTTTGATAAGCATAGACTGGTGTCATGGAATCGATAGAACTCAATGGACATGGTTTTGAGCTTGTGGTTTCTCCTTAGGGAGACAATGAATTATAAAGGGAATAATCCCACCTTAATTAACAAATTTAGAATAGGAGTGTGGATTGGGATGGCATTACTGAATATGATGTATGGCATACCCAATATCTATTTTAACACTTTGGATTAGGTAATTCTACTACATTTGATGATGACCAATGATGCAACCTTTACTTTGGGAGAAATAATTAGCTTTTAGTTGAGAGGGCAAGTCTTGTACAAGATCAAGTGGCCCACTCTAATAGGCCACTTATACATGATGTCCTATCTCTCAGATGTCATAATGGGCATGGTCTATAAGATCCTTAGTGAGCTTTGGAACTTAGCTACATTTTGTGTCAAGAATCACATTTATGATTATTACCAGTTCATGAATATCTATGCATACACAAAGAACATGGCTTGAATTGTCGAGGATGTTGATCCTCAAGTATGGTAGACAATTCATGGGACTACAATGCCCAGAGTTGGAGAAAGCATAATAAAACCACTATCAAATGGTAGGGGTGACTATTTTTTGTACCCTATTTATAATGTAATTATGATTACTGGTTAGAAGGTCCATCCGTTGTGCCTCCCAAAATATGTACCAGACAAGTTAGTAGGGCAAGAAATTGCTTATCAATTATGGTGGAATGTTGATGAAGACTTGACCAAAAATAAGAAAAGAAAATATTATGGATCACATATGATCATTGGTAGAATGTGCCATATGTATAAGAATCACTTTAGAGAGGTTGGAAACAAAATAAAAATATACCACTTACCTAATGTGTTACATAGGGATTGGGATCCCCATGGTCACACATAAAGACACATTCAGGGTTTTGGTATCCCATACCAACATGTCCATTATGAACATGAATTCTTATTTTTGAATGAAAAAGATGATGCTTAGGTATTAGAAATAACACAAGTTAAAAGCCTCAAAGAAGATCCTTTGAGGATAATCCAATAGGATCCTTTACTTTTAGTGAAGGAAATGCATAATAAGCTACCACTTGCTGTAGGGTGGATAGATTTAGATTTTTGGAATAGACAACCCCCATAGTAGATAGAGGTATAAGGGTAACCTTCATAATAAATTTCATTTAAGTTGAAAGGTGTTAAGAAGAATCCTATATTAACTAATCCTGATCCTAGGGGAGCTACAGGGGATCTAATTGACCTAGAATCCTCTGATAAAGAAGACATAGAGTATCTAGCTACAACTACATTACAAATATTTAAAACTACCCCCCAATTTCAAGAATCTAAAATCATAGGGGTAGCCATAGAGGAAGTTTTCTCTTCAACTCAATGAGGTTCCTCCATGGAGTCTAAGACCACTATTTTCTATAGAAGGAAATAAAGGACTCCCCTCACATATAGTCCAACAGTTGATCAATCATAGAGCCTACTTTCAATTCCTCAATAATAGGAGGAAGAATAACAAGATCTTGATTAAGAAGAATAATTGGAGAGAGTCAAGGCATTGAGCCTCATAGTTGATAAAGGGAAGGTGCCAAATATAGATGATCTAACAGGTAAGAAGGCCTAGCCTTTAGACCCCACTTCCCTAGTTTCTTCCTATCTTCATATTTTTAGTTTATTCCTAATTTCATTTGTTTTGAGGACTCATAGGGTGGAGGATTACACCTCCACCCATGATGTTTCATTGACTTCCTCTTCTCTCTTTCACATTCCTTTGCTCACTCCTAAGGTGGAAAAGGATTCTTCCACCACCATTTCTCCATCTCTCCCCACTGTACCATCCACATCCATTATTCCCATTGCTACTAGTATTCCCTTTAGGAATGTTATAGTTAGAAATTTGAAGAAGAAAATGGTATCTAGGAAAATTGACATAGCCTTGGCCACTTACCATCTTTTTGTGTCATTTACATAAATCACTTTGCCCATGCCATCCACTAGTTTAGCCCAAGAGACCAATGTCATAAGCTCAAACAAGGGAAAAAGGGGAAATCAAGTCATCACAATCCATCCACTCCCCCAATATGGAGGTTTAGATTGGTCCAAGATCAATTGGTCCTCCCTTCTTGACACAATCCTCAAGGTAGCAAAAAATCAATAGTCAACAAAATTTCTTGAGAAGGAGGTTGTAGCTAAGGACACACAAGAAATATACCCTAATTAGCTAGTGATTCCTCCATGGGATATTGATCTAAGAGACAAGGATACTTAAATACCTAATTTTAAAATCACAGATCTCCCATCAGTTACAACCCTATTTGATAATCCCTCTGGGAGCATTCGAAGGGTGAGAAAGAAAAAGCTAGAGGATGAAGTTGACAAGGAAATAATTCTTGAAGAAAGATAAGAAGTCTATTCCTTGTCTAAGAGGCAAAAATATAAAATTATGAAAATACCCCTATAATGAAGAATTTTGATCCCTATATGAAGCACACAAAGATGCCATGATGTAAATAAATGAAGGGATAGAATTAGCAAAACAAGAGGTGGACGTAGAATTGGAACAAATAAAAGAACAACAATAAATAGTTCACATCCTAGTGGGTATTAAGGTTGAGGTACATGAGGTTAAATCAAAATGATGTAATTATTTAGAGGTAATAGAAGCAATGCAGATTGAATTAGCCCCTCATATTACCCAAACACATAAAGTGTTTAATTTTATAAATGCAAATGAGAATAAATTGAAATTGTTGATCTTGTATGCAAACAATAAGGCATACAACCACTTAGACCTAATGACACCATTATAACATCTAATGGACTCAATTTGGTGGTAATTATAATAGAGGAAGCTAGAGAATGGGTAACAACATATAGGGCACTGATCCCCAAGTATGAAGCACATGAGGCACTTATCTTGAAAATTTTGAATGACTTGAAGTTGTCAAAAGTGAAGGATGCTACAGGAAAGCTTATAAGCAGAATAAATTTTGATCAACTTATTCAAGAAGATTTGAAAATTTTCAAGCTAAGTTTACAAGGGATACCAATAGATGATATTAAATTATAATTAAGCTTTGCAAGGAAAAAGGTAACTAAATTTGAAATTTTAAAAATCAACCTTCAAATGACAAAAGCAAAACATGAAAAACTACTAGGGCAGGTTGTTAGGGTACATAGACCCTAACTTCTAAACTTGGATATTATACAACAATAGAATAATGTGGAACATAAGTATTTTATTGAGTAAAGATAAAAAAGAATAAAATTGAAGTGATAGTTCAACACTGACAACTATAGTCATAACTTACACTAAGGTTAATACATCCATGTAGGCATCTACTCAACCCTACGGGCCAATTTTGTACATGTACATTTTAATAGTGGCATAAATTTTATATTTAGATTATTTTATGATTTTAAATTATTTAAAAAAGTTTCCTATTAATTTTCTAAACATGCAGACATTTCATGACTTTGTAAAGGCTAACTTTGACTATTGACAAGTGTAAGATAAATTTATACAATTTTGAGACCATAATTAGAATTGAAGTTATAACTATGCCATGTAACCAATTTTGCATGTAATTGGAGGATGAGGTGACACCTACCCAATTATATTTAAACACATGTAACCCACAATTATAAAGGGTTAGAATATTTTCAATATACAGGAGCACATGCAATTTTTTATTGTTAACTTATGTGTTTATGTATATTCTTTCCAATATTTATGTAATTAGGCTTATCTATTTGAAAGGTATCTCTTAGGAGATACCTTCAAGGTATCCTTAAAGGTAATAAAATTCCATTCAAGGTATCTTATATGAGATACCTTGAAGGGTCTTGTAGTACCTTTAAGAGTTCTCTTAGTAGATACCTTGAACATGCACACGAGTGGAATTTTATTTCAAAGTATCTCTTAGAGGATTTATTTGAAAGGCATTATAGTAATTTCAAAGAGTCTCATCATAGATACATTAATTTTTTATATGTACTTCCTAAGAGATACCTTGAACATACGCATGATTGGAATTTTTATTTTGAGGCATCTCCTAGGAGATACATTGAACATGCACATGATTGGATTTTTTTTTAAAGTATCTCTTAGGAGATACCTTGAACATGCACATGATCAAAATTTTATTTCAAGTTATATCCTAAGAGATACCTATAAGGTCCTTTGAATACCTTCCATGTTGATTTAAAATGTCCTTACAAGGGATTTGATATAATCATGGCACCTTTTTATTTAGCAGGAACCCTAATGCCAGCTCAAATTTAAGAGCTACCTTCAAGGTAGCCTTGAAGGTAATAAAATTACCTTCAAGGTATCTTCTAAGAGATACATTTAAGGCTCTTATAGTACCTTCAAGGGTTCTCCTAGTAGATAGAGATACCTTGGAGGGCTTTGTAATACCATCAAGGATACCTTTATGCATGTTTGAAAGGTATCTCTTAGGAGATACGTTCAAGGTATCTTATAGGAGATATATTGAAGGTATTTTTAGTACCTTCAAGGGATATCATAATATATACCTTGAACATGCACATGATTTGAATTTTATTTCAAAGTATCTCCTTAGGAATTACCTTGAAGGGTGTTTCAATACTTTCAAAGGGTCTCCTCATAGATACCTTGAACATGCATACAATTAGCATTTTATTTCAAGGTACTTCGTAAAAGATATATTGAACACACACACGATTGGAGTTTTTATTTTGAGGTATCTTCTAGGAGATACATTGACCATGCATAAGATTAGAATTTTATTTCAAAGTATCTCCTAGGAAATACCTTAAACATGAACATAATTAGAATTTTATTTTAAGGTGTCTCCTAAGAAGGGCCTTTGAATACCTTCCATGTTGATTTCAAAAGTTCCTTGACAAGATATTTGATAATTAATATTGTTAGAGAATGTGTTTGTGTATTTTATCTCCAAAATTTGTGTAATTTTGATTAATCATTTTATTTGTATGAATCAATAATTCTCAGTGTGCAATAATTACAAGGAATTATTTCTTGTTATGATTGATATTCTAGTTTTAGATGTGAAATAGCTATTTAATGATTAGAAAATTATATTTATCATTGAAAAGTAAGTTTATTGTTTCATTATTCTAAGTGTGTTGAGCTATTTTCATAAATATAGTTCTATGTGTATGTGAAAGAGTTGTCTTAGATACCTCCCTAGTCTGACTCATAATCTCCTAAGTAAGGGTGTGTATTGTAAACAAAATGCTATAAAAGGTTCAACCTTTGACTTAGGCCTTTGATTTTCCTATATCAAAATTATCCTAGACTACTTTAACATGTTCGTCTGTATGTGTGTAACAACTAATAGTAACAGACATTGGTTTTGAAAGCACTTATCCATTTAGAATTCAGTTTAAGAGGTGATTCCTCACAAGAGTATATTTTAATCTTCAAGGTATCTCCTAGGAGATACCTTTCAAATATGCACAAGAGATATTTCTCCTTCAAGATATCTCCTAGGAGCAACCTTTGGCCTAGATATCCAAGTTTCCTATATCAAACTTTCCCAAACTGCTTGACTATGTTTGTATGTGTGTGTGCAATAGATACTCATAACAAACATTGGCTATAAAAAAACTTGTCCACAAAGAATCCATTTTCAAATTTAAATCATTAGAGCATAGAGCCTTTCTTTTTTTCTCTACCCTTCCCCCTATTTTGGAAACTTCCCAGAGTGAAACTTTTTGAAGGAGATAATTTCAAGTCACCCATTAAGATACTGTAATGTTACCCTCAAGGGGATAATTTCAAGTCACCCATTAAGGTATTACAAATCCCTTAAAGGAATATCTTAATAGATACCTCAAGGTTGAACTTTCGCACTATTATTTTGGTGTATAAAGGATTCAATGAGTAAATAGGTGTTTTAATTAAAAAAGGTAGTTAGTAATACATTGATTGTTGTGTATAAGGTCTTATATATATCTTATCGAGGGGTCAACATGTCATAATTACAAGATTAAATATGAAACCCATAAAAATTATAGACCTAATAAGATCATCAAGAGATAGTTGAATAAGGTAAATCCTTCATTGCATCATTTTGTATTAAACAAGATATACACTCAAGAGCATTGCCATAACTTCAAGGAATTATAAGGCCCTAGAAAGGAATATCTTAGGAGATACTTAGAAGGGAATTGTCATAAATTGAAGGGAACATTGAAAGTATCTCCTAGTAAACACCTTCAACATGGACATGAATGGAATTTTCCTTAACCCTGATGGCACTACTGGGTGATAACTTAAAATACCTTATAATACTTTCAAGGTATATCCTATGAGGCACCTTTAAAAATATGCACAAGAGTAGATTTATCCTTTAAGGTATCTCCTAATAGATAAATTAAAGTTGTACATGAAGGGATTATGGATAATAAAGGGAAAGGACCAAGCACAAATGACACAATAAGTAAGAAGGCTTAGCCTTCAGACCCTACTTCCCTAATTTCTTCATATGTTTTTATTATTAGTGCAGTCCTAATTAGTGCTATTTTGAGAACTCCCAAGGTGGTGGATGTCACCCCCACCCCTGATGTTTCATTTTCCTCTTCTTCCATTTTGAAAATCCCTCTCCTCACTTCCAAGATAGAAAAAGATTCTTCTACCACCATCATTTCATTCTCACCCACAGTTCCATCTACATCCATTATTTGCATTGCTAATGATGTTCCCTCTAGGACTACCATGATCCAAACCATGAATAAAAAAATGGCCACTAAGAAAATTGAAACAACACTGGCCACTTCCCAACTTCATGTTTCTTCCACACATATTAGTTTGCCAATGCCTTCCATAAGTTCCTCCCAAGAGACTATTGTTACATCTTCAAGAAAAGGAAAAAGGGTAAGCAAGTAATTATAGTCCATCCACTCCCCCAATATGGAGGTGTGGATTGGTACAAGATCATTTGGCCCTCCCTTCTCAACACAGTCCTCAAAGGAGAAAAAGAGTAACAATCAACAAAAAATCATGAGGTGAAGGCTATAGATAAAGATCCACAAAAAATATACCCTACCTAGCTAGTGATTCCCCCATGGGAAATTAAACTAAGAGTGAAGGCTTCCCAAATGATCAATTTCAAAATTATAGAGCTTAGACTATACATTATCAATAACAACCCTATTTGACAAGGCCTTAGGGATCATTTAAAGGGTTAGAAAGAGAAAACTAGAGGATGAAGCTAGAAGGGAAATTATTATTGAATAGAGACAGGAGTTCTATGCCTTATCTAAAATTTAGAATAGATAGCTAGGGTAGTCCCCCTATATTGAATATTTTAGGTCCCTGAGATGAATCCCACAAATATGTTATGGTAGAATTGCATGAGGGAGTAGAGATGGCAAGGCAAGAGCTATAACAAGAACTAGAGAAGATAAAGGAACAATAACAGACCATTCATAATCTATTAGGAATTGAGGTTGAAGTACAAGAAGCTGGTTTAACATGTTATAATGCTCTAGAGGCATTTGAAGCAATGAATGCTAAATTATCCACTCGTATAGATCAAATGCACCAATTTTTTTATTATTTAAAAGGAGATGAAAATAAATTGAAGTTATTGATCTTGTACATAACTAATAATATATACATCCATCTAGACCTGATGACACCATTAGAAGAATCTAATGCCCTCAATTTAGTGGTCATTAGAACACAAGAAGGCAAAGAATGGGTGAAAACAACTTGGGCATTGATAGCCAAATATCAAGAGCATGAGGTGCTTATTTTTTAGATTTTGGACAATTTGAAATTATTTATGGCAAGGAATGCTAGATGTAAGCTAATAAGTAGAACTAATTTTGATCAGCTCATTCAAGAAGCATCCAAGAAATTTAAATAGAGTTTACATGGGTTAACACTAGAATATATTGAAGCAAATTAAGTTTTGTAAGAAGGAAGGTAACTGAAGTTGAGATTTTTAAGATCAACTTCCAAAATACAAAGGTAGAACATGTAAAAATATTAGAGTAAGTTAATAGGGTACACTGACCCTCACTATTAAACTTAGACATTAGAAGGCAATAACATGATGTGAGTCATAAGATTTTTTATTAAGATAGAGGAAAAGAATAAAAATACTGAGGCTGTTACCTCCAGTTCAACACCAATGTCTAAAGTTATAACTCCTATTAAGGTTAACACATCCAATGCAAACATCCACTTAGCCTTGAGGGCTAGTTTTGTACATGTAAATTCAATATAGTGGCATCAATTTTGAACTTGTAATTCTCTAATGATTTGAACTTAATGTAAAAGTTGTGTATTTATTTTGTAAACATGTTCAATATCATATGAATTTTTATCCTTGATGTGCGCTATCCTTTAGTGTCATAAATCACCAAATTTTAATCTTGTTTTACATAGAATAAGAATATCTAGAGATCATAGGTATGAATCTTCCTGATCGTATCAAAAGCAAATTTGATGATTTTAAAGCAAAAATATCTATAAATATGTATATATACTTCAATTACTTAATGTATGTAAAGGTTTTTTTAGAAAAAATTGCCTAAAGGCATTTTTCAAATATATACCTATACTTCTTTTTAATTCTTTTATGATTGCAATCCAATAGTTTCAATCTCATATTTTTTAAATGGTTTTGCTAGGACTTTTAAATATAAGAAACTACCCATATTATTTTTACTATATTTTTAATTTAATAATATGATATATCTTAAGTTGATTATGGCTAATCTGTGCATTCTAGAACTATGTTTATTTATTTTATCTTCTAGTTCTTATAATTGTTCTTAATTTTTTTGGAAATATTTTAAAGATATATATGCATGTATGTTATAATTGTTCTCCATTATTATTAATGTGTGATTTTCTATTGTTTTTTCTTCCTTTTAAATTTAATTTAATTTTTTATTTTATTAGTTCTGAAGGGAGATTATACCCCTCTCGTTCTTCTTAAATGTGATTACAAATAAGTTTCAATGTTTAGAGTCTTTTGAGGAGGAGGAAAATGTTAATGAAGGTATTATTCATGGAAATGAGGTGTTGGATTCCCTTCACCAAATTTCTATAGTTGTTTCTCCTCTGTGTCTGAAAATAGATAAGAAAGGTCATGGTTTTTTTAGTGGTGAATATTCATTAATTCATGAGTATTCCATTTTTTAAAATTTATATTTGGCTATTTTTTAGACCCAAAAAGATCATTGGGTCAAAAAAAATTCAGGTTGTATATACGATTTAAAGGTTGGCTCACCCACTATTGACAACTAATTCCATAATTTTGACTATAAATCACCATACCATAAAAGGATATTCTACACAATTTTTCCAACATCTATTATACATTGGATATGACATATATTAATCTAACATATTTCATAAATGATCGAGATCAAACATTTAACCCATCCCTAAAAGATTACATGGAATCAATGGCAAGGTGATGATAACATGTCACATATAACAAATAGAATTGGAAGGCATCCACAAGGTCTAGGGATCATCCAAAGTGTCTAGATGGAATTCAGATAGATCAATAAACATTCATAGGGACTAGATATAACCTATGGTGTTTAGATGGTATCCAAATAGACTAGATGATGTCCACATGACCTAGACACCATCCATAAGGCCTATATGATGACTACATAACTTGGATAATATTCATAAAGTTTGGACATTATCCACAAAGTGTGGATAACATCCAGATAGCCTAGATGATGTCCATAAGGTCTATATGTCAATCACATAGTAGGGATAGTGACTAGGCTACCTGGACATCATTTATAGGGTCTAGACATTGTCCACAGAGTCTATATGGTGACCAAGCTACCTAGATGATGTCCATAGGGTCTAGATGCCATCCACAAAGGTTGGATGGTGACCAAACTACATGAATGACATACAAAAGGTTTGAAAATCATCCACTAAGTTGAGATGGTGACCAGACTATGTGAATAGTATCCATAGGTTCTAGATTTTGTCCATAGGCTCTAGATAGTGACCAAATAGCTTGGACAAAATCTATAGGGTTTGGATTCCATCCACATGGTCTGGATGATGACCAAACAATTTATATAGTGTCTATGAACTCTAGACATCATCCACTAGATCTTGATGATAACCAAATAGATTGAATGACATCCACAAGGTCTAGATGCCATCTATAAAATGTTTACAGTGAGTAGGAAGAATGGCATCTTGTCTACAAATGTTCAGAGAAGACCAAAAGTTATTGGCAATGCTTAGCATCTTTAGGGAATTTGACTAATGGCCACATGGAAAATGTGATCGATTGTATAGTGTCAAAGTGGCAAGCCATAACTTGTCTATCAAATAAAAGTTTGTAAGTTCATCTAGTGATAAAGGTAAGAAATTAGGGAAATTATCAATGGCAAATATCATATTGTCTTATTTTGGGCAACCATCAAGAATAACCAAGCTAAGTCAACCTACACCCATGGAAAATATATGTATTAAATGGTTTGTAAAATTTATTTATTTATTTATAATAACTATTATTTAACATTTGAAGGATAATAGTAAAATGTTTATACATGTAGATCCCTCCATTGAGTATAGTTGTTCAAATGAAATATTTAATCACAATATTAATTTACCATTCGAAAATATTATTGATGATGACATGCTACCACTTGAAGACATACATGAATCTGACATGGCTATGGAAAATGATAACCCAGATGATATGATGAAAATATTAAAAGAGACTTTTACATCTTAAAAATCAACTTCTATGGTAAATAAAAATCCCCAATTTCTATGAGTGAAGAGAAGACTTGAGGACATTCTAGATGATGAGATCAATACAGTAGATCAAAGTACTCAAAAATGTGTGTGAAGAAAGAAAAGTAGATAAAAAATTAGGTCTTTTAAGTTTGAATTTAAAATTTCCTTTCATTGAACCAATAAAGCTATAAAATACTATTGAAACTCTAACTAAATGTAAATGCACAATATGTTCTTGGAAATTAGGAAAGGACCACAAAATGCAACTTAAGCTAGACACAATTGAGACACATTGTGACAAAGTTTATGTGTCCATTTAAAAGGATGGAAAAATGCAAAAGACTCATAGATGGAAAGATGATAATGAATGCATGCATGTCAAATACATTGTAGAGTATGAAAAAAATCATAAATATATGTGACATCTTGTTGAAAAAAGAGGAATAATTATAGCTCAAATAGGTAAATTTATCCAGTCAAATGAGCATGCAAAAAAATATAGTTCTCAACGATCTATAATTTTTTTCAAAAAAGGTAGACCAATATCTAAATTTTCAAATTATAAATCTCTATTTCAACATAATGGATTTCATAACATTCCATAATCACATTGGTCAAATGGCAATGCTTGGGACATGGCAAAATGTCTTGCAATGATTAAGAAGGAAGATTTATAAGAAAAAGTTAAAAATACAAGTTTTATATCAATGTCCATTGATGAGGTCATAACAATTGACAACACAACATGGATTTGTAGCCATGTTTACATTTTTTAGAACAATTTAAGGACACCTCATCTATTAGCTATACATAAAATGGTTGAAAATTGTAATGCAGAAAACCTTTTCAAGTTAGTTATTTCTAATTTGAAGGATATTGTTGGGATAGATGATTATGTTATACCTACTATTTTATTATTTTTGGGGAAATTAGCATTTAATTTCTAAATAATAAAAGGGTCTGAGTAAGATAAAATTAGTAAATAATATTCCAAATTAAAGCTACTGATTTGTGAAATTTATTTTTAATTATTACTTTTCTAAAAATATTAGTGAGAGAGAGAGAAAATTAAACTTACCTTAATTCTATGTTGATCCAACTGAGACATGGCCTAGAAATTTGTGTGCAATCCTGAGACACTATCGCAAATTAGATTCTAGATTTTTTTTTCTGATTGGATAGGAGCACTAAAAGTGGATAAGATTGGCATCAGTGTTGTAGTCCTTCTTGGTGCTATTGTCCTAAGGATCTAAGCTTTCTAGGTTTTATTTTCCTAGTCAGTGTGAGCCTGTGTACCAAATTTTGGAGCCTCATTATCAACAAAACTCCCTATAGAGTTTATTTTATATGTATATGTATTTTATGCACTTGAATAGAAACTATGGAAAATAGGGGAAATAGTTACTATGTATAAGATGCACTGGACATGCTTCATACCCTGTGTGTGGGAATATTGCCTATATATTAATACTATAAGGAGGGATCAAGCCATATGTAGTTCTCCATTTAAGAGTGCTTTCTGCAATAGTGAATGAAAATGTAGGAAATGCAAAAACTAAGTGTGTTTGAGATGAATAGGGGCTAGTGTAAGGAGTTGAATTGGCTTGAAAGTGTATAGGCTAGCTGTATGTAGAGAATAGGGAAGATTGCTTGAATGGTATTTCTTGTATTCTTGCATACTTGAGTGATATTTTCAAACCCTTTCCAAATTATCTTTGAATGGGCTTATATAAGGATCTCTTGGTCATAGGTTAAATGCAATCATGCTAGACTGACATAATGATAAAGAGGATTCAGCGGAAAATGATCATTTTGACTTAAAAGGTGATTAGAAAAGAATACTAGAAAGGGGACACCCTAGGTTCTAGTGTTATAGTCCAACCTAGGTGCTATTGTCTTGGAGGTTCAAGACCTAGGGGGATGGAAAGAACATGAAAAATGGGTCTCGACTAAGCTAAAATGAGGTCTTGAAAGCCTCTGGGTGACTGGAAATTAATGAAAAGGTGTCTAAAAGGGTCATGGGAGTAAAAAAGAGGGACCTATGGGTTAGGTGTCATTATCCATGCTCAAGTTACCAATTTTTGCATTTTATATGGCTACATTTGCCCCGTGCTTTATTCTAGTGATGTAGCAAAGTGAAATACTATGATAAAAGAAAAATAGTAAGCATACCTAAAATTACCTGCAAGGGTAAAGCTTATGAAGTTGTGTGATGGTGGGTGTCATAAAGAGAGCATGTTATGAATTTTACATATGCAAGTGAACAAAAGCAGATCAATTCTTACTAGATATGCTATATCTAAAATAAGAACATACAAAGCTGGGTAAGAGAGAGAAGAAGAGAAAGGAATGAATACATCTCACTAGGTATATGAACTAATACAAAATCTATTATGCTAATGAGTGATGCTAGATTATGTTGAGTAATGCTAGAAGGTACTGTTCCAAGATTAATATCATGAATGGATCTAAGTGCTCAATTCCTTAGAAGTGGCTCAAGAATGCAAATGTTGGCCCTTTTACTCTATCATCACCTACTAAGTGAAGCTAGATGATCCTACATGTGTTGATCAATGTTTGGACTATGTGTCTAATCCCTCTAAATAGGTGGCTCAATAATAGGAAGGTTAGCTATTCCTTTAGATCCATTGTTACCCCATGAAGTGAAGCTATAAACTAATATTGATATGAAATGTGTGTCATATGAGATGGCTCTTGAAACCCATGAATGTATTGTGATTTGATAATGTTGGCATGGATAGCCAAATGTATGCTAGAAACTAGGCCACTTTTGGCCACTCTGAAAGATGGAGATTAGGCTTATATGAAATCCACTCCAAAATTGAGAATCTAACTTATGTGGAATCCACTCAAGAACTTGGGAACTCGAGCACTCAAAAGTTAGGCTTGTATGAAAGCTAAACCAAAATTATGCCAACCACCCATAGGTGGATTAAGGCATGTAACTATTGAGAATGCTTGGGTAATGTTAAACTCAAAAATAAAGAAAACAAATGTGTCATGCACATTACCCCCAATCATTGGTGTCTAAAACATGGATTTTAATATGGAAGTTATACCAACTACCCTATCTAAAACTAGAAGTGAGAGCCATCATACCACGCATTATGCCCCCTATATTTGGATTTTATGAGCAAAATTATAATAAAACTATTGATTCTGGTCTGAACTCTAGCTAACAAAACTATAACTAAACTTACCTTTATATCTATTTATAGAAAATTTGGTTTTTTTCTATTTGGACAGGAGCAATGGAAATGGATAGTAGTGCCATCAACACTATAGTTCAATCTTGGTGCTATTGTCCTAAGCCAAATCTAATGACTTTTTAAGATTCTTGACTATCTTCCTCATTTGCTCTGACTAGTTACTATTTATGGTGTTCTAAAACTAGATTTTTTGATTGATAGGAGCTTTGATCTCTATAACAAAACCCCTATTTGTTCCCCCTACAAATAAGGGACATGGGTACTGTCACTCAAACCAAAAAGTAAGGATACAAGGCATGTTCAAATTCCATATACACATATAAGTGGAGTGAGAGAAGTTGGCATAAGGGCCATAGGAAGAGTATAAGCAAAGGACATTGGCAAATGTCCTAAGGCCCATGAATAAAAGAAAAAGACTATAATGACTACCCTTAGAAGAATAAGCCTTGAAAGTGTGTTAAGCTATAAATATACATGATATAGCAATGATAATTAAGAACATATCTTAAGATATAACATGGTTTGAATTGAGAGATTGTTAGATCAATAGGGGTATGCCTAGATATATATAACAATGTAATAGCATGTGCAATGTACTAGAATTGAATTAAAACTAGAAATATTAGTTGTTAGTTTGTTAGTTGTTAGTTGTCATGTAGGGATGGAGCATGATGTCCATCATGGCATCTAAGAAGTAAGATAATGCATTATTTAGATCATGGCATTTAAAACAATCAAAAGAAATCAAGCAACAAACACATAAAATGAGAAGCAAGAAGCATACTAGCTGATTATGAAGCATACTAGCTGATTATAAATTATTCTATGGCTATGATTATGAATTTATGTCTACTAGTTGATTCAAGGTCAATTTTTCCAATAAGATCAAATCCCCATAACATGAATGGCCATGGAGAAATGATAGGATGCAATTGTTGTGATGGTGCATGCTATAAGTTACTATGTTTTTGACATTTATCACATGATTTTGCATATTGTAAACATTCATATTCCATGGTGGGCCAATAATACCCCTATCAAAGTAACTTGTGTGACATGGATTTTCCACTAAAGTGACCACCATAGTCACTATCATGGATTTGTGTAAGAGCAATTCTAGCTTTACTTGAAGTTAAACATCAAAGTAATTGTCTATTGAAGGATTGTTTAAAAAGGTATCCACCAATGATTGCATAATGGAGTCATTTTTTGTGTAACTTTATTTTGTCATGTTGAGAAAAAGTATCTAGTGTAATAGATGTTTTTAGGAAGTTATAAATATCAGAGAACCATTATAGAGGTGTGGAATTACATGTAGTGGATAGGATAGATAGTGTGATCAAATATGCATTAGATATTGATGGTGATTGTAATCATTTAATTGTGAAAATAGATTGATCATCATTAATTTCAATAGGAATCAAAGATGCAACACTTGCCATTGTGTCTATGTGTCAGTTATCTTTTCTTGGTGTAGTTGCTATAGAAAAGTAGTTAAACTATGATGTTAAAATTTATACCATGTTTTGGTGTGGAATAAGATGTTCTTCTTTGGTCTAATAGACATCATTGACTTGATTGACCATAAGTTAAGAACTGCCAAAGACTTGAATATATCTAATTTGGAGAGATTGGGTGGCAAATATACCTTAAATAAGTGCTTCATATTCTATGATGTTATTGGTATAGGAGAAACTTAATCGATATGCAATAGGAATTGTGTGACTACAAGGGTCGATAAAGATAATACCTATACGTACACCAGATGCACATCGAGAACCATTGAATAACATGGTACAAATATTAGAGTGAGTAAAATAAGTAGTGAAATCATCTCTAAATGTGTCACTAATAGGATTAGTGTCCAAGAGTGGTACAACTGCGAAATGGTCTGCAATAATTTAGCTCTTTATTGATTTTTAGAAAATTATTTTTAAGTCAAATTTTTTTAATAACATGACCCATTTTGTGATGCAACTGAAGATATGTGGTTTTGCCATGATAAATTTCAAGGGATTTGTTTTTGTGATAACCTGAGTCTCATTATTGACCATGTAATGTCAAAGTTTTTGTGTGGTAAAAACTAATGCTAAACATAATTTTTCTATTATGGAGTAATTTATTTTGTAATAAAATAATGTGAGATTGATGTAATAAACTACTTGTTCAGTTTGTTGTTCATCATGTTGTGCTAAAAGTGCTCCTAATGCATGGTTTGTTATTGAGATATACAATAGAAATGGTCTATCAGGGATAGTTGGTACTAAGATAGGTGGATTAAGAATATATTATTTGATTGTATCAAAGATTTCTTGATAGGCCTAGTCCTAAATAAATTTTATATTTTTCTTTAGTAATCGAGTGAACACTTGAGTTTTATCAGCAAGCTGAGATACAAAGCAATAAATTGCTTGTATCTTGCCCTGTAGGGATCAAAGTTATTTTAAGTTCATAAGAGGTGGCATGTCGATGATTGCTTTGATTTTATTAGGGTCAACCTATATGCCATGTTGGGAAATAATGAAACCTAAGCATTTGCTTGATGTAACTCCAAACATACACTTCTTTGGGTTTAATCAAACATTGTATTATTTGAGTATTTGAAAGATCTTTTTCAAATCAATAGTGTGATTTTGTCATTATTTGTATTTAGCTAAGATATCATCAATATAATCCTAGATGGTATGATGAATCAAATCATGAAATATATGTGTCATGGTATTCTGGTATGTAGCTCTGGCATTTTTTAATATGAAAGGCATAATGATGTAACAAAATATACCCCAAGGTGTTGTAAAGGATGTTTTCTCTTGATCTTCTTTAGCAATTTTGATTTGGTTATATCCTGGAAAGACATCCATAAATGATAACATTTCATAACCAGCTATGGAATCAATGATCATGTCAATGTTAGGTAAAGGACAATCATCTTTTGGGCATGCTTTATTTAAATCTTAGGAATCTAAACAACACCAAATTTATCCATTGGGTTTGACCATAAGGACTATATTAGAAACCCATTCAGGGTGTGGTACTGGTCAGATGGAATCAACATATAAGAGGGATTGGATCTTATCTTTGACTAAGAGATCCTCCTTAGGATGCATTTGTGAATTTTTTATTTAACTGGTTTATCATTTGGGTATAAAGGAATCTGATGAACTGCTATGGATGTATCGATTCTTGACATATCTAAGTAAGACCAAGCAAAGAGTTTTGGTAAATCTATTAAGGTTTGATGGATATCTATATATTCTTCCTTTTGTAAAGTAGTGGATAATAAAAAAATGTGGGGATCTTGGTCAGTTCCAAAATTGGAATTAATTGTTTCTTTGTTAAGCAATGTGAAATGATCAAGTGTGTAGGTAATGTTAGGAATAATATCATTTGAATTAACTGGTATATCTTATGGAGAATGTAGACTTTCTCCAAAGTATGCATGAGCATTTGTGTGATGTGGAAACTATTTTTATGATAGAAAGATGGGAGGTTATAATATGCTCTGAGAAATTGTAAGAGGGATTCATCATTAGAGAATTCATCTAATGCATACATATCTGGTGATATAGTGTCGTCAATAAGATCAAGATAGATCAATGATAGGGTTGAAGTATGATTAATGGTGTGATTCGCTAGTGTAGCAGGTGAACAAAACTTTATATGTTTGGATGTAGTAGAAGAAGGCTTATTATGAATATGGGTAGATTGATATCTAAACCCTTGCATTCCATGTTGTGTGGATGCCTTGATAGGATTGATGATTCTTTGTTCATGCTTTGTAAGACCTGAGCCATTATATCCCATCTTATTAAGATATTTGAGTGTGAAAGGAGAGGAAAAATGGTGATTTTCTAATGGTGTTATTATGGAACTTGGATTTTATTGATGTGTTGTATGGTTTGAAGGTATATTATGAAACCCAGGTTGTGTAGGTAAATTCTCGAGATTCAAATTTAGAATATAATTCTATGGAGTTTCAGCAACCTAACAATATTTAAAATGTTCGTTATTGATTATAAATGTGTAGATATATCATTTGTGACTAAATTTTAGACAAGTATGGAGTGTAGAAGGAACTACATGCATATCATGAATCCAAGGCCGACCAAGTAATAAATTATAGTTAAGGTCATTTTCCATGACTTGGCAAGTAGTTGGTAGTGTCTTAGGTCCTAAGGTAAGATTAAGTGTTATTTGACCCATGAATTTTCATGGGATGTTGTCAAAATCTCTAATGTTCATGTCAAAATGGTCTAGGTTATGAGGTTGTATATTAAGATGTTTAAGAAAATAAATGTTGCAAATGTTGAGTCTTGAACTGTTATCAACTAACACTCTTTTTACCCCCACATCATTAATTATTAATCAAATATATAGAGGTAGGTGTTGTTCAATGATGTGTTGTGGGGGTAAATTTTCTTTTTCACAAGAAATATGCTCTTCAGTCCATTGCATTGTGTTGAGGATAAATGCGACATAAGCTGGTTTTGTTGAAATAGGGATTCTAGTATTGTGAAGGGCTATATACAACACATATTGGTAGACATCTGATCATTGATGGAGCTCAAGAATATAAATTGTATTTGAAAGGGTGATAGCCTAAGTGATGAAGCTATAGCCATGAGTGTAATCAACCTACCTATTTTCATAAACTTGGGTGATAGCATGGATTGCATGATTTTCTATAGGCATAGAGATGGTAGCAGGTGTAGGATGAGAGATAAATGTACCAAGTTTGAAGGTAGGAGGGATATATACAACCGCAAGTGTTTTATTATGTCTATTAGTGATAGGTAAATACTCAAAAGTATATAATGAATGATATGCATCTACGTAGAAACTATGTATGTGGAATGAAATGCATGTAGCTAAAGTAATGAGTTGTGCCATAACATGTTTATAAAAAAACATTCCATATGATATATAGTAAGCAATGGATATAAAGCATGAATTTGTGCATGAATGACATAATAAACTTTGGCATGTGCTATGACATTTATAATGTGTTTGACATGATAAACTTGAAATTTTTTCCACATGAGAAATAGAAAGCAAAGGATAGAGAATATGAATTTTTGCATAACGGCATGGAAAATTTTGACATGTAACATAATATTCTTAATGACTTTAGAAAAATGAAGTTGGAAATTATTCCCTATGAGCAAAAGGGAGTATGTAAAAATAATATTGAAATCTTGTGCATGTTTGGCAATGAATTTTGTAATATCATCTCTTATTATGAAAAGTAAGCATGAGAGACAAAGAATGGAGGTTTGTACTAACATATGATAGACTTTATCACTCATGTACATGATAGGACCAATTATGGTCTCCTTGTTATTTTCAATAAATGTAAGTAGAATTTGTAAACAAGTGAAATCCATTTGTGCAAATTTGATTATGAATGTAAGGTGATACCTCAAGAAGCAAATAGGAGCTAGTATATTCAACTAGAGTTTGACATATAATTATTTTGAAAATTTACTATGAAATTTTTGAAATTGAAATTGAATTTATGAGTAAAATATCTAGCTAAAAAATCAAAAATTTATTGGAAAATTAGTGATTTAATAGGACCTAGTAGATGCAGCTAGGGTTTTGAGATTTTTTTTTTGAAATTACTATGAATTTTAAAAATTTGAAGTGATTTTTTTATTTTAATATGCAAATAAAAATAAAAAAATTTATTGGAAAATTATTGAGAGCTAGTTGATGCAACTAGGGTTTAAAATAAAATTATTTTAAAATTTACTACTAAATTTTAAAATTTGGGATTAATTTATACTTAAAATATTCAAGAAAAAAATTCAAAAATTTATGGAAAAACTCAGCTAAGAATTTACCACAGGTTTTCTAGGGTTTTTATGCATAAATGAAGTAAGTTGGGTTCACCAAATGTTTTATTATTTTTGGGAAAATTAGTGTTTAATTATTAAATAATAAAAAGGTCTGAGTAAGAGAAAATTAGTAAATAATATTTCAAATTAAATTTACTGATTTGTGAAATTTATTTGTAATTATAGCTTTTCTAGAAATAGTAGTGAGATAGATTAAATTAAACTTATCTTATTCTGTGCTGATCCAACTAAGATAGGGCCTAAAAATTTGTGTATAGGCCTGAGACACTATCAAAAATATGATTCTGGCTTTCATTTTCTAATTAGATAGGAACACTGAAAGTGGATAGGAGTGGCACCAATGCTGTAGTCCTTCCCTAGTGTTGTTGTCCTAAGGATCTAAGATTTTTGGGTTTTATTCACCTAGTCAGTGTGAGCCTGTGTACCAAATTTTGGAGTCTTGCTATCGAGAAAATTCCATATAGATTTAATTTTCTATGTATGTGTCTTTTATTCACTTGAATAGAAAATTTGGAAAATAGGGAAAAGGGGTTAGTGTGTATAAGATTTACTGGACATGCTTCACACCTTATGTGTGGGCATACTACCTACATACCAATACTCCAAGGAGGAATCAAGCCATATAGTTCTCTATTTAAGAGTTCTTGGTGCAATAGTGAATGAAAATGCAAGAAAGGAAAAAATTAGGTGTGCTTAAGATGACTAGGGGCTGGTGTAAGGACTTGAATTGGCTTGAAAGTGTATAGGTTGGTTGTATGCAGAGAATAGGGAAGATTTATTGAATGGTATTCCTTGTATTCTTTCTTACTTGAGTGAGATTTTCCAACCCTTTCCAAATGATATTTGAATGGGATTTTATAGGGATCTATTGGTCATGGGTTAAACGTAATAATTTTAGGCCAAGATAATGACAAATAGGATTTGAGGGAAAATAGTCATTTTGGCTTGAAAGGTGATTGGACAAGTGCTAGAAAGGGGACACCCTAAGTTATAGTGATATAATCCAACCTAAGAATTATTGTCCTATAGGTTTGAGACCTAAGGGATGGAAAGATCATGAAAAATAGATCCTGGCTAAGCTAAAATGAGGTCTTGAAAGCCTACGAGTGACTCAGAATTAGTGAGAAGGTGTCTAGAAGGGTCATGAGAGCAAGTAAAAGGGACCTATGGGTTTGGTGTCATTATCCATGCTCAAGTTATCAATTTTACATTTTATATAACTACAGCTATAAAATTGGTATGTGTTGGAGATGATGGTGTAGCAATGCTACAGGGGAATATAAGTGATGTGTGTGTTTAAATACATGCAAGAGTTTCTCCATATATGATTTTAATTCATTTCATGGCCAACATAATGAATCTTTACAAAATTATAAGTACATTTGAAAATGTTACAAAAGTGCAAGAACTTATATGTGATTTACACACTTATATGTCCAGTAGTCCTAAAATGTTTTTAGAGTTTCAAAAATTTGCAATTGGGGTTACTTATGGTCAAAAGCTTCTAAAATATAATGATACAAGATGGATTTACATGTATGGTCCTGCATGCATAATTTTTGAATAATATCAATCACTAGTAGTTTTCATGTTTAAATATCAAATGGAAGTCGATAAGGCAAGGGATCTATTATACCATTTAACATATTTTGAAATGATTTTGACACTATGTGGTATTCTCCCAATGTTAAAATAAATAATTTTTTTGATGAAACATGCTCAAGAGATATTGATATATATTTTATACTTCATACATTTGAGAAAATGGGTTTGCTAATCCCTAGATGTCTTATACCTAGGACAAAACTATAGATGTCTTGTACCTAGGACAAAATAGTTTTAAGCTTCTTATTTTTGCTAGTTGGAAAAATTTAATAGATATTAAGGATCCAAAATCCTATTTAAAATTCAATATTCATGATCATATTTGTATATTCATGAATGCAAAGGAAATACCACTGCTTACATTCTAAAAATGAGTTGATTGTGCAAGTTCAAAAATTGAAGTAGACCTTGTAAAGCTTATTCTTTATGAAACCATGATAATGAAAGCATGAATAAAATTGAGAAAGATTAAGGATAACTTAATTACAAAAATTGGAGAATGGTTTCAAAGGGATGAGTTTTTTGAATCTATGGTAGTGGTGAATCCCATATTTTGGAGAGGTGAGGATGGTCAAGAACAAATCAATAATTTATTTCTTAGATATATGGGAATTATTATTAAACATTTTTCAAAGTCTGTATATATCAATGGAGTTTAAATTTTAGGTATTTTACTAAAATATTTTTTGACAACACAATATACAAATTTCAAATTCAAAATGATTGATCAATATAAGTGTCTAAAGGAACCAATTGAAAGTGGTGATATTACAAGGCTTTGGAAAAAAATGTATCCCAGTACCATCCTACAAGAATGTACAAGTGAATGTTTTTAATTTTATGAACTCTGAAGAATAATGATTTTGGGCTCTATGGAAGATGAAATATTCTTTAGTGCATCATCTTTTATTAAGTCAAAACTTCGTAATATATTGGATAGAAATCTAGACACATGTTTGAGATTGTATGTTTCACATTATCCAGTGGATGCATTCTCCTATGATAGAGTACTTAAAAATTTGGAATTCACTTAGTCAAAGAAGAGGAGTGATGAATAAAACAAATGACATAGCTAATCTAGATATTGAAACTCTATTTTCATTAGATACAATATATACAAAATACAATTATGAAGAAAGTGCTACTCAAGAAATATTTTAGCTACCTGAATAATAGTATGTAACCTTCAAATTTCAATTATGTAATTATTTTTTATATTATTATTTGTATCAGATATCACTAAAAATTTGCTATTATGTAAATTTCAAGAATTAATAAATTATGATATTGCATTATTTTAAAACAATTGTGTTATATTGAAATTGCTTAAAATTCAAACTTTATTAAACATGAATTTATTATTTCATCATTTCATGTGGTTTTTAATATTATACATCAATGAATTATGATATTATCACTGTACATCTTAACTATTAAATATCTGAAATTAATAGAATAAAGACATATTTAAACTTTAAAACTTTGATTTACAATATAAACTTTCCTATTTCAATATAACAGATAAAAAAATGCATAGAATAAACTCATAATGGATAAAATGTATGGAGAAAAATAGAAATAGACACTTAAATTTAATCTTGCAAACTTTAATTTACAATATAATCTTTTTAGTTTCAACATAACATATATAAAAATGCACAGAATAAAATAGAAATAGAGACTTAAATTTAATCTTGCAAACTTTAATTTACAATATAAATTTTCTAGTTTCAGCATAAAATATATAAATATGCACAAAATTAACTTGACGTGGATAAAATTCCCATAATAAAATAGAAACAAAGACTTCAATTTAATCTTGCAAACTTTAATTGGTAATATTAACTTCCTAGTTTTAATATAACACATATAAATATGTACAAAATTAACTTGTCATGGATAAAATACCCAAAATAAATAGAAATAGAGACTTATATTTAAATTTGTAAATTTCAATTTACAATATTAACTTTCAAAGTTTAGGTTTCAACATAACGTATATAAAAATATCAATTATAAATTTCTTGACTGTTTCAGCATAACATATATAAAAACATCAATTATAAATTTATTGACTCTTTTTTATTAAACATAGATAGATGAACTGAATAGATATCATTCCACTGCCACATGAGTTCCATTTTTTTATTCAAATGTGGATCTTGTTGGGTGAATATTTTGTCACTAGCTAACTGATGGGACAAAATAGGTCTCTTCAACCACAGCAAGGGAGATTGGTCGGCTAAATGTGCAGGTTTACCACATTAGAAGGGGACAAATCTCTCCTCTCATTAAGGGGAGGTTCCCTATAACTATGAGGAGCTATATATATATATATATATATATATATATATATATATATATATGCAGAAAATAACACTTAGGGGTAGGACAACATCATTCATCTCTCTTTTTTCAGAGATGATGTTCACAAACAAAGGAGAAATCCAAGTGAAAACATTGAAGGCACTTCTCTTCTTTCAGAAGTGGTCTTACAACAAATAACAGGAGTTATTTTTGATAAGTAAAAAGTAACTGATAACAGGGGCGTAGTAGCCAACAGAAAAAGGTGTAGCACAAAGTTTCCACCTCAATTATGCCCAAGAGTGAAACACTAAAGACAATGGTGGCAGCACAAAGTCTCTCCATAGTTGGCTTCAGGACACCTTCCTGATTACTTCCACTAGTTCTGCTTATTTCATTAAAATGGACAAGAACACATTCAAGAGTCATGAGAACAATATCCTAAATGACACAAGATATTACAACACAAAGTTTGAAAGTAACCTACTTTATCATTCAAACAAAGAAATATAATTAACAAACTGATCTCAAAGTCTCAGTAATTACCTCTCAATTTTGGCAGAGTTTTGCTTCCATAACCCAAAAGATCTCCCTGGTGAAAAGAAGAGATTAATAATATATAGCAGCCAAGAAAGGCTTGGTGCTTTGTTTCATGGAATGGCCCATGTTGCATTCAATGCCTTGAATGCATTTTTAGTTTAGTCAAAGAGGCCATGTTGGAACAGGGTGTCTACCTTAACTATGGCATGTCAATTCATCCCAAAATATCTTTTCCTCTACATGGGTCATCTGATCTTTCTCCCAATAGGTATGCAGTTGTCCCCTCACTTTCCTAGCAAAGAATAAAAATAGGCTGCACCTTTTAATGTTTGTGAGCCCAGATGTCTACTTGGTGGACTATTTCACCTACTGGAAATAACTCCTACATAGATATTTCTAGTCTTTCCCTCTTTGTCTCTTCTTGGTTTTGTCTTTTCCTAGAATTTGAGCTCTTAGGGCTATCTTCCCAGCTTTGCTGGCTCCTTCAACTCTTCTCTCAGTGGTTCTTCCTTTTGGCCTTGAGGCCTTTGAATGCATTTGGGTCCATGCTCAAGATTTTAAAGATCAATGGTTATTTCATTGCCATAAAGTTGATGTTTGCATGCCCATCACCATTTGAAAGCCAATGGCTAGTTTATTGCCCTAAATTTGATAGCGTTAGGGACGTCACCAGATGTCTGGATTCCAATGGCTAGTTCATGGTGCTCAACTTTGACATCCATGGGCCCATCACCCCTTGGTTAATTCCTTAAGATTTATTTCCTTTAGATTTACTTTGACTGAGATTAGTCTTTGAATCCTTTCAAAAGGGAAGGTATCCCTTCGAGCTTTTGGAAAGGTCCATTCCCTGGTCACTAAGAGCCCCTTGCAAGGGTACCTGCCCTTTAGGGTCTTTCGAGCAGCCTTCTTCCTCAAATCCTTCATACAAAATATCTAAAGGAATTCCTTTAGACAAAATGTCCAAAGAAATCTTTTCTTTGCCTTAGCCACTTTCCATCGAGCCTTTTTTCTTTCGGGTGAACTCCTTCAGACAAAAGTCTGAAGGAATTCCTTTAGACTTTTTGTCTGGAAGAATTCATCTTGTCTTTTGCCTTGAATAAATCTAAAGGAATTCTAACTTTTCTACCTTGTTCACAATTCTGAATAAAACCTTACCCTTTTGGCCTTTTGCAATGGCCCATTTTGCTCATCACCTGCCCTCCATAGGGGTTGTTTGATCTCCAAAATTGCTTTTTGGAAAAGTTACAAAGGTCCTTTTGGCACCTAAGTACCCTCCTAAAGGGCACTTGTCCTTCGGGCTCTCTGTCGGGCCTTTGATCATTCCTTCGAACAAAATGTCTGAAGGAAGTCCTTCAGACATTTTGTTCGAAGGATTTTACTTGTAAAATTTTTCCATGGAAAATCCATTTAAAAAATATCCTTTTGTTCCATTTGCCCTCTACAAGGGTACTTGCCCTTCGAGCTTTGGGATACCTTCCTTTGAACCTTTCAATTGAACCAATTGATTTAAATTACCTAAGTGTTGGGAACTTGTTTCTTTCCTGTAGAGTCCATAGAAAACAACCTACAGAGTCTGTAGAAACAAGCTTGCAGAGTCCATAGAAATAACCCTGTGGAGTCCATATAAATTAGCCTGTGGAGTCTGTAGAAATAAGCCTGCAGAGTCCATAGAAATTAGCCTACAGAGTCTATAGAAATGAGCCTATAGAGTCCATAGAAATGAGCCTACAGAGTTCATAGAAATGAGCCTATAGAGTCCGTAGAAATGAGCCTGTGGAGTCCATATAAATCAGCTATGCAGAGTCTGTATAAATGCGCATGCAAAGTCTCATATAAATGAGCCTACAAAGTCTATATAAATTGAGCCTACAGAATCCATAGAAATCAGCCTGTGGAAGTCCATAGAAATTACCCTGTAGAGTTCCATAGAAATGAGCCTATAGAGTTCATATAAATGAGCCTGCAGAGTCCCTTATCTAAAAAAAATTGAATAATGGAGAATTTGAATACTCAAAATAGTTTTTTGAGAAGGGAAAAGATAATTTTGGCCTGTAGAACCAAAATAGTTCATATGTTGTCCCAAAAATGAGTGGCAGATTTTGGGAACAATAGCTAGCTCCAGTTGGGGAACTTTCTTCAGTTGAAGATTTTGAAATAGCTGAGGGGAGTAAAAACTAGAATCTCCAGTGCCTTCAAGTATGTCATTGGGCTACGGAGTCATACTACCTAAAAAAGAAAGGTGCCAAAAACAAAAATGAAAAGCACAAAATAGAACTAAAGACTATACAAATATAAATATGTATAGATGATCTTATCTAGATACTTCAAGGATTGAAGTGCTTCAGATGCCACCCACTGTGAGACAATGAAAATGGCATTTCTGTCCTGATAAACTAGCAAGAAACCATTTTCTCCCTAGAATCAGTGATGGGCAAATGGAACTCTCTACTAGGAATCACATTTTATGTGCACTCTTTTTGGTTCTCTCTTCTTTCCCCATGGCAAGATGTGGTCTCCAATCTAAAAACCATAAATTCTTGCTCTCTTGGTGAAGATTTTCTTTTCTTGACTTTGGCACACAATAATATGGTCCACTACCATAGCTTGTTATTCTTCTAGTTCAGTCCAGTACATGATTTGATTATCCCCCTCAGATACTTACCAATGATTGGCATTATCAGGCACACTTGGTTGCAAGACTAGCTGGATAGTGTACCTATTATCTTTGAAATCAAGGTGAGGAACCATGAAGGTTTCAGGGATAGCCAATGAATTTGCATGATTATGAGATTCTCTAGACACTGCAAAAATATTGAAAGCCTTAAAAACTTTCAATTTGATCCCATACTAGATTGTGGTAATGGCATGCAATCTTTTGTTCTTGGTTTGAAATAGGTTCCTCACTTGACAAACCACTAGTTTAGCATCTCCTTTGGCATGAAGGAGCTTGACACCTCTATTTTGAGCTACCTTTAACCCAAATAATAAAGATTCATATTCAGCATAGTGTTGTTGGTGTTGCTGAACTGCAACTTGTATGAAGAAGGAAAAATATCCCCTTGAGGAGATATCAACACAATCCCAGCTCCTAAACTCGGTTGATGAATTACTACCATCAAATTCTAGGATCCAAACATCATCAAAAATTGATCTTCTATTAGATTTTTCTTCATTAGAGAGGTAAGATCCCTTTTCATCTGTACTGCACCCTACCAATTCTCCTAATGTCTTATTTGAATCAATTCTTAGATTGCCAGCTACAAGACTTTCATCTGCAGAAACATGAACATCCTCTGTGGACAAAAAATAATTACCCCTACCTGAAGACTCAAATAGAATTTGGGCTTTAGGCACTGATGTCTGAGTGACAACAAATTTTGCCTCCTTTTCAGGGAGTAGCCTCTTCATGACACCTTTGACAGGGATCCTTATCTCAGACAGGTCCATACTTAATTCTCCTCCAACATCCTTGCAGAAATTTCTCCTAAGAAGAATGCCATATAACGCTGGGATGTCAGCCACCAAGATTGTCATCTTGATTTTTTTGTCTGGGAATGTTGCAAATGCAAATTGGGCATCCTTGATTTGTCCCACTAGTGGCACTTATTTGTTCTCCATGGAGAAACATCTCCCAAATGTCTTGGTCAATGTGAGACCAAGGGATTCCACCACTTTGGTAGGCATGACATTGTTTGACACACCTGAGTCTATGATGCAATTGTTCAACTGGTGTCCATTTATCAGCAGGGAGACATAAAATGGCTATGTCCTCTTGGGAGCAATAGGAGGAGTAATGAAAAAGGTTATTCCAAGTGGATGTGGGAGTCACCTTTGGAGCAGCTGGTCCTATAGGGATGGTTTTATTCTTCACACATTCCACTAATCTTTCCAACTATTTAAGGTTGGATTGCAGAAATTCAAATTCAAACACTTGAATTTTAGTGTTCTTGACATGGTTAACTATGTCAAATGTCTAAAATGAATTATAAATAGGGAAAGGTAGTTCATCTTTTTGGTTTTTAAGGGGGGAAGGACTGATCTGCAAAGTTAAAGGTGTAGAAATGTTTGGGGTACTTACTTTTTTAGCAATCACCGGGTCCTTTGGCTAGAAAGGTAGAGAAGTTCCTCATTTGGCAATTGAAATTATAGGTTGAGCTCCCTCCTCTATTTTTTCTTTATCAATTTATTGGCATGACTAATTCTTAGATCAGGTGAATATAGCGTATGATCCCTCAACTGCTTTACCTTCATTTCTGGGTTCATCCTGATAATTCAAGAAACTAATGTTGGAGTCACCAACTGATTCTTCTTAGTTTTTTGTGAAGAGATCAACATCATATTCTAGGTTTAACTCAGGCTGAAAGGAGAAATCTAATTCTATTTCAAGATATCTAATTGCTAAATTGGTTGGAGGTGCTTCAATGGCAAGGTTCCCCCATGGGGGAGGAAGATGATTTATTTGCCCTTGATTCCTAGCAGCATTACCTTGGTATGACTGATTAGGGAATGTCATCCTTGGTATATCTCTATATGAAGGGGAAGATGACATCCCTTACGCCATTTAATTTTTGAGAGCTAGCAACTCATTTGTTATCTTTTGCACCATTGGATCAGTGGTGCCTGTAGATGGATATTTAAAAGATGAAGAAGATTTACCTCTGTTAGGATCTCTCCTTGTCTTTCCTACCAAGATAAGGTCATCTTCCACCTCAGTAGCCAAATCTAGAGCATCAGCAAGGTCTATGTAGCTAGCACATCTCAGTAAAAAACTCACTTCGAGCAGTTGTGAGTTAATGAAGAAACATTTAGGGTTCTCAGGTGTTGACTGAGTAATTGTAGGAATCCTGTTCCTTAGCTTGTCAAACTTTGCTATGAAATACCTCATAGGCTCATGAGGCTCCTTCTTCATCTGTGTGAGCTAGGATAGCAGGGCATGTGCATATTTTATAGGTTTAAACTTAGCTTCAAATTTGGCTTTAAGGGTGTTCCAGTCAGTCATAGTCTAGGCTTGCAGATGATAGAACCATTCTATAATAGCACCTTGTAATGTCTCTACAAATAGCCTAACTACTATGTCCTCATACTCCACGCCTATCATGCCATAGGATATGATGAAGGTTGTAATATGTTCATTAGGATGAACCTTCCCATCACCAAAGAATTTGGAGGAATTCTTATTGAACTGCGTGGTAGCTCATGTAGAGGTGGAGTTAAATTGAGTGGGCCAAAAGAGTTACCCCAGGGGCCTTGAACTACCATGATTTGATTATAGAAAGTGGGGATAACAAATCTGGGTGGAGTATGTATAGGCAAAGCTATGATAATAGTAGAAAAAGAATCTCTACCTTGTAGTGGTGACCTGGTATTGGTAGGAGGAAGACTCCTGGTTCGTTGCACTTGAATTTGTGGAAGAAACAAATTGAAATTACCCTCTTGCACCAACTCAAAAATAAGGTCAAAATTACTCAGGCTCTTTGGCTTTTAGTATAGCATGGAGTTTCTAGATTGTAGAATAAAAATGGAAAAGAACTAGCCTTGCTTTAGCTTGAAACTTGAGGCTTCAAACTATGCACTCTTCCCCAACAGAGTCACTTGAAAAAATTGTTGGCGTGGAGCTGCCAGAGAATTACTTTTGAAATGAAATGCTCAATCTCCAGCATCTCTAGTTTTGTAGCTCAGAGTATATAAGGGAAATGGATAAGGCTATAATGATAATGGATAAGACACAAGTGATGCTTCAATTTAAAGCTTGAGGCTTCAAATTATGCAAAATTGCTATGTCCCCAGTGGAGTCACCAAAAAACTGTTGGCAAGAAGTTGGCAGTGTTCTTTCCTACTTCACATCATTCCCCAGTAGTATGAAATGCTTTAATTTGAATAGACTAGAAAAGGACTGGAAATGCTTGTCGGTCCCCAGCGAAGTCGCTAAAATTTTTTTGGGTGAATATTTTGTCACCAACTAACTGATGGGAAAAATAGGTCTGTTCAACCACAGCAAGGGAGATTGGTCGGCCAAATGTGTAGGTTTACCACATCAGAAGGGGACAAATCTCTCCTCTCATCAAGGGGAGGTTTCCTATAACTATGAGGAGCTATATATATATATATATATATATATATATATATATGTAGAAAATAACACTCAGGGGTAGGACAACACCATCCCTCTTTTTTTAGAGATGACATTCAAAAACAAACAAGAAATCTAGGTGAAACCATTGAAGGCACTTCTCTTCTTTTAGAAGTGGTTTTACAACAAACAACAGGAATTCTTTCTAATAAGTAACAATTAACTGATAACAGGGGGTGTAGTAACTAGTAGAAAAAGGTGTATTACAAAGTCTCCACCTCGACTACCCAAGAGTGAAATATGAAGGAAAATGAGTGCACAAAGTCCTCCTAAGGTCCTTTACATAAAAACAAATAGAAAACACACTAAAGACAATGGTGGTAGCATAAAGTCTCTCCACAGTTGGCTTCTGGACACCTTCCTGATTACTTTCACTAGTTCTACTTATCTCATTAAAATGGATAAGAACACATTCAGGAAATAGTCATGAGAACAATATCCTAAATGACACAAGATATTACAACACAAAGTCTAAAAGTAACCTACTTTATCATTCAAACAAATAAATATGATTAACAAACTGAGCTCAAAGTCTCAGTAATTACCTCTCAATTTTGGCAGAGTTTTGCTTCCATAACCCAAAAGATCTCCCTGGTGAAAAGAAGAGATTTACAATATATAGCAGCCAAGAAAGGCTTGGCACTTTGTTTCATGGAATGGCCCATGCTACATTTAATGCCTTGAATGCATTTTCAATTTAGTCAAAGAGGCCATGCTAGAATAGGGCATCTGCCTTAACTATGGCATGTTAATTCATCACAAAATATCTTCTCCTCTACATGGGTCATCTTATCTTTCTCCCAATAGGTATGTAGCTATCCCCTCACTTTCTTGTCAAGAAAGAAAAATAGGTTGCACCTTTTAATGCTTGTGAACTCAGATGTCTACTTGGTGGACTATTCCACCTACTAGAAATAACTCCTACACAGATATTTCTGGTCTTTCCCTCTTTATCTCTTCTTGGTTTTGTCTTTTCCTAGAATTTGAGCTCTCGAGGCTATCTTCCTAGCTTTGCTAGCTCCTTCAGCTCTTCTCTCAGTGGTTCTTCCTTTTGGCCTTAAGGCCTTTGAATGCATTTGGGTCCGCGCTCAAGCTTTTAAAGATCAATGGTTTTTTCATTACCATAAAGTTGACATTCTCACACCCATCACCATTTGAAAGCCAACGGCTAGTTTATTTCCCTGAATTTGACATCTTTGGGGATGTCACAAGATGTTTGGATTCCAACAGCTAGTTCATGGTGCCCAACTTTGATGTCTATGGGCCCGTCACACCTTGGTCAATTCCTTCGGCTTTATTTCCTTTAGATTTATTTTAACCAAGCTTAGTCTTTGAATCCTTCTGAAGGGAAGGTATCCCTTCAGGCTTTTCTAAAGGTCCATTCCCTGGTCGTCGAGAGCCCCCCCATAAGGGTACTTGTCCTTTGGGGTCCTTCAGGTGGCCTTCTTCCTCAAATCCTTTGGACAAGATGTCCAAAGGAAATCTTTTCTTTACCTTAGCCGCTTTTCATTGGGCCTTTTTTCTTTTGGGGGAATTCCTTCAGATAAAAGTCTGAAGGAATTCATTTAGACTTTTTGTCTGAAAGAATTCATCTTGTCTTTTGCCTTGAATAAATCTGAAGGAATTCCAACTTTTCTGCCTTGTTCACTTTTCCAAAGAAAACCTTACCCTTTTGGCCTTTTGCAATGGTCCATTTTGCTCATCACCTACCCTTTGCAAGGGCTGTTTGATCTCCAAAATTTCCTTTCAAAAAAGTTACAAAGGTCCTTTTGGCACCTAAGTTCCCTCTACAAGGGCACTTGTCCTTCGGGCTCTCTATCAGGCCTTTGATCATTCCCTTAGACATTTTGTTTGAAGGATTTTACTTGTAAAATTCCACTGTAGAAAATCCCTCTAAAAGACATCCTTTTGTTCCATTTTCCCTCCACAAGTGTACTTGCCCTTTGAGCTTTGGGACACCTTCCTTTGAACCTTTCGATTAAACCAATCGATTGAAATTGCCTAAGTGTTGGGAACTTGTTTCTTTCCTGTAGAGTAAATAGAAAATAGCCTATAGAGTCCATAGAAACAAGCCTGTAGAGTCCATAGAAATAAGCCTATGGAGTCTGTAGAAATCATCTTGCAGAGTCTATAGAAATAAGCCTACAGAGTTCATAAAAATCAGCCTGCAGAGTCCGTAGGAATCAACCTGGAGAGTCTATAGAAATGAGCCTGCAGAGTCCGTAGAAATGAGCCTGCAGAGTCCCTTAGCTAAAAAAGCTTGAATAATGCAGAATTTGAATACTCAGAACAATTTTTTGAGAAGGGAAAATAAAATTTTGGCCTATAGGACCAAAATAGTTCATATGTTGTCCCAAAAATGAGTGACAGATTTTGGGAACAACAGATCTTCTTGCCTCAACTTCCCCCCACCTTGAATCTAAATGTAAAACACCTTCTCTAACAAGATCTTCAGCTGCAACATTAATATTTGAAACTAATGATCTTTATTCATGTACTACATCTCCTATCAATAGGATAGAGGTATCCACATATTTTTTCTACTTGAGAAGAACATTTGGATCCATTCCATGCTCTTTGATCATCCTCTTAAGTGTGTTATTCTATTTTTTGACTAGCACAAGTTTTTGTTTAAATGTAATTGTTTTATTTAAGTTTTTTCACACCTTTTTTAGATGAATATTCAATACTTTTGATTCATTCTTGAGGTTATCATATTTTGATTGAAATTTGGAAAATAAATCTGGTTAGATAAAAATTACAAAATTGTGATAAAAATGGATAAATAAGTAATTACTTACCAAAGTTTTATCCCTCTCTGCATTGACAAGGCAACAAAGGTTTTGGTCTCTTGCCCATTTATTGTAATAAGCATGTGGCTTTGCATTCAAAATTTCTAATCTATTAATCATAATATCTAAAATATTATCATTTTAAGGATTTTCCATAGAAATGGATCTCGATTTAGCTTGATTCATTAACACATCAATTTTGGACTGATCATTTTGAACCAAAGAATAGAAAAAATATCTTTGGGAATGGTTATGACAACGCTCATTAATTTATTCTACCAAAGCCTTTCCTTGAATCTCCCACTGTTTCAAAACTTTCAAATCAATCTATACAATGTCATATAACAAAGTAAAAGCATTATCTGCAACAATATTATTCAATGGAAAGGATGTCAATTTGTCAAGAGATTGTTCCTCATCATTACCTAGTTCAGGTGGTGAACTAGAAGAAACATGTTCAACTATTTTTTTCAAAGCCTAGAATTAAGATCCTTGAATAATATTGTGCATAATTTTTTTTAGTAGGCATGGAATTGATACCCTCAAGGAAAGCATCATTAAGATCAATATTCTACAAAAATGTCATGGCACCCCTCGACACTGCACCCATAGAAAAACTAGGGAACTTTGAGGTTATTATAAATAAATTTGTTCTCCTACCACCTATTGTCATTGATAAATTATTTCCCTCTTCTATATAATGCTGGGGGAGGTGGCATACTACTTCTCATAGAATGTTGCCTTGCAATACAAAATGCCATGACTAATCAATAAAGAAACTTCATAAAAATTAAACCCCAAATTTAACATAAAGGTCCAAGACAATAGACTTAGGATCCATATTTTTGGGTGAATATGCTATTGGCCAGCTAACTGGTGACCAAAATAGTTCCTATCACCATAGCATAGGGATATTGGTCATCCAATGTTGTAGGTTTACCACATCCAAAGGGGACAAATCTCTCCTCTCATCAAGGGGAGGTTCCCTGTTAAATATGCGGAGGCTATATACTATATATATAAGCAAAAAGGAAGACATAGGGCTTAAAAATAGAGGAGAAATCTTGGGTGACTGGTGAAGGTACTTCTCTTCTTTTAGAAGTAACTTTCAGCCAAGAGCTAGATCCCTTCCTGGATAGTAGAAATCCTGGTGAAATGACAAAAGGCACTTCTCTTCTTTCAGAAGTGCTTGTTCTTGCAAACAATAGTAATCTTTCTGGTAAGTAACTAGTAACTGGGTATAGAGTAACCAACAATCTAAGATGTAGCACAAAGTCTCCACCTTGACTTCCCTAGAGGGAGATACGAAGAACATGGGGGCACAAAGTCCTCCCAAGGTCCTTTACATAGAAAGAAAATAAAAACACACACTGAAGACAACTATGATAGCATAAAGTCTGAAAGTAGGTGGCTTTAGGACACCTTCCTTATCACCTCCACTAGTTCTACTTGTTAAATCAAATAAATAAGAATGCTTTTAGAAGATAGACATAAGAACAATCTCCTAAGGTAGCAAAAGATATAACAACACAAAGTATGCAAGTAACTTGCTTTCTCATTTAGTCAAAGAAATATGAATTACAATCTGAGTTCAAAGTCTCAGTAATGCCTTTAAATTTGGGCAGAGTTTTGCTTCTGGTAAGGGGAAGATCTCCCTTACAATGATACAAGAGATTACATTATATAGAGGCCTGAGGGAGATTTGGCACTTAGTTCCATAAAATGGCCCATGCTGTGCATTCAATGCCTTGAATTCACTTCCAAGTTCATTAAAGGACTGCATTAAAAATAGGGTAGCTATCTTAACTATGGCATGTCAATTCATCTCTAGTGCCTCCTGTTGAGCCTAAATCTCTCATTCCATCACCTGCTTAGTTGCACAACTATCTATTCTACCTTTATCTCAAAGGGGACAAATAGATGACACTTTCAATGTTTGCAGGCCCCAAATATCTACCCAATGAACTGCTTCACCTACTAGAAATAACTCCTGATGAGTTTTCCTCTTTATCTCTTCCTTCTCTTGGTGCTGGCCTTAGGCTCTTTTGAATGCATTTAGGTCTGTGCTATAAGTCTGCTAAAATCAATAGACACTTCATCGTGACAATTTTGACGTTTGTGAGCCCATCATTCTTCTTAGCAATTCCCCCGTGTCTTTTTCACTTGCTATGGCTGCTTTTCACTATGACACATGTGAAGACATGTGGCAGGATATGTATCATTGAAATAGGCTTATAAAAATAAGATTTGAAACTGTTAGAGGCTGGGGGCACAGATGCAGACACGTGGCAGCGTCTACTGCACTGGGTTAGGACACATGGCAAGTTTCACGCTTTGAGGCTTTATTCAAAATAGTGTCTCAGCTTGTGACACTTGGTAGCTTCTACTTCCCTCTGAGGCTCAAACCTTTTCTGAAAGGAACATGTCCTTTGGTGTCTTCTAAGTGGCATTCAGGCTTTGATTCTTTGGCAAGCTATCATCCCTTTTATTTCCTTTAGACAAAATGTCTGAAGGAATTCCTTCAAACAATTCATCCAAAGGAAACCTTTCCTTGGCTCTATGTGTGCCTTTGTATTGTGAGTGCCCCTTTCCTTTGACATGTGGTGCCTTCCACTCTTTGAACAAGTGCCATGTGGCATCTTCCATAAGAACAGGCGAGGACACATGGCATCTTCCATTGCATCTACAAGGACATGTGGCATCTTCTGCTATTGACACTTGGCATCATCCACCTTCTCAAGCCCTTGCAACATCATAGAAATGTTTGGGGCTCAATCGGGCTCTCACAGATGATGACACTTGTTGGCATCCATCTCTCTCTATATGGGACACGTGGTGCGGTCCGCTGCTCTTAGAAAAAAAACATAGTGAAGCCTTCTATGGCTGCCACTTGTTACCCTCCACAGAATTCTAGAAGAGGCTTTATCAAAAGGGACCATGCAGCTTATAAGGAACTCTGAGAAGCGAATGCCAACACATGTCTCATTCTGCTGGGTCATAAAATAGTCACATGAATGCAGACACTTGGCTGCTTCTGCTTCAATTTAGTCACTCACACTGAGGCCCACCATGGTCTTTACTCAACATAGTGAAATGGAAGGAAGGAACTGTAGATGTTGACACGTGGTGGTTTTCGATGAGCTTCATCAGGGACACGTGGTATCTTCCACCATTTCTCAAAAATAAAGCATAATAGGGCTCGATCGATGACACTTGGCAGTGTCCACCTGACTCTTTCTTTTGCACACATCTTTCCTTAACTAAGGCAACCTTTGAACTCTTGAACCCATGCATTGAACTGATTAAACATTGAACCCATTGAATCGATGAACCAAAAGTGGTTCAAGGTTCAACGGTTCAAGCTTTTGAGACTTGCTAAGTGCTCGAGGTCGTGGATCCTTTAAACGGTTGAACTTTAAACCTTTGACATATGCGCATAGCCCTTTAAACCTTTGAACCCACTATTCCCTTTACTGAAAAAGCTTTGAAAAATGTGGAATTTGAAAGCCCCTGAATATATTTTGAGAAGGGAAGAGAGGAATTTTGGCCTTGCAGGCCCAAAATAGCTCATATGTTGTCCCAAAAATAAGAAGTCATTTTTGGGGGACAACAGCTAGCTTTTGTTGGGGATCTTTCTTCAATTTGGAAACTTGAAACACAGCTAAGGGGAGTAGAAACCAGAATCTCCAGTGCCTTGAAGTGTGCCATTGGTCTACGGAGTCATGCTACTCAAAAATAAAGGCTCCAAAAGAAACAAATGAACAAAACAAAGCAGAAACAAAAACTATACAAATATACATATGTACAGGTAAACTTATTTGATACTTCAAGAATTGAAGTACTTCAGATGCTACTCATCATGGGACAAAGAAAAGGGGATGCCATCCTGATAAACTAGTAGGAAACCATTTTGCCCCCAGAAATGGTGGCAGGCGAATGGAGCTCTCCACTAGGAAACCAATTTTCTGTCTTCTTCTTAGCCTTTTCTTCTTCTTGCCCCATGGCAGGACGTGGTCTTCCCTCTAAAAATTGTAGCTCCTTGCTCTCCCTACAAAGAGTTCCTTTTGATAACTTTAAAATATAGCAGTATGGTCCACCACCATAGCTTGATGTTCTACTGGTTCAGTCCAGCACTTATTTTGATTGTCAGCATCACACCCCTAACACACCGTTAGCTCAACATCTCCTTTGGTGTGAAGGAGTTTGACCTCTTCATCCTGAGCACTCTTCAATCTAAGTAATACAGATCTGCATCCAACTATGAAAGAATTGTTGCCATTAGATTCTAGGATTCCAAGCATCATCAGAAGCTGATCTTTCATTATATTTTTCTTCATTGGACGTTGGAAGATCCTTCTTGTTTTATACTGTCGCCCTACTAATTCTTTTGATGCCCTATTTGGATCAAATCTTGGATTACCGAGCTGCGAGACTTTCATCAGCTAAGACATGAGCATCCTCTATGGTTAAGAGGTAATTACCTCTACCTGAAGGCTCAAACAAAATTTGAGCAGGAGGGGCTGACATGTTTGGGTAACCACAATCTTTGCCTCAGATAGGTCTGCACCTGGTTCTCCACCAATGTTTAATTGTTCAAGATTGGCTTGCAGGGATTCAAACTCAGTCATTTGAATTTTAGATTTCTTGACATGATCAACTATGTCAAATGACTGAGATGGATTTGGAAGAGAGGATGGGAGTTCATCCTTTTGGTTTTTGGGAAGGGGAGGACTAGTCTATGAATTTGAAGTAGAAGGTGCAGAGATGTTCGATGTACTTACTTCTTTGGCAATCACCAAGTCCTTCAAATGGAAAGGGAGAGGGGTTCTCTACTTTGCAATTGAAATCACTAGTTGGGGTTACTCCTCTATCTTTTCTTTATCGGCCTGCTAGGCTGACTGATTCTTAGACCAGGTGAATACTATGTTTGATCCTTTGACTGCTTCACCTTCACTCCTGTATTCATCTTGGTAATTCAAGAAACTAATGTGGGAGTCACCAGTTGATTCTTCTTGATCCTCCTTGAAGATATCGACACCATTTTCTTGCTCAAACTCAGGTTGGAAATAGGAAATATGTTCTATTTCTAAATATCCAACTACTAAGTTGGTTAGAGGTGCTTCAAGGGCAAGGTTCCTCTGTGGGGGAGGAAGATGATTTGGTTTTCCTTGACTTCTGGTAGCATTGCCTTGATATGGCTGATTGGGGAATGTCCTCCTTGGTGCATCTCTATATAGAGGAGTAGAAGACATACCTTGTGCCATTTGCCTTTTCAAGGCTAGCAATTCATTTGCTAGCTTTTGGACCATTGGATCAGTGGTGGCTGTGGGTGAGTATTTAGAAGATGAAGAGGGTTTACCTCTGTTAGGATCTCTCCTTATCTTTCCTATCAAGATAAGGTCATGTTTTACCTCAATAGCCAAGTCCTGAGCAATAGTAAGGTCTATGTGGCTAGCTCATCTCAATAGAAAACTCACTTTAGGTAGTTGTGAGTTGATGAAGAAGCATTTGAGGTTCTAAGGCATCAGCTAGGCAACCATGGGAATCCTGTGCCTCAGCTTGTTGAACCTAGGCAATAAAATCCCTCATAGGCTCATGAGGTTCCTTCTTCATCTGAGTGAGTTGGGCCAGCAAAGCATGCACATCCTCTGCAGGCTTGAACTTGGCTTCAAACTTGGCTTTAAGTGTATCCCAGTCAGTCACTAATCCAGCTTGCAGATGGTAAAACCAGTCTGTAGTAGCACCTTGTAATGTCTCTACAAAAATCCTTACTACCATGTCTTCAAATTCCACCCCTATAACACCACAAGATATGCTAAAGGCTGTAATGTGTTCATCAGGGTTAACTATCCCATCACCAAAGAATTTGGGGAAATTCTTTCTTAAACTATGTGGGAGTTCATGCAGAGGTGGAGCCAAGTTGAGTGGGCCAAAAGAGTTACCCCAGGGGCCTCGAAATACCATGATTTAATTATGAAAAATAGGGATAACAAATTTGGGTGGAGTGGCTAGATTGTAGAACAAAAATGGAAAAGAACTGGCCCTACTTCAGCTTGAGGCTTCAAACTATGCACTCTTTCCCAGTAGCTCTGGTTTTACAGACCAGATAAAATAATGGAGGTGGAGGAAAATGGTAAGGCTATAAATGGATAATGGAAAAGACATGGAATGGAGTCATCAGAGTCTATATAATGGATAAGGGAAGGAATTGATTCAATCTGAAACTTGAGGCTCCAGACGCACGTTCATCCCCAGTAGAGTCACCAAAAATTATTGGGTGAATATTTTGTCAGCTAGATAATTGGTGACCAAAATAGTTCCTATCACCACAACATAGGGAGATTGGTCATTCAATGTTGTAGGTTTAACACATCCAAAGGGGAAAAATATCTCCTCTCATCAAGGTGAGGTTCCCTGTTAAATATTCAGAGGCTATATACTATATATATAAGCAGAAAGTAAGACACAGGGGTGGAATGAACCATCCATCTCTCTTTTTTCAGAGATGATGCTAAAAAATAGAGGAGAAATCTTGGGTGATTGGTGAAGTTACTTCTCTTCTTTCAGAAGTAACTTTTATCCAAGAGCCAGATTCCTTTTTGGATAGTAGAAATCCTGGTGAAATGATAGAAGGCACTTCTCTTCTTTTCGAAGTGCTTATTCTTGCAAACAATAAGAATCTTTCTGGTAAGTAACTGGTAACTAGATACAGAGTAACCAACAATCTAAGATGTAGAAAAAAGTCTCCACCTTGACTACCCTAGAGGGAGATACAAAGAACAATGGGGGCACAAAGTCATCCCAAGGTCCTTTACACAGAAAGAAAATAAAAACACACATTGAAGACAACTATGACAGCACAAAGTCTAAAAGTATGTGGCTTCAGGACACCTTCCTTATCACCTCCACTAGTTCTACTTGTTAAATCAAATAAATAAGAATGATTTTAGAAGATAGACATAAGAACAATCTCCTAAGGTAGCACAAGATATAACAATAAAGTCTGTAAGTAACTTGCTTTTTCATTTAGTCAAAGAAATATGAATTACAATCTGAGCTCAAAGTCTCAGTAATGCCTTTCAATTTGGGCAAAGTTTCACTCTAGTAAGGGGAATATCTCCCTTCAAATGATACAAGAGATTACATTATATACAGGCCTGAGAGAGATTTGGCACTTAGTTCCATAGAATGGCCAATGATGTGCATTCAATGCCTTGAATGCACTTCCAGGTTCGCCAAAGGACTGCATTGATAACAGGGTGGCTATCTTAACTCTGGCATGTCAATTCATCTCTAGTGATTCCTCCTAAGATTGAATCTCTCATTCCATTACCTACTTAGCTGCATAACTATCTATTCTACCTTTATCTCAAAGGGGACAAATAGACGACACTTTTAATGTTTGCAGGCCCCAAATGTCTACCAGATGAACTGCTTCAACTACTGGAAATAACTCCCGTTGAGTTTCCCTCTTTATCTCTTCCTTCTCTCAATGCTAGCCTTAGGATCTTTTGAATGCATTTGGGTCCGCACTGTAAGTCTGCTAAAATCAACAGACACTTCATCACGATAATTTTGACATTTGCGGGCCTGTCATTCTTCTTAGCAATTCTCCCATGTCTTTTTTGCTTTCTATGGCCGCTTTCCATTGTGACATGGGTGAGGACACATGGTGGAATTTGTAGCATCGAAATAGGCTTATAAAAATAAGATTTGAAACTATTAGAGTCTAGGGGGTAAGGATGCAGACACGTGGTAGCGTCCGCTGCACTAGGTCGGGACACATGGTGAGTTCCACACTTTGAGGCTTTATTCAAAACTGTGTCTCAACTTGTGACACTTGGTAGCTTCTATAGGCCTCTGAGGATCAAACCTTTTTTAAAGGGAACATGCCCTTTAATGTCTTCTAAGTGGCATTCAGGCTTTGATTCTTCGGTGGGCTATCCTTTTTATTTCCTTTAGACAAAATGTCTGAAGGAATTCCTTCAAACAATTCATCCAAAGGAAACCTTTCCTTGGCTCTATGTGTGCCTTTGTATTGTGATTGCCCCTTTCCTTTGACACATGGCACCTTCTGCTCTTTGAACAAGTGCCCCGTGGCATCTTCTACAAGAACAAGCGAGGACATGTGGCATCTTCTGTCACATCTACAAGGACACGTGACATCTTTCACTATTGACACTTGGCAGCATCCACCTTCTCGGGCCCTTTTGACATCATAGAAATGTTTGGGGCTCAGTCAAACTCTCACAAATGATGACACTTGCCAGCATCCGTTGCTCTCTATATGGGACACGTGGCGCAGTCTGCTGCTCTTAGAAAAAAACATAGTGAAGCCTTTCGTAGCTGCCACTTGTCACCCTCTACAGAACTCTAGAAGAAATTTTATTGAAAGGGACCATGCAGCTTATAAAGAACTCTAAGAAGTGAATGCTGACACATGTCACATTATACAAGGTCACAAAATAGTTGCACAAATGCAAACACTTTTCTGCTTCCACTTCAATTTAGTCACTCACATCGGGGCCCACCATGGTTTTTACTCAACATAATGAAATGGAAGGAAGGAGCCACAGATGTTGACACATGGTAGTTTCTAATGAGCTTCATCAGGGACATGTGGTAGCTTCCACCATTTCTCAAAAACAAAGCATAATGGGTCTCAGTCAATGACACTTGGCAGTGTCTACCTGACTCTTTCTTTTGTGCACGTCCTTCCTTAACTGAGGCAACCTTTGAACTCTTGAACCCGTGCATTGAATCAATTGAATGTTGAACCCATTGAACCGATGAACCAAAAATGGTTCAAGGTTCAATGGTTCAATGGTTCAAGCTTTTGAGACTCGCTAAGTGCTCGGGGCCACAGATCCTTTAAATGGTTAAACTTTAAACCTTTGACATATGCACATAGCCCTTTGAACCTTTGAACTCACTATTCCCTTTATTGAAAAAGCTTTGAAAAATGAGGAATTTGAAAGCCCTCAAATAAATTTTGAGAAGGGAAGAGAGGAATTTTGGCCCTACAGGCCCAAAATAGCTCATATGTTGTCACAAAAATAAGAAGTCATTTTTGGGGGACAACACACACTATGAGTTTCCAATATGTTTTTTTGTGATGGACATGTTGGAAAAAAAGTTGAACCTTCAATTTCTATGAAACACTCAAATTATCATACAATCAAAAATTCAATTTAACATATTGAATTTCATGTAATAAAAAAATGGCATAATTGCAAACATGAAATAAAATACCTTGTATAAGAGGTAAATGTTGCATAGGTTATGGGCAATGTTGCCAATGTCAGACACCACTATGAACTGACATGAAACTTTAATAATTCCATTTTTTTCTGTTGCATCAAATTTCAATAAAATTTTAAAATTTTCAAACCTAGATTTAAGGAAAGGGATGTGCCTAAGGGACCTTATTGATGTGTAGTAGTAAGTGAGATAGATCTCCACATTTTATTATGCCTTGTCAATGGTGTCACCATAACATAATCTATATCATTGCCTCTATCATACTGAGAATCAATGGAGCCTTAGATGAGATGGTATTTTTGTAGTGTATCTTCTCTTCTAGATTTAGACATAGATTCTATTTTATATAATAAGGAAACATACATAATTAATTTTATGTTTGAATTATAACATAGATAATAACATAATAATTTAATGACTTAGAAGTACACTTAAAATTTAAAACTTACCTCCAGTTCTGTAAGGGCCACTAAATCAGATTTCATATTTTCATGTAATATGGTGGGAACAATTGTTCCCCTCAGATCATGGTACACATCATAGTGTAAACCTAAAATATAATTAGAAATAATTTTTTTTTAATTGTCACTTTTAAAGGCATAATCCAAATCATTTCTTATCTTCTTGGAAATGAATGTACACCAATCAAATTACTATCCTCCAAAAGAATGGATAATGCATGATACAACCCATAAAGGGATGTCTATAAGTCTTCCCTATAAAACAATCCTCACCTAGTAAAATTCAACAAGGGCTTCTAGATATGGGATTGTTATATTTTGAATAGAAAGACCCCTTCTCGAACAATTACGGGTGCCTGCAATGAAAGTAAAAAATTATTTAAAATCTGTAATTGAGACACTTAATTTAGAAATTCATACATAAAACATTAAATATTAATTAATGAAAACAACATAAATATTACCTATCGAGGTGAATGTATCTATAGTCAAGTGATTTTTCATATAAATTTTATCTTTGTCAGATAAAATAGATTTTGTGGTAATAGGTTCCACATTTCTATGTGGTGGTCCTAACAATCACTTGATATCTGAAGGAGTTTTTCTAAAAGTAATAGTCTTAGAGTTGAGGCTAATAGAAAACTCTTTAGTGGAGGGTTTATAACTAGACACAAGAATGTTAATTAAATTGGTGTTGATCTCATAGTGAGGCATGTAAATTAGGCCTCTCAAACAACACTGGTCGATCCAGTCACTATAAGTGTTTTGATCTTCCACAAGCCTTAATATTTTTGGTAAAATTAAATTTTTGTAGAAAAAATTTTTAATGGGTGCAGAGGATATGGGGTTGGAAGTCATTTTAATTTAAAAATGAGAATAGAAGATGAATTATATCATAGAGGTCAAGAGGATGAGAGAGGTTTGGGTGTACGAGAGAATTCAATAAAATAAATGAGGCAATGGATATATATAGGGCCTAATCACTCCCCTATAGAGTTTAGATGTTGCCTTCATCCTCTAGATGTCATCCACTAGGTGTGGAGGTCACCTAACCCCACCAAATGTTGTCCATGAGCTCTAGATAACACCCACCAGGTCTAAACATCATCCACTAGGCCTAGACATCATCCACTTGGACTGGATGGCATCCACCAGGTTTGGATGGAATCCATAAGGTGTGGATGCTATCCACTTAGGTTAGATGGTGTTTACCAGTCCTAAATGGCATCTACTAGGCCTAGATGGCATCCACATAGGTTAGATGATTACCACCTAATTTGGATGACATCCATCAAGGATGGACATCATCCACACCCTCTAGATAGTGTCCATAGGTTTTGGACACTATCTACATAATCTAAACATCATCCAATCTTGGTGGACACCATGAATGACATTTAGATGAAAATTTGCAAGATCTCTTTGGCCTCTTCTATAGATATACATCTAAGATATATACATTCATAATTCTTCCTATATATAATTCCCTTTTTGATCATGAAATGAGCATCCTTGAGCCTCAAATCCCTCTTATTTTCTCTATTATATTTAAGGGGATAGGTTATTATAAGTAAGTACTAGACTATGTCTGTATACCACTCACCTTTAGAAACTTGTGCTTGACATACCTATTTAATGGTGATTTGGGGATCAGGCTCAGTCATGAGTTGAACAATTCCTTGTGCTCTAATGATATGTTTAAGCCTTATTTCCATGTCAAACTCTTAGAGTTTGGCCATCCAATGCCCTAAACATTCCCCTAACTCATTTTATGATAGGGTGAGCTTAACAATAGGGTCTGGGATTATAAAAATGGGTTTATTCCTCCAAATGTAATGTCTGAATTTATTCACTGCTTTAATAAGGGCAAAGATATGCTTGTCAATAATGGAGTATTTGAGCTCTACATCCTTTAGATTTGTACTCATGAAGGTAATAAGATGTTCTATCTCATCCTTCTTCATGTGATTACAATAGAGATTATATGTTCAAAGGCAAAGGAATATAGATATAAATATTTTATAAAGTCTAGACTAATCAATACTAGAGCTTGTGATATCACATATGTCCTAAAAAGACTTTTTGGCTTCAGCTATCCATTCTATCTTGGCATGTTGCTCAAACATGACATTTAGAGGCTTTACGATCTTAGAAAACCCTGAGATGAACTTACTTATGAAGTTGATCTTTCCAAAGAATGACTTTAGCTCTTTTTATTGTTTGGTGGTTGAATCTTAGAGATTGCATGGATTCTATCAGGATCAATGGTGATCTTACCCTTAGTGATGATGTTCCCCAACAATTTTCCTTTTGTGACTCTGAAGATGATTTTCTTTAGATTTAATGAAATGTTGAATCTTTTTCACCACTCAAATATACACTATAGGTGAGCTATATGGTCCTTTCTATTCTTTTAAAATACCATGAGATCATCCATATAAATAATTATGCACTTCTCAGTCAATCCTTTAAAGGCATGGTCCATGACATGTTGAAAGGTAGTTATCACATTGATTAGGCTAAATGACATCCTTTTGTATGCATAAATTCCCCATTTAATTGTAAATATAGTCTTCATCCAATCTTCAACATACACTAACACTTTATTGTAATCTAAAAATCCATCTAAAAATGACATCATTTTGGAAGCAATTATAATTTGTATTACCTCTTCTAGCAACGGTAGAGGGTAATTGTCTTTTTTAGAATCCTTGTTTAGATTTCTAAAATCCACACATAATCAGATTTCACCATTCTTCTTCCTTACTAGGACTAGATTGGCAACCCAAGTGGAGTGTTGTATGGGGAAAATAGTTTTGGTTCTTAGTAACTTCTCCACTTCTCTCTAAATAAGAGGATCTAGGATGGGATTCACAAGCATTTGCCTCTATCTAAATAGTTTATGATCTTACTTGAGGGGAATGGTATGGGTTATGATCTGGGGGTCATACACTCTCAAGTATTCATATGTCCAAGTGATAACATCTGTATACTAATAGATTAAATCCCTAATTCATTGTCTTTCCTTAGAAGTAAAACTAAGCCTAATATTAACATAACATGGATTAAGTTCATCTCCTAGATTTTCTTTCTTGAAATATGATTTGTTGAGCTTGGGATACCTAAGCTGTTGTACCTGGGAATCCAAGTTGAATGACCTTTCTAGGGAGACTAAGCCTACTAGTATCCAATTCTCCTTAAGCTAGAGAATGCCCTCCTCATATATATCTTTTTGACAAAGGTGATTGACATCATTGTCATTAATGATTTGGGACTTAAAATCCCCTAAATTAGTCAAGAATTAGATAATCTGTTCATCATCATTGAAGACCTAAAAAATTTCTACATTATTTAGAATAGAGGGATAGAGAACCAACTCAATGGAATATCTCTTTACTTGAGACTCCCTTAATGGCTCTAGATTGGCATCGACAACAATAGTGAATTAGTGGCTTGATTTTACTCTCTCAAGAGTGATACTATGTTGAAAGCTTTGAAGATTTCAATTAAATCCCATGCTCTATCCTTATACCTCTTCAAATAAGATAGTTTCGCAGGTATTTGTTTCTTATCTAGTGGACTACTAGCTCTAAGTACCTAAACATGTTTATCTATTTTACATTGTTCTTCAGTGAAAACTATAGTCTTAAGATTAGAGCCTCAAACTTAGCTCTATTATTTGTACAAGGAAACTAAAGTCTATAAGTGACCAAGAACCTTTTACCCTGAGGATCGATCAACTCAATTCCCACTTCTCATCCTTACTTGGACTTGGCTCTATCAAAATGCATTGTCCACATCTGATTTGAACCCTCAAGTTCCAATTTTTATGCTAAACTATGAGTAGTAAAAGTATAGATGCCTAAAGAGGGAGAATCATATTTTACATATTCTTTCTTGATGTTGTATTTAGTGATGGGATATTTCATCCTGGGCTCTCTATCAATTTAGATCTGATTTACAACTCCTCTCCATGGTAGCTAGATATGTGAGAAATCTATGGAAAGATACTCATTAAGCATTTTAGACTAGTTTTTACGTAGCAATTATCCATATCCCTCTGGTATTTATACCACCAAGATATCAATGATCATCTAGACTCTTGGTTTTGATGCTCCCTGAATGTGTATGTTGTTCAATTCTCCCACTATAGATACTATTATCTTGTCTAGTTAAGAAATTGATCTTTTTAAAGGATTGGGAGTAAGACCAAGATTTTTACATAATAAAGTAGGTATAACTATGGTAGATGCTTTCGAATAAACCAAACAATTATGAATATTCTTACCAAGTGCTCTGATGGTTAGTAAGAATGGTGGTACTTTAGGCTTGCTCTTGTAGATGGCATTGGTGTCAACCATTTTCACTTCTTTCATTTAATATGAAGCTATCCTATCTTTCTCTATAGGGGCCTTTTTAGTGATAGACTTCCATAGTAGCTCTTTTTGTTTGGTGATTTGGGCCAACTCATGAAATGTGATATTTGCCTTATTTTTCTTCATATCTTCCATGATGTTGTATCCTCTAAATTTGCTTGATTCCTCCTTGCTTGACAGTGGACCATTCCCTTTCAGAAGGGGTGGATTGTTGTCTACTTTAGGATTGGGTGGAATTTTTGTGGTGTTCAAAGGAGTTGATGTAGTGAAAGTTGTTTTTTTTTAAAATTGTACACACCTCTTTGGAACTACAAAAAAACATGAATTTCTTTTGAATTATCCTTTAGTTTGTTGTCATCCTCTCCTACGAAGGGAAATTAATGAGTTTCAAAGAATATTTCTATGATAGCAGATCTTGGATATTAAGTGGATTCTATTGGATTATTCATCTAATATTACCTAGTCACTTCCCTTTGACATATTTCAAACACTGTACAGAACTCAACACAATCAAGCTCACCATACTGAGGTGTATTTTGTATTTTGCACCAATTATGGAGAGTTGTTTTAGCAATGTTGATTTCTAAAAGTCTTCTAGAATACTCTATATTATTTTTAGGTTAGATGAATGGCTTGTTATATCTTGGGAAACTGGTGTTCTGGTTGCCCATCTGGGTATTGGTATTGCCTAGTTTTCATTGCATGTTTAAAAAATAATTACTTAGCTTATGAACCATCTTTTGGATAGAATACAATTTAGATTTTATGGAATTTGCACCTTATAAAATAGCCATAAGTATTTTAGTTTATCATTGGTTATATTGGTAAATACCCCCCATGACATGATTATTCAAATAGCCAAAATTTGGTTGCATTGTTTATGTCAATGGAGGTAGTGTGTATAGCTAATTTTGATTGTGTGATGGAACATTTTGCTTCATATGTGGTATTAGGTTGAGTGATGGGATTTTACTATTGAGGCTAGGTATCCCAAAGATCTACAAATTAATATATCTATCAATGTTAAAGGATTCTTTGAATGCTAATGCTAAAGTAGTGGCAGTAGGTGCTCTTCTTAGGAACATGGTGGTAATGGAATCCAAGGTGTTTTTATACATTTATAGTGTTAATGCCAGTTATGGTTTGTACCCTAGGGTCAACAATTTATACATCTTATACCATATTACATTCAAAGCATGAACGGGCTCATTAGGTTCTCTTATCATGCTTGTGAAGTGTTGATACAATAGTCCTGGATTGGTGACCTATACAAACTGTAAAAAAATTGGTTTGATAATCCTCCCAATTGGTGATAGAGTTTTCTATTAGATTCAAATACCAATCATAAGTAGCATCCATTAAATTAAAATGGAATAGCTAACATGAAACATCCTCATCAACTACATTTATCAATCTCAAAGCAACTTTAACACATTTAATGTGCTCTTGTATGGTCCTTGGCCCTGAAGCAGAGAAGGATGGAAAATATTTTTTGGGGTTTTAGGGTAAATCATGCACATTCCATGGGATGAAAATTTTAGATCCAACTAACCAAGGTTGTTGGTGAGCCATTGGTTGATTAACAAGCAACATATTCCTCATAGGTGAAGGGTGCTCTTATGGAGGTGGATTTTTTTGAACTAGAGCTATCAGTACAACTCTAGGTCTCCTATGGCTTTCTAAGGGTGACACTAATAAACCAGCCTAGGAATTGGATTTTGTCACTCTCATGGGTGACTCTAGTGCAACTCTATGTAATGACTCCTCTCTTGTTATTGGAAGGGAATTGGGACCTCTTTCTAATATCAATGAAATTATTGATGTGGTTTTTATGCACACCACAACCATAACAAGGTAGCCTCTAATGTTTTAGGATCTCAATCAAGATAAATTACACTTGAGAGCATGATTTGTAGGTATGTAGTATTTGATAACCTATTAATGGAATAGATGATAAAATATGTAGGTTATTGATAATTTTTTTTGGATGGAGGTGTGGTTTCTTAATAGAGTGAATCCTTAGGTGAGTTGGATGGGTGGCTGGCCTTTGTTCTAGAGTGGGTAGATCTCAATAACAAAATGCAAAAGAGGGTAAGGTAGGGTAGAAAAGGAATCTTTATGAGACTTAGGAATTACTTCCTTTGTTGGTTTCTGGATAGACCTATATCTTCTTAAAACTAGTTCTTACTACTAGCAACAAATGCTCAAAAGGAATTAGACACAGTTAAAGAGTCTAAGGGAACAAGGATGTAGGAAGTTCAAAATCCTTAGACAAAGGTTACTCCTATCTAGATAGCTATTGCACACCCTTCAATCAGGATATTATGGCTTGGGATAATGAATCATCTAAGGAAATGATAGCACACACTTAGAATACTACACCAAGAAAACACCAATACACATCCATAGAATATGATTCAAATTAACTTGATTATTTCAACTAATAATATTACCAATATTCAATAGCTATTGCACATCTAAGATTGACATATGAATTAAAATAGTCAAGAATTTATTTGTAGCATTAACACACTAAAGATTTACTAACACAAAAAATGATAGAAAATAGAAACTAATAACACAACATTGGAAAAAAAATACTCAAATACTTTGCTTGATGACCAAAATGGCTCCTGCTCTATATTCCAGAATTCTCTGACCCAAAAATAAAGTGGGTGGTAAAATTTTATTTGTAGAGTTTGGGGAGGGGTCACCTCATCCTCCAAGTCTATGCATGTTTGTTACATGTGGTAGTTAGAACATGTAGTTCTAACTACAATCAAAATTGTTTAAGCTAAAAGATATAAATAGACCAATAGACTTACAAAAGAATGCAACGTGTGTATGTACAAGTGAATAAAAATTCAATATGTTACAATAATTTTTCTAATTTACAAGGAAAATCTATATATATATATATATATATATATATATATATATATATATATATATATGCTATTAGGATTTATACATGCATAAATCTAAGGTTGTATAGTTTGAAGTGCTACGTGGGCTTTAGTTGGAGTCAAAGTCAGAGTAAACACTGACAGTATAGTTCCACTACCAGAAGTTTGCTTCTTCTTCACCTCATTCTCCTTATAGACCTTATACGCTAACTCATGTTGCTGATGAATGATGTCCAAGTTAAGCAATGAAGGTTGGTGGAGTCTCTTAATCTATCTGAAGGGTCTTGCATGTTCATCCTTCATTGTCTATAACTTACCTTTGAAAATCTCCACCTTGATCACCTTGTTTCTGACCTTACCTAACTCTAATTTTATAGATTCCATCACCAAGCCTTGTATGCTTTGATTGAAGTTATCAGTGGCCTCTTGGATAATTTTGTCAAAATTTATTATACTAATCAGTTTTCCTATAGAATCCCTTGCTTTAGATAGTTTTAATTCATTCAAAATTTGGAAAAGTTGTGTCTCATAAGCTTGATACTATAGTATTAAGGCTATACCTACTTTCAACCACTCCTTGGCCTCCTCATGTTTAATTACCACCAAATTTAGGGCATTGGATGCCTCAAATGTAGTCATTAGATCAAGATGGTTATATAATGAATTGTTTATGTAGGCAACTAGCATATTGAGCCTAGTACTAACCTAGGCTAAAGAGCTATAAAGTTGATTTGTTTGGCCCATGTGAGGTATCATCTCTACCTTCATGAATTCCATGGATTCAAGATAATTGTAACATTTGGAGGTGGAATCCTAACCTCAGCTTCTATATTCACAAGAATGTGCACTATACTAGATTTCTCCCTAAGCTATTCAATTTGTGCATGTAATTCTTATACTTCCGCCTCTAGCTCATGGGAGATAAATATGTACCTTTGTGGATGGCCATTACTATATCCTTATGTGCCTAAGCTAGGTCTAAAAGGTTTTATTCATATATTGGCTCCCTTAGCTACTTTTTCTACCTCCTAGTTAGGGAGAACATTAGTTGTCGCTCTTCAAGAATGATGTTAACACCTTGATCATCCTCTAATTTTCTTTTCTTAAATCTTTGGATATAACTAGTTGGGGGGTCAAATAAGGTATACACAGAGGGGAGATTGGTGACCTTATAAGTTGGAATTTGAACCCTCAAATCCATGGTCTAAGATGGAATATTAAGAGGTACTTCAATAGTAGCGACAATAATTTCTTGTTTAGCCTCATCTTCTTCCATCTTATTCTTCTTAGTGGCCTTGGTTAAGACATCGAGCAAGGAAGGCCATCTTACTTTGGATTAGTCCACTCTTCCAACTTGAGAAAGTGGATGGACTAAAACTACATGGAGTTTTGCCTTCTTTCCCCTACTTCTACCAATTTTTGTTGTTTCTTATGTAGAAGTGGAAGTGGAGAGTGGAAAGGAGAGTTGTGTAGATTGGACATGGAGTTAGAGAGTGGCCAAAGTGGTATGTACCTTTTTGGTTGCCTTCTCATTTTTGTGAAGTCTCATAGAAGAAGTACCATTAGGCACAAAAGGAATCGCTACAGAAATGGTATGGTAGTGATGGTGGAGGGATCAATGGAAGGAATGGATGAGCTAGAGGGAACTTCCATAGAAGAAACAAGTGATGAATCATTAATGGAAATTGAAGCTAAAGGGAAAGTGGATGAAGTATGAGTACCTTGAAGTTATAGTTAAATGGGGTCCCTTTGAAGGCTTAGATCCTTAGCCTCATCCAATTTATCCTCCTCTTCTGAATCATCTACCAGGTCCTTGATGATTACTTTATCTCTTCCTGACTGCTATAAGTTTGAAGGTGGAATGGGTAAGCCTCAATATATTTACATTATGGGGCTACTTATAGGAGTCTTTGGCTTCTTGGTGTAAACTAATGGGTCCTTCCCTACATGGGAGAGTCATGGGAAGAAGATGCTACTACTTGTGTAGTGGTTACCCTACCAAATAGAATAGTAGACACATTGGGGGTAGTTATAGGGATTTGAATGGTGCTAGCAGTAGGCATATCTTCCTCATTAGAGTCCAAACTAATGGGATCTCCTCTTTATCCTCTCTTTAATGCACTCAACTCAGGGATCTTGAGTTCCATATTGACTATTTTTAACTTTAACTTTAATGGAAGTCCTTGAGATGAGGAAACTCCCTACTTTCTAGATTACCCTTTTCAAAAGTGTGAGTGCTACCATCCCTTGAAAAGGGATCTTCAAATATCCAGTTCCCTAGTAGATATACTAGGATCTATTTGGATCATCCTTAATTATCTTCCTACAGCCTGACAATTTATGCTCACCCTAACACTTCTTCATCTAAGGCAACATTTAAGAGAAAGAAGTCATAACAATATGGTTGATGGCAGTAAGGGATGTTAAATATGTGAATTTTTTGTTGGATATGCCCATGGGGGTCAAAATATCTCTGTGGCATTATCGGGAAGCCATATCAATTTTGATTTGTCATAACATCACCAAGATGTTTTCTCATAGAATATGTCATTCTATCGATTTTAATAAGGCTCCATAAAAATAAGGCTTTCTTTTACCTAGTTAAATCTTCCTCAATGTTGTTCCATAATTGGAATTCAATCTCCTATTCTACTAGCTTATTAGGCACATACTTGGGGAGATATAGGGGCTCCACCTTATTCCCCTAGATCATAATGATTGTAAAGTCTAGGTATAAGAAGTAATCACCCTTCCCACTCAAATTCTTCAAAATATTCTCCCTAATACAAGGCATGGGAGAGCCATGGATGGCTTTCCACACATGTGGATACATATCCTCACATATTTTTACCATGTGATTATGATAAGCATATATGTGCATGAATTGATAATGGTCACAGATTCTATTCTTTGTGCAATCTATGGTTAGATCCCATAGATTGCCCAAGTCTTTGTAATATATCCCCATTAGTGTATCAACCAATTATGACATCATGAAAAAGTCTCCCGTGGGTGTGGGATGTTTGTCTTTGTGTAGAATATGTTCTCTCAACCTTAAACTAATCACCTACCCCAAGGCATAAGTGACATCATGGGATAACATCATATACAGTAAAAGAACCCAATCCAAATTTATGAAATGGATGCTAGGAATCCCATATAATATATTGAGTAAAGCCATACCTATTTGAACTCCTATCCTAAATTTATCTGTTGGGATGGCTCCCTTTGGCTTCATTCCTTGCCAGGGGATACTTTGGCTTAGGATCAACCATGAAGAGAACACCTTTGTAATCAAGGTTTCATATTTGAATTAGACCTAAGTGTGCTTGTCATAGTATGTATCTGGGATTCTAAGAGATAGATACCTTTGAAATTCATTCATGGATATAAATGTGACCACTATGTCACCATGGGAGTGCAAAAGGTAGGCATCTTATGATATCTTACCTGCAAAGAATAAATCCTTGAGAAGGTCAATACATCGCATGACCTCTATTTTTGATATGGTGAAATGTAATATTTGTCACTTTTAGGCCAAAAATTCTTGAATAAATAACCTTTATGATAGTAATATTTCATCATCTAGTTAAAATATATCAACTAAATCAATTGCATCCAAAAGTTATGAATAATTATGATACTTATCTTCAAATACCCCTGCATCAAAGATGGTATCTCTAAAATCTATGGAGTCTTTGATCAAGAATGTAGAAGGGGGATTAGTTCCTTGGGATGAACTTGATGAGGAAGCCATAGCTATGTGTTCATGCCTATATCTTACTCAACATGTTGTGGATTGTGTATACCTATATATTAATACAATCGACTTGGATCGAGCTTGATTGTTGTTCATTGTATACTCTTTGAAGTAGACACTAGGGATATTGATCACTATTTAAAATGCATGTGCTTTAATCATAAGATAACTTGAATGTAAATGAAATATTCAATGGCTTCATATCATCTATATAAGATCCTGCATTGAATACCAGTTCATATGCTATTCAATATATAACGTTCACTTTTCAAATTTGCTAGTTTAGGTTTGCGGGGATCCTTAGTATTTATCAAATAGAAAATATTTTATCTTCACTAAGTATCGTATTAATTTCAATAATATTCCTCACAATGAATCACTTAAAAAGTATAACACCCAAATGGTGCTTCAAGGTAATGTTTGTGGATAATTCATTCAGGGGGAATTATTTATAAAAAATATTTGTGGCTATTGTTTTGAAGGAACCTGAGTGAAATTTCTGAAGGAATTCTTTCAGAGGACTATTTCATGGTTAAAGGGTACTTCCAAACTTTTTGAAGGGTAGTTTTAGTTTGAAGGGTCTAATTCATAGGGCATTATATCTATGATAAAAGTCCTGAAGGGTATACTTTAAAAATGCTATAGGGTACTTTCAAAAAATTTGAAGGGTATTTTTTAGGGCTGAAGGGCACTTTTGATCTTTGAATGGAACTTTTGTATTGTTAAGGATCACTTCAAAGGTCCCAAAGGGTAATATTGGCAAATATCGAAGGGTATGTGCCTTAAAATCAAAGGGTAGGTTAAATAATTATGAAAGGAAAGTGCCCTTAGAAATAAATCTTTTAGGGGCCTTGCATTAGATAAAATGCCCAAAACAAAAGCTTGAAGGAAATGGCCATCTAACAAAGGTCTTGAGATGGAAGTCCTGAAGGGTAGGTCAAAAAGGGCACTTAGATTTTTCATAAATGCTGAAAGGTCATTTTAAAAATATCCAAATGGTACGTGGCCACTTGGAAAAAGGCACATAGATTAGGGCATAGATATGGTAGGGTAGGTACAACCAAATCCAAAGGGTAGGTGCCCTTCAAAGGAACTGTTTAGGGGATTCTACGTCAAGACAAAAGGTTTGAAACAATAAGTCCAAAGGGGATGGTTTAGGGCAAAGGATCATTTTAGAAGGTCCTAGAGTATTTAATTAGAGGAATTTATTTTAGATAAAATGTCTGAAGGAATTGGAAAGGGCACAAAATAAAAGTTCCAAAGGAAGGGGTGAAGGGAAAAAATGTTGTAACAATTCTTCTGAAGGACATCTCCATAAATCCTAGGGGTAGGTTGGGATAGAAATGTAACTTGGGAAAGATCCAAAGGAAATTCCAAAATGCCAAAGGGTAGGCTACAAAAAATTCAAGGGTATGCACCGTAAATAAATGGTCAAAAAGGGTAAATGGTCTAGTTTTAAAATGATTGAAGGGCTAGTTGGAAGGGTTCCAAAGGGTAGGTAGAAGGAAGCCAAAATATTTAGGGCATAATTTGCTTGAAGGGTTTACTTTGCAAAGGCTAAAAGGTACTTTAAAAATTATTGAAGGGTACTTCCGTATGCTTGAGGGTCATTCTAAAAGTTTTGAAGGATAAGTCAAAGAGGATTCAAGGGATAATCCATCGAGAATTTATTTTGGGGATTTGTATGTGATCCAAAATCCTTTAATGCCAAAGGTTCCTAGGTCAAATTTTGTCAGAAGAATTATTTTAGACAAAGAGCTCACAATAATTTATTTGATAAGATGAGGCTTCTAAATGAGTAATAATGAAGGAAGTAGGACCAAAAATTTGTTGAAACAATAAATTTGAAAGATAGTTTTGCACAAAAGCTAAAGGATTCATCTACAATACATAAGTTAGCCTTATAAATACAATAAACATAATGCTGATACCATCTACCAAAAAATTAAAAGTCTCAAATTTATAAACTTTTCCTAAAACATATGAAAAGGATTCCTTATTAAGATCACATTTTAAAAAAGGAGGTGGGTCCCCATTTCCTTCCATAAAAAGGGAGTGTTGGGTACAACAATATTTTTCTCATAAAGTAGGAGATTGGATTGAATCTTGAAGGGCTGTAAGTTCTCTCAAATGAGTTTGGTTTGATTGAAGATTTTAGTCTTTAGGAAAAAATTATTTTGATTGATTATCATACTATTATGTTTGGATAAGAATCCTTTTAGAGGAAAAAATCAAGGGAAATTTAGCTCGAGGAAGACCACAATACTAAATTCTTTCTTATGTTAACTCTTAAACATAGGAGCCATAATAGGATCTCTAAAGTTTTTAGGGAAGATGGAGTTCTTTGATTTGATCCTATTTTGGTTAAGGAAGAAGTCATCTCTTTTTTTAAGAACTTATTTGTTGGTAATTTTGATCTTAATGGGACTATGTTTTAATATTTTATTACTAATATACCTACTCTTATTTCCTAACAAGACAATGTAAGTCTTCTGAAGAAAATCTCTATAGAAGAGGTGAATGGAACCTTTTTTTATTTTAAATAAGGATAAGGCTCTAGGACCAGATGGTTTCCCTATGGATTTATTTCAAAAAAATTGGGATATCATTGAAGTATATTTGATGGAGACGGTTGATGAGTTCTTTGCATCTAAGAAGATACTTGGAGAATTTAACAATGCTTTCTTTTCTTTGACTCCTAAGAAGAATTGTGTAAGGGACTTCAAATATTTTCATCCTATTAGCCTATGTAATTTGGTATATAATATTTTTATGAAAATTATTGCTTTAATTTTCCATCCTTTGATGGATAAAATTATATCCAATAAGTAAGGGGGTTTCATTCTAGGAAGGCAGATTTAGGATGGGATCATTGTTTTGCATGAAACCATTCATTCTATGGAGAAAAGTAAGCAAGCATGTATGATCTTCAAAATCAACATGAGTAAACCTTATGACAGAGTAGAATGGAATTTTTTGGAAATATCTCTATAAAAATTTGGGTTTCACCCTCATTTTTTATTATTGATTCAGAGTTTCATCTCTTCAGCCATGTTTTCTATTCTTATTAATGGAGTTCCTGCAGGGTTCTTTCATAGTAAAATAGGTATAAGGCAAGGGGATCCTATCTCTCCTTTCTTAATCATCATTATGGCAAATTTATTAGTAAAAATTTACTATTTTGAATGAGACAAAGGATTTTGAAAGGTTTCAGGCTTGCTAGTGGTGTGGATCCTACCCTTCATCAACAATTTATAAACTATACAATTGCTCCTATTATTGATTCTATTAAGGAAGATAAGGAACTGGAAGGATTCTTGATATTTATGAAGATTTATCTAAGAAGAAGGTAAATTTTGATAAAAGTTCATTATTTTTTTGTTAATACTCCTTTGGTTAGACAACACAAAATAGGTCAGATTTTGGGATGTCAAATAAATTTTTTATAATACAAGTATTTGGGTATGCCTCTATTTACTCATTCTATCTCTCTTCCTATTTGGAACCCTCTTATTGATATATTTTTGAATAAGTTATCTAGTTGAAAGGGAGTTTTTATTTTATAATTAGGCAAGATGATGTTGTTAAAGAGTGTTTTTCAAAGCCTTTCAATCTATCTTATGTACCTTTTTAAAATGTATAGAGTGATTCAAGAAAAAATTGAAAAGATTTAGAAAATATTCTTGTGGATGGGTGTTGAGGAAAACCAAATATTAACCTTGGTTGTGTGTGAGAATGTTTGCCTTCCTAAAAATTTTGGGGGCTTAAGTCTTAAGAGTTTGAACTTGATTAATAAAACACTAGTTACTAAGCTTTGATGGAAGTTTATTAAGGATTATAATTCTTGGCTGAACAATTTTCTAGTTAAATATTAATAAAATAGGTCTACAACTATATTTATTTTTGTGGATTTTTTCATTATAGGTTATGTTATATGGAACTTCTTTGTTAAAAATCGAGATGTTATTCTCAAGGGTTATAAGTTGAAAATTTGGAATGGGATAAGTGTTATATTTTGGGATGATCCTTGATTGCCTGATTATCTTTTGAAGGATTTGGAGCCTTAGAATCAAGTTAGTTTCATAATTCAACCTATTTATGGTTTTATGATAGCTTATTACATTCATTTTCAAAATGGTAGGAGGAATTGGAAACATTTATAGATTTGGAATACAAGAGAAGAAGCTAGAGTAATTATTTTAGACTTGAATGTTCTTAGAGGAATTCATGTCACAAATTTACAAATTTACATAAGGAAGATGAATTATTGTGGAGTGATTCAAATGATGGTAACTACAATGTTAGATTAGGATACAACAATTTTATTCCTCCTGTAATTTGAGGGAATCCCTTGGGCTCAAGTTTGGGATAAACATCTAATACCCCAAATAAATATATTTTTCTAGTTGTGTATCCATAATAAGATCCTCACTATGGATAACTTAAGCAAGAGAGGACTAGTCTTGGTTAGTATATGCCCTCTTTGATAAGTTGATAATGAATCAATTTTTCATCTTATGATTGAGTGTTCTTTTATGTTTAAGGTGTGGGGGAATGTTATTGAGAAGCTCCAAATGTGTTGGACTCAACTATCTACTTTGTTACTTTCTTAACTTGCTCGGAAGGCCCCCTTTTCAAACCAACATATTAAGAAACTTTGGCACTTGTCTTTTCCCCACCTCCTTCACGGGGTTTGGAAAGAATGAAATAATAGGATTTTTAGGGATGTGAAGAGTTCAAACAAGAGAGTGACTATTAGGATTATTGATATTCTCATTGAAAATATCAAAAGTATCAATTGGAGGAAGAAGCATAAATTTTCATATTTAGAGGAGAAAATAACTCAAATTGGCAGTTATCTTTGGAGAATGATGTATCTATGGACCCTAGATTAGAAGTCAGGATAAATGTGAAGTGGATGTTCCCCTAATAAAGGTGAGATAAATTAAATTTTTATGGGGATTTGAAAGGAAATCTAATCATGTCAAGAGGTGGTGGAGTTCTAAGAGATAAAAAAGGATAGATGGTGGAAACCTATGAGGGAAGTATGGGCAAACAAACTAACCATCTCACATAAGCTTTGGATACTTTGTGGGGAGTGAATTTGGATAGGGATCTTGGTATAAACAAATTGGTAATTGAGGGGGATTACCTTAAAATTATAAATTATCTTTAAAATATTAATAAAGAAAGCTAGAATATTAGCCATATTATTTAGGAAATCCTTACTATTGGTAATTCCTTTATAAATATTGTTTTTTAGCACGTCTATAGGGAGGGTAATCAAGTAGCTAATATATTTGATAATAGGGGTGTGGTAGCTTATCTATTCATGATTTGGCATAAATATTATGACTTACCATATGATTTTGTTATTATCATTGGAAGAGATAAGTCTTTGTACAATTTTTAAGTTTATGTTTTACTTTCTAAATATGGCTACTTTTTATATTGCTGAGTGGAACTGGAGGATTTTTTTTTTAGGATTACCTTTTGTGGGGTTTGTATGTGGGAAAAGAGGAGTAATCACTACTAGGATGTTATTCATTATTATTCGTGCCATAACACCTTGGAAATGATTGCCACTTTCATCATTAGGATTTATGGTGTGATGTTTTATGTTCATACATGGGAAAGGTCCTTCATTATTTCTCTCCTCATGAGGGATTTCTATTCCATTATCAGTTTCTTGACCTCAAGTCACTACTATGTTATCTTAAGGATGGATGGAGGCTTGTATAGGGTTGAGCCAATTTTGAATAATGATTTAAGGTAGAACTTGGAGGTTTCAAAGATCCTACACACTGGTGGTCTTACCAATTTCATTGATAGGATGTTTTGATCAACATTTGTTCAAAAAGTTCACTATGAGTTAGAATAAATGGATTATGAAGATTAAGAATGTGTTTGTACAGATACTAGAGGGTTTGATTCCATAAGTCACTAGTCTAAATATTAAATAAAAAAGTACATCAAATAAACTAAGGATTAAAATACCGAAGAGAAAAAATTTGTGTTGGTGAATGAGGAATTAACCATCTATTAAGGGGGTTACAAGAGAGAGGATTTTACAGAGTCATATGATGAAGTGGATAAGTAGATAATGAGGTATATTAATCTCAAGGGAAGAGTTATGATTGTTCATTATTACCATTTTCCAATTCTAAATTATTTCAGATATAATTTCTCTATTAGTTTGCCTTTTTATATTTTGCATTCACTGTAAAGTTCAATGATGGATGTGAAGAAGGGAAAAAAAAGGTTGTTACATTAGATATATATATTTTTGATTTATAATTTTTTCAATTATGTTAATGCTAGGCATATTTTTCAACCTATATTAAATAAGGGTAATATTTGCATAGTAATTCTAAGGTTAAATAGAAGATTGAAAATCATGTGGAACAGGGTAGGAGTTATATAGATTATGAGTTTGACATTGAATTTATTGAGGTTATGGGCAATCATGAGGATGATACCATGGATTTTGAGATGAATGTTTGAGCTCATCAAAATAAGGATATGGGTTATGAGGAGGCTATAGGGGTTTCTATGAGGGAGAATGAGTATAAAATCAAGTAGGTGGTTGAAGGCCTGTAGAGTCTTAGAGAAGGATGCATGCAAGCTACGATGAATGCTAATCTTGAGGTTAACAAAGGTAAAGAGACATTTCAAATGAATTTTTAAGATTTTGTAGCTAACCTTAAGGAGCAAGCTACACTGGATCAAATTGGAGAGGAAGTTGAGTTTCACAAAGCCTTTCTTCATTGGTTTATAAAGGATCACATTAGGCTCAAGGATTTGGTCAACAATATCAATCAATATTGGGGAAGTTTCTATTTTAAGGTTTATGTGTAGGAATTTAAGAGATAGATTAACGAGCTCAATGCTAAATTTGAGAGCATTGAGAGATACAATGAAAATATCAATAATCTTATATACTTCAGTTGTGTGGCCATGTAGAATTGCATGAAAAGTATGGAGGGCCTAAAATTTCTTATTAAGATGAAAAATGAAAAAGATGACATGGCTAGGTCAGATAAGAAGAGGAAGATCTTGGTGATGGACATATATTTTGATCCTTAGATTCTAAAAAACATAGATTTGATTATCAAGAAGATGATAGAGTACTGGACTAATATTTTGGATGGGTAGAATTTTATTGGGTGCTAAGGCATTCTTGCTATTTTTTCCCTAAGTTTTAGTTTTTTTTTACTACTATTATAGCTTCTATGGTATTTCTCTCTCTCTTTTTTAGGCATATTGATATATCTAGGTCTTATGACCATGCCTATATGTCTAATGTAAAGGGTAGGGTCCCTTTTTAAAATGATTTTTACCATTAATAAAAAACATGTGATTAAAGCATGTGTTGTTTAGTGAATTATATGAGATTGTTTTGTGTACATAAGAATATTTAAAAAATTTCAATACTTAAAATGTTCATATTATGACAATTTTTTTGAAAATAGTTATTTATATGGCTTGTGATTGGTGCAAAAAATTGAGATTTTATTTAACACTTCATGTGAATCAAGGAAAAAATGTCGTTGTATTTACATGTGAGTTGGGTGTATGATCTGTAATCTAGGTAGGTATTCTACTCTAAGCTTCACCAATATAGATACTATATTAGTTCATTTCTTAATAATTATATATATGACTATTTGATGTTGTTAAACATACTAAAATAGAAATGCATAAGTACAAAAAATTAAATGTATAGTGTGTTAAACATGAACATGAAATAGAGGAATGAGTAAATCATAATTTAACACATAAGTTTATCCTAGAGAAAACCAAGGTGTGAAAAATTCCCATGGGTGAGGAAACCTACACTCGCCTTTCACTATGTTCTATAACAAGTATACAAGCTTATTGATAACAATGGCCTTTACGGACAAAATATTTACTGCTCCTCTATCTAACATTCATGTTCAAATATTCTACACTTTTAAGACATTTCCCTACACTCTTAACACCTGAGTAAATCATCTATAGCTAACAAAAATAAGAAACTGAGAACCAAGACTCAAACTCACCAAAGAATTGATGTGAATCCAGTTTCCCTTTATCTCCCTTCTTACTATCATTTTATAATTGCTAGGGCATGTATTTATCCTCTTCCATCCTTAGAAACCCCCAAGAAATTAAAATGATCCACCAAAAAGTTAAAACATCAAAAAATACTTCAAATATTCATGGTCACGACTGGCTCTAGAGTCCATCAATCCTAGCACTGGAGTTGAATAGTTAGGTTCCTAAGAGACAACAGAGCTAGAGACAACTAACTTCCAAAGCCCATAACTATTGCATATGACCTCAAAATTGAGTGAATTTTTTTGAAATTTTATTTTTTCATACGAGGAATTCAAATATGGAATCAAAATATAATTTTGATACAAATAAAATACTATTTGATCCCTTGCAATAGAAAATAATTTTTTCCTAAGAGTATGCAATTTACCACCTCATCACCATGAAGATTTCTAGATCACCCTCATATTGATTTACCTTAGAATCATATCAGATATTGATATTTTTAGTGCATTAAATGTCTTAAAATAGTGTCATAACAACTGTTATCTAAATTGGCTACCATAGGTCACTACATTTTAAAACTTGTTAGCTAGGCCTTCTTAGCTTTGTTGATAACCTTTTGGGGTGTCTTGTAATGGTGTCCTAGGTTGTTTCAAGGTCATAAGTAAGGTCTAGTTAAATTATGAAGTCTTGACTCTTAGTTGATTAACCAGTCTCTATAGCTTGATCATTATTGAGGTGCTTATCATAATTTAAGGTAATTTTGGAGAAGTTAAGTTAATTATTCCATTTATCTTATGCTTTTCTAAGCCTCTCTAGTGTCAAGTTCAACATACTTCAAGCTAGTCTAGAGGTTAAAAGGTCTTATAGGCTATGTGACACTCATGGAAGATTAGATCACACTCCATAAGGTCCGTATAATCTCCAAAAGGTGTCAAAGTTTCTTTCTTAATGTATAACTCACTTTGAAACTCCTTTTTCTTTGTCTTCATTCCAAATATAGCAAAATGGTAGTTTTTCAAGGTAGGTAAGAGAGTTTGTGTTGGGGGATCAACCAACAAGTGGTATCAGAGCTCAGGTTGACTAACAGGTGTTTCAGATCTGGTTAGTGTTTGTTGATTACAGGTCACTCATAGGGGTTTCTGTTCTAGTGGGAGAAGCAATGGCAGAAGAAAGTAAACTAAGAATGGAAAAGTTTAATGGCAAGAATTACCAATTATGGAGAATGCAGATAGAAGATTATCTGTATCAGAAAGATATGTATTTACCGTTGGGTGGGGTTGATAGAAAGCCCACAGATATGGAAGATGAAGAATGGAAAGTTCTTGATAGAAAGGCTCTTGGATCTATAGGATTGAGTCTGGGATCTACTATGATTTCTAACTTGTCACAGGCAAAGACAACGGTAGAGTTAATGGATACTTTAGCAAATTTATATGAAAAGCCCTCAGCTTCAAATAAGGTATATCTTATGAAGCAATTATTTAATTTGCAAATGCAGGAAGGTGGATATGTATCTAATCATCTAAATGATTTCCATGGAATTGAAAATCAATTGAATTTAGTCAAAATAGTGTTTGATGATGAGATTAAAGCTCTATTAATATTATGCTCTTTACCTGAAAGTTGGCATAGTTTAGTCATGGCAATTAGTAATACTACATCTGCTACAAATATCTTGAAAGTAGATGATGTTGTTAGTGTAATACTGAATGAAGAGACTCACAAGAAAAGCACAGGGGAAACATCAGGTAATGCTTTAAGTATTGAAAGCAAGGGAAGGCAAAAAGAGAAGAGCAAGCGAGGGAGATCAAGGTCTAAGTCAAAGATGAGCAATAGATCCAAATCCAGAAATGGAAAAAGAAAGATAACTTGCTGGAATTGTGGAAAGAGAGGACATGCAAAAAAAGATTGTTGGTTGAAGGTTAATGAAGAGAATCAGCATGAAGGTAATGAAGAAGCAAAACTTGTAGGTATTGTTGCACAAGATGCTCTTTCACTTTCTTTGCATAATAAATAGAATCTTGGGTTTTAGATTCTGGGGCCTCTTTCCATGCTACCCCAAATAGAGAATTTTTCAATGATTATGTCCAAGGAGATTTTGGAAAAGTTTATTTAGGGGATGATGAGCCTTGTAAAATTGTTGGCAAAGGAAAAGTGCAGCTGAAATGGTAGAATGGCAACACATGGGTGTTGAAAGATGTCATGCATGTCCCAGCCCTGAAGCAGAATCTAATTTCTGTAAGAAAGTTGGGTGATGAGGTTTGTATAGTAACTCTCACAGATGAATCTTGGAAGGTTACCAAGGGTGCACTTGTATTAGTCAGAGGTAAGAGAGTAGGTACTCTCTATTTGTGTAATTGTATTACTAATTATTCTCCTTCTGTATTATCTACTTCAGATGTGGATGTAAAGTTGTGGCACTATAGGCTCGGCCACATGAGTGAGAAGGGAATGACTATTCTTAAGTCAAAAGGTAAGCTTTTAGATTTGAAAAGCATAGATCTAGATTTTTGTGAGCATTATGTTTTTGGAAAATAGAAGAGAGTAAGGTTTGTTAAAACTGGGTCAACAAAGTGGAAGCACAAGTTGGAGCTTGTTCACACAGATGTATGGGGACCAGCTCAGGTAACTTCTATTGGAGGATCAAAGTATTATGTTACTTTCATTGATGATGCTACAAGAAAGGTATGGGTCTATTGCATAAAGAAGAAATCTAATGTTTTTGACACTTTTAAGATTTGGAAAGCTTTAGTTGAGAATGAAACAGGCAGAAGATTAAAGTGCCTTAGATCTAATAATGGTGGTGAGTTCTGCAGCTATAAGTCCAACTGGTATTGTCATATAAATGGAATACATAAGCAAAGGATAGTTCCAAGGACACCTCAACAAAATGGAGTTATTGAAAGGATGAACAGAATAATATTGGAACATGCACAGAGTATGATATTACATGCTGGTTTGCCCTTACAGTTTTGGGCAAAAGCTATGGATAATACAATTTACCTGATTAACAGAGGACCCTCTATAGCTCTGGATGGTGGAATTCTAGAAGAGGCGTGGATAGGTAAAAAGGTAGATCTTTTATTTCTCAGAGTTTTTGGTTCTGAAGCTTTTGTGCACGTTGATAAGGAAAATAGAAAGAAGCTGGATGCTAAGTCTATGAGGTGCACATTTATTGGTTATGGCTCTGGAGATTTTGGATTCTAGTTTTGGAATTTACAAACTAACAAAATAATTAGGAGCCATGATGTTGTTTTCAATGAAAAAGTGATGTATAGTGATCAGCTCAAGAAGCTGAAGAATTCTGAGCAGGGCCATGAAGATTTGGATGAGGTGATGGTCCAAAATGAGCTCACAGGAAAGAATAATCATAGACAGGAAAACAAAGAGACCGACATCGGTCAGGCAAGAACTGATGTCGGTAATACAGGAACTGATGTCGATCAAACAGTGACTGACGTCGATTAAGAAGGAATCGGCGTCAATCATGTGGAATCGACGTCGGTCAGTTATAGGCCTGGAGATGACTGAGATCGGTCACTGTCAAAGAATTTGGGCAGAAAACAAGTAGAAAATGAGTCTCAGATGCCTATCAGGAGGTTAGCAAGGGTAAGTAAACCTCCAATTCGATATTCCCCTTCATTATTCTATTTATTGCTCACTGATGGTGGATAACCAGAGAGTTTTGATGAAGCAATATAGGTGGAATCCAGAAATCAGTGGGAGCTTGGCATGAATGAGGAAATTGATTCTTTGAAAGAAAACCAAACATGGGATTTGGTTGAGTTGCCAGCGGGAAAGAGAACACTGAAAAATAGACGGATCTACAGGTTAAAGGAAGGTGAGAATGGACAGATGAGATATAAGGCTAGGTTGGTAGTGAAAGGATTTGTATAGAAACCAGGTATTGATTTTGGTGAAATTTTTTCTCCTGTAGTTAAAATGACTTCTATACGGACTGTATTGTCTTTAGTTGCTATTGAGGATTTGCATCTTGAGCAGCTTGATGTTAAGACAACGTTTCTTCATGGAGATTTGGATGAAGAAATATATATGGATCCGCTGAAAGGATTTGAGGTCAAAGGTAAGGAGAAACTTGTGTGCAAATTGAAGAAAAGCTTGTATGGTCTCAAGCAAGCTCTTAGACAGTGGTATTTGAAATTTGATAGGTTTATGACTGAGCATGGCTTTAGTAGATGTCAATCTAACCATTGTGTTTATTTTAAGAGATTGGATAATGGTAGATATATTATCTTGTTGTTGTATGTAGATGATGTGCTGGTTGTAGGATCACACATGTAGGATATCTCTGAGCTTAAGGTGAAATTAGCTCACACATTTACCATGAAGGATTTGGGAGAAGCAAAGAAAATCCTTGGCATGAGTATTAAGAGAGACAGGAAAAATCACAGGTTGATTTTGTCTCAAGAGAATTATGTGAACAAGGTGTTGGAGAGGTTCAATATGCAGGATGTAAAATTGGTAAGCACACCTATGGCTGGACACTTCAAGTTGAGTAAAGAATAGTGTCCTAATTCACATGATGAGGTATAGTACATGAATAGAGTTTCATATGCTTCCATAGTTGGGAGCTTAATGTATGCAATGGTATGTACTAGACCAGATATTGCACAAGCAGTGAGAGTTGTCAGTAAGTATATGGCCAATCTAGGGAAGGAACATTGGAAAGCAGTTCAGTGGATTCTCAGATATTTGAGAGGGACCATCAGTAGGCATTTGTGCTATGGTGGATCAAACACTTCTCTACATGGTTATGTAGATTCAGATATGGCAGGTGATTTGGATGGTAGGAGAAGCACCATAGGAAGTGTTTTCACTGTTGGTGGAATGGCAGTTAGCTAGATTTCAAAGTTGCAGAAGGTTGTTGCCTTGTCTACTACAGAGGCAAAATATATTGTAGTCACAGAGGCTAGCAAAGAGATGATATGGATGACACGGTTCATGGAAGAGTTGGGAAAGGAGCAAGAGAGTTGTAGATTATACAGTGATAGTCAAAGTGCAATTCATTTGGCTAAGAATTCAGCCTTTCATTCAAGAACCAAACATATACAGCTTAGGTACCACTTTATTAGACAGGTATTAGAGGATGGTGAGTTGAAGCTGGAGAAGATCCATATAGATAAGAACCCTGCTGATATGTTAACCAAGCTGGTAACAAAGGAGAAGTTGAATCTTCATTCAACTTTTGTTGGTCTTCAAGATTGAGTTTGAAGATGGAGAAGCTAGAAGATGTTGTTGTACAGGTACTGGTGCAGCTATTTATCTCCAAGTGGAAGATTGTTAAGGTGTGGAGCTAAAAGCTTCACCAGATTAGCAGATGCTGAAGTTGCTGGATTTACACAACCATCGACGATGGCAAGGAGTTAACCAGTAGCTACCGATGTCGGTTATAGATCGGTTGACGTCGGTCATGTGCAGGCAAATCGGGACCGATGTCGGTTACCTGTGTGTCCAAAAAGTCTATTTTTGTGGATGGAACATATTGTTTGCATGATTATATTAGCTGTTAGTTATAAGTTCGCATTTCTATTTTTGACAAGACTATTTTAAGCCTTTGATTAGGAGGTGTATCTAATAGTTGTGAATGCATTGCTCATGATCCCTAATCTTATATAATAGGGATAGATCTTCATAGTTTGTGTGTAAGAAAGAATAGTACAAGACATATTGTATGTGTGTATCAATCCAGGTTGTTGGAATTGATTGAGAAAACTCTTGAGGAAAAGAGATCTGTACATCTAAGAGGTGTGAGAAAAAAGTGTGATTTTCTTCATTGTATTTCCTTCTGAAAGAGTTTAATACAAGTTTTCAAGGTGGTTTCTTGTATCTCTTATTCTTTGCTATTTCTGATTCTAATTACTTATTATTCTGGTTTATTTCTATATTTAGTTGCATAATTAGAGAAGCTATCCATTTGAGGTATTATGCACTATAATGATAGCTTCAACAATTTATTTCTCTTATGAATATGTTTCATAATAAGAGAGAACATGTTTGGAATAAATCATGCAGGTTTTCTGTTGGTTGAGGCATATTCAACCAAGATAAAAATGGTATTAGGTGAATGTAAGATTCTCTATAGTATATTAAAGATTACCAAGTTACAAAACCATGCTTAACAAGAAGTTTTAGACTCATAAAAGGCAAAAAAGTGTTCATATCCTCCAACAAGTCATTCACAGGCAAAGAAGGCCAACTGGTTTTGCATTGGTTCATAGATGGGAGAGAGAACGTTGGACCAAGTGATACTAATAGTATGATGGTACCATTATTACATTAAAATTTCATGTGTGATTTTAGGTTTTAAGACTCCCAACTTTATAAGCAAACGCTAAGAGTGCAAGTGCCTCTAAAACCCTGCAAAATCCCACATGCTTTGTTTTCTCATTTTTGAAAGCATTAAGGAGATCATTGTTGGAAGAGAATATTTGGTTGAGATATTTTAGGGTATAATAAACCACCCTATACCATATTCAATCAAAATTTCAATGCAAACAATGATGAAACTTGTAGGTGCAGGTCTGAGGGGTATGAAGGTGCATATTGTGTACATTTGACATTTTTGGAGAGTTTTGAGTTCATGAAGAGCATAAAGCACATGGAAAAATGGAAATATATTTTATACATCCAAATAAGTGTATGATACACTCACAAATAATCTGATCAACTTGTTATATTATCCAAGATCACCCTTGGTGGGAGTTACAGGAAATAGACAAACTATCTCATGGTTTGCAAACTCATAATGGAGAGATATTGATGGGTTTATGTTATTCTCACTTATAAAATTATATAATAGAGACCATAAAACAACCCAAATAAAATATATCATGTCTCCAAAACCATTTATGCACATATTTAGGCAAGAGAAACACTCCAAAAATAAGAGTTTTGATGAAGTTTGAGCTTCAAATGTGTATGTATAGGCCTGCAGATTAGAATGGGTAAGAAAATGCAATTTATGGTTTGAATTTGAGATTGTGAGGTGAATTGTGTGTGTGTGTGTGTGTGTGTGTGTGTGTGTGTGTGTGTGTGTGTGTGTGTGTGTGTGTGTGTGTGTGTGTGTGTGTGTGTGTGTGTATGTATATATATGTGTGTATATATATGTATATATATATATATATATATACATATATATATATATATATATACACACACATATAGACATACACACACACAAAATTTGTTAGATTGTGGAGCTAAAAGCTTCACTGATGCAAACAGGGGAGGAGGTTGCTGAAGGTTGCTAAGTTGCAGAGCAACTGGCATCGATCTGATCAGCCGACATCGGTAGGATTGGTGAAGAGAAGCAACCGACGTTGGTCAGGGATCAGCTAGCATTGGTCACCTCCAGGCAGACAGGGACTGACATCGATTGCCTGTGCAGTTCAAAACTGCAAGTTTTACGGGCAGTTAGTTAATGAACCAAGTGTTTGCATGTCAAGAGCCAAATTTAGACTAGAAGCTACGGATCTAATTATTGTAATTAGATGTCTAATTATTGTTTGCATGAGATCTATTTAAGAGACTCATAGGCTGTATTGTAAGGTGTTCTAGTTTGAGTTGAGCAAAGTTAGCTCCTTCTGTGTTTGAGGTGAGCAAGGGTGTTCCTCCTAGTTCCACAGCAGTGCCAAGTGTGGGTGCTGGTTTTGGAGAATCAGTAGGATTCTTTAGGTGTGTAGGATCTTGGTCAGCAGGTGTGCATGGCTATATTAGGAGATCTACATGGTAAGATCATTGATTTGCAGGTGTATGTGTGTGCATGATCTAGGTTTGCAGGTGTGCAGAACCAGATTGATTTGCAGGTGTGCAAGATCAGGGAGGACATCAACACAACAGAGAGTAGGATCAGGTGGGATCTACTTGGAGTATAATGTGTACTTGATTAGAGAGCAAAGAGGAAGGCAAGGCAGTTCCTTCCATAAGTAAGATCATTTGAGGTGCAGGTTGTTACAGGTTCATGGGAGATCTACTTGGAGTACGTTGAGTACTTGTGGAGCACTGGTGTACTGGTAGTAGTGGATACTGACTAGTTGGAGGTGAACACCAACTCTATGTTTGAGTTGTGTGTTGGGACCGTAAGAGAGAGAGCTTTGAGGGAAGATTTACTATTTATGCCCTAGAGGTGTGGGAGCCCTAGAGGTGTGTAAGGAAGAAGAACTATGGCAATATTCTTTGTTGTATTTCCTTCTAGAAGAGTTTTAATACAAGTTGTGTATTGTCTCTCATATTTTGTGTTATTTCTGAATTCTAGTTACTTGCATATTCTGGTTAATTTCTGCATATTAAGTTGCTTGGTAATCAATTGTGTGCTTTCATTATTTCCCAACAAGTCGTATCAGAGCTAAGGTTGTAGGGAGCAGGTTTTGTGTTTGGTTATAGGTCACTCTCAGGGGTTTCTGATTGAGTGGGAGTAGAGCAATGGTACAAGAAAGTAAGCTAAGAATGGAGGAATTGAAAAGCACGAATGGTCACTTACGGTCCTATGGAAAAAAAGAGTAGGTAAAAGAAAATTGTTGGTTTGTGGAAGATCAGCATGAAGGAACTGAAGAAGCAGATGTTGCAAGTGATGTTGCACAAGATGCTCTAGGATGTTTCTTGGATAAAGTTGAATCTTGGTTAATAGATTGTATTGCCTCTTTCCATGCAACCCCAGGGAGAGGAGCTGGTGAGCCTTGTCAAAGAATTGGCAAAGGGGAAGTGAAGCTGAAATTGCAGGCGACCAACACATGGGTGTTGAAGGAGGTCATGCAAGTCCCAGTGTTGAAGATATGGCTAATTTCTTCAAAAAGTTGGGTGATGAGAGATGCACAAGAAATCTCATAGCGAATGCACTTGAATTAGCTGGTGGTAAGAAAACAAGTACTCTTTATCTACTTGTTTATATTACTGATTCTTCTTCTATTGCGAAGACGTGGCTTTTTAGGCTTGGTCACATGAGCAAGAAGGAGATGCATGTTCTTAAGTGGAAGACAGATGTGTTTGATAAACTTAAGAACTGGAAAGCCTTGGTGTTCTTGGAGGAGATGACGGATAGAGACTAGTGGATGGGGCTAGATACTTCTGAGCAGGGTAGTTTGGACATGGGTTTTGATTCAAAGGAGCTCACGGGTAAAAATTCATCACTCACAGGTGAACACAAGTACCGGTGTTAGTCAGGGGGAATCGGCGTCGAACAGACAAGTGCCGTGTCGGTCATGTGCAGATCGAAGCTAGTGATGTCAGGCAGGGTAAGATCGACATCGGTGAGAAGGATCAATGTCAGAAATAGGTAAGATCGATGTCGATTAGGAGGACCAACATCAGCAACAAGAGACACCAACATCAGTAGGGTCGGTAGTCAGGACAAGCGCATGGGAACCAACGTCGATCAGATGCAGACTATGTGGTGATCAAGGTCAGTCACTGTAATGGATTTTGGGTGGATAACAAGCTGTCAAAGAGTCTCAAATGCCCATATGGAGGACTGAAGGTGGTAAGTAAGCCTCAAATTTGTTGTTCCTCTTCTTTATACTAGTTGCTGACTGCAGAGCAGGAAGGATCCAGGAAACATTGGGAGCATGGCAAGAATATGATGCAGAACCAAGCGGGAGATTTGGTAGGGTTACCAGCAGATATGAAAGCATAGAGATGAATGGATACCTTAGTTAAAGAATAGAGAGAATGGACACGTGAGATGGAAGACCAGGTCATATGGTTTTGAGGAAGCTGTAGGACAGTGGTACAGGTTTGACAGGTGGATGACAAAGCATGGCTTTAGTCAATGTCAGGGTAACTATTGTGGTTTGTCTTACCAGGTGGATGATGGTCATGACATTATCCTATTACTATATGTGGATAGTATGCTAGATAGCAAGTTTGTACATACAGGGTTTTGCTGAGCTAAGGGTAAGGTTAGTTCAGTAGCATGTCATGAGAAATTTGGAGCAGCAAAATTCTTTGGCATGAGAGACATGGAAGATCATAGGTTGATTTTGTCTCCAGTGGGAGCTGATGTGAATCAGGTGTTGGGGAGGTTCAGGATGTAGAACTAGAGCACACTAAGGGCTGAACAGTTCAGTGTCCAAAATCACATGAGGTCTGGTATAGACCTGAGTTTGCCCAAGTAGTGGGTGCTGTCAGAAAGCTTGGAGCCGATCCGAGAAAGAAGCACTAGAGGGTAGTTCAATGGATTCTCAGGTATTTGAGAGGGACTAGTAGTAGGTCAACATGCTATGTAGGGTCAAGTTCTTTTCTACATGTGTTTGTAGATGCAGATGTGGCAGGTTACTTGGATGACAGGAGGTGCACCACAGGTTGTGTGGTGGGTGGTCTTCAAGATTGATCTTGAAGAGGGATACAAGCCAGGAAACAAATTAAATGAGGTACAGGTATAGGTACAGTGCAGCTATTTATCTCCAAGTGGGAGATTGTTAGGTTATGGAGTTAAAAGCTTCACTAATGCAAACAGGGGAGGAGGTTGCTGAAGGTTGCTGAGTTGTAGAGCAACCGACGTCGATCTGATCAGCCGATGTCGGCAGGATTAGTGAAGAGAAGCAACTGACGTCGGTCAGGGATCGGCTGGCATCGGTCACCTCCAGGCAGACAGGGACCGATGTCGGTCGCCTGTGCAGTTCAGAATTGCAAGTTTTATGGGCAGTTAGTTAATGAACCAAGTGTTTGCATGTCAAGAGCCAAATTTAGACTAAAAGCTATGGATCTAATTATTGTAATTAGATGTCTAATTATTGTTTACATGAGATCTATTTAAGAGACTCATAGGATGTATTGTAAGGTGTTCTAGTTTGAGTTGAAAAAAGTTAGCTCTTTTTGTGTGTGAGGTGAGCAAGGGTGTTCCTCCTAGTTCCACAACAGTGCCAAGTGTGGGTGCTAGTTTTAGAGAATCAACAGGATTCTTCAGGTGCGTAGGATCTTGGTCAGCAGGTGTGCATGGCTACATTAGGAGATCTACATGGTAAGATCATTGATCTGCAGGTGTATGTGTGTGCATGATCCAGGTTTGCAGGTGTGCAAAACCAGATTGATTTGCAGGTGTGCAAGATCAGGGAGGACAGCAACACAACAGAGAGCAGGATTAGGTGGGATCTACTTGGAGTACAGTGTGTACTCGATTAGAGAGCAAAGAGGAAGGCAAGGTAGTTCCTTCCATAAGTAAGATCATTTGAGGTGCAGGTTGTTGCAGGTTCATGGGAGATGTACTTGGAGTACGTTGAGTACTTGTGGAGTGCATGGAGCACTTATGGAGTGCGTGAAGCACTAGTGTACTGGCAGTAGTGGATACTGACTGGTTGGAGGTGAACACCAACTCTGTGTTTGAGTTGTGTGTTGGGACCGTAAGAGAGCGAGCTTTGAGGGAAGATTTATTGTTTATGCCCTAGAGGTGTGGGAGACTTAGAGGTGTGTAAGGAAGAAGAACTGTGGCAATCTTCTTTGTTGTATTTCCTTCTGAAAGAGTTTTAATACAAGTTGTGTATTGTCTCTCATATTCTGTGTTATTTCTGAATTCTAGTTACTTGTGTATTCTGGTTAATTTCTGCATATTAAGTTGCTTGGTAATCAATTGTGTGCTTCTGTTATTTCCCAACACAATTCACCTAACAATCTCAAATTCAAACCATAAATTGCATTTTCTTACCCATTCTAATATGTATATATATATATATATATATATATATATATATATGTATGTATGTATATATATATGTATGTATATATATATATATATGTATATATATATGTATATATATATATACATACACACACATACATATATATATGTGTGTGTGTGTGTATATATATATATATATATATATATATATATATATATATGTACATATATATATATGTATATATATATGTTTGTGTGTGTGTGTGTGTGTGTATATATATATAACATTGGGTAAGGTACCCTAAAGTGTGTATAGTCCTCAAGAGCCTTTGAAATGAGAAAAAGTCACCTAAAAAGAGACACCATGGCTAAAATTGTCAAGATGCTTACAAACCCTACACTCTTCACCAAATATTTGTAAATAGAAGATCAGTCAACAAAATAATTTGAAAATTCATGGAAGGTTTATTGAGGGTTTTTTCCAATTTCTCTAACTAGTTGCATATGCAAACTCACTTTGTGTTTCTACACATAGTTGACTGTGTTAAAACTGCCTATAGGCAATCATTTAGAAAAGCCTAGGAAAAGAGGACTAATTATGTTGGATTGACTCCTTGAGATATAAAATTCATAGAGTTGTGATTTTTCATTATATGATAATGTTATAATAATTAGTTAGGTGATCCATGTCTTCTGTAGATTATTTTGAACCAAGGCCTTATGGAGAAATTAGTAGGCCTATTAAATACATAAGAAGGCAATAGTGCTCTTGAGTTCAATCTTGGAAAAAAAATATGGGATTGGTTTCTTATCCCAATAAATGATCCAAACATATCTCCCAAACTCAAAATAAACTCATTAATTCCAATGACATGTTTACTTGAAGAATAAAAAATGCATATAGTGGTATGCAATCAGTTACCTAGAAATGACACCTACAACAAGGTATAATTTTGTGCAAAACATGAAGAGAATATGAAAAATTTGAGTGATATTTGAAGTGTGAGGAATATTTTGAGATGAAAATACCTTAAAATATATTTACGTAGTGTTTGGACTCATTGGAATGAGAATAAAACACTAAACATGGGTCATTTGTGTCAAAATAGTAAGACTACCAATTAACCTTCATCATGGATAAAACATGATTTAGGGATATTAAAGGGGTAAAATTTTTGGATTACAACATAAAAACATCATATGTAATATAATATACCTAAAATAGGTGTTTTTAATCAAATACAATCATATTTATGACCTTTTTTGCCCAAATAGCCCTATCGAGTGCACCTACATGCTTGCAGTGCTTAAAAAGGTAACTTTCTCAAGTGGGAGGACATTTGAGGAAATTCATGGGTCATAATGCACTTAGAGATGTTGAGGGGGTCTGTCTACTCCAACTTCATGATATTTATTCATCCATTTGGGGGATATCCTTTATGAATCATCGTTAATAAGATGAGGAGGTCAAAATTGCCTTTAAGAAGCCTAAAGGAACGTGATGAAGCCAATAGATCTTCTAAGTGACTCAAATGAATTTGATTGACCATGAAGACACCTGTATGATTTATAAACACATCATGGGAAACTATTAGAGTAATAATTTTCACATGTGGGTGGAAAGATGTAAAAAAATGCCCTAAAAGCTACTTTCTCAGGTCTATTTACCTATGTCTAAGTAAATATAGTATTTTTGACCAGTTGGGAATAAGATTCTCAAGCTTAGAGAGAGGTATAATGATCCCTCAACAATCATGTAGGAGATTCTGATGGTTTTTTATAGGTTTCAAGTTACTATCAAGCTAAGATAGTGACGGTTACCTTGCTTGCATAGAATAAACAAATTGTAGACTTTGTGGAGATCACTAAGGCAAGAGAAACACTCAAAACACCACTAAAGACATTTGATATCACTCTTTAAAGACTCTATAAGTCATAATCAATCCTATTACAATGGTTGTAGTCAGAGTGAAGGGCTTATGCATAGACAGTTGGTTGATGTTATGGAATGAGAGCTATCAAGGTAGTAATGAAATAAATGGTTGGAAAACCTATGTTTTCACCTCTAAAAAGCCTCAAGAGTAGTCTCAACGGCTAGTTTCCATCAAATATCTTCTCAATAGGTCTTATAATATTTGAACATGATCTTGAACAATTTTAAGGACCTAATGTATACATGTAACATAAATTTAGAGATCCTCAAGCAAAGCTATGTGGCACAAAGGTAAATAAAAGTTAGAAACTATGGAGAAAAAGAGTGTTACATAACAAGGAAGTTGAAGACTATGATGATACATTGAGCTATGCAAGAGGCTAAGGAGATCAAGTGTGACATTTGTCAAATAAGCAACTTGTAACTTCCCTTTAATAAATGAGTTTATAAATCCAAGGAGAGGGATTTAGTTTCAAGAAACATCAGGTCAGTCATGATGACATTCTATGCCATCTACCAAGAAAAACTATATAAAAACTTGGCCTAGAAAGTTGAAAACAAGAGGAAAACACATTCTTTGCAGACTTGATGTCAAAATAATTTTGTTTTGTAACTAGTTTTGTGCATGTGACATCCATCATGGACTCTTGATACATCATCCTTCTCTTCTCTACATTCTCATTTCTTCTATAAAATTGGCCTTGAATGGATGGCAATGGATCCTCCACTTACATATGGTGAAACCCTACTCCTTTTGTAAGCCTCTTATAGAAATAATAGATTCATTTTTGTCTTCTTATATGACTATGTTTAGTGTGTTTTCATGAGTAGTTGATCGAATCAAGGGATGAACTAGTTATCCTTGATTTGTTGTCCTATTTGCTCACCTATATGCAATTCAAACTCTCTCTTGCAAGTTGTAGTTAGTGCCATAATGGATTCATTCATTGGTCATTAGTGGAGACATTTCTCCCTCTTGGTTATGCATTGGATTCAAAGCCTTTCTACAAAATACTTATGCAAGAAGATAAGATTAGGAGTTGTGTAGTATGAATTAAATCTTGTTCTTCATTAGTGCACCTACAAATGAGTGATAGTGATCAAGACTTTTGTTTCATCACCCCCTTTATTTTCATATTTTCTCTCTCTTTTCCTTGTAGATGAATAGGTTAGTATTAGTTTTAGGTGTTGTATCAAGAGAGAAATCCCTCTTTGGAGGTTCTCTGTAGCCATAGGTCACCCATAGCCTTAGATAGATCCCATTGTGACAATTGGGTGAAGAGGCCCATGAAACAAGCCTTTTTAAGGGTGTAACTCAAAGTGACAATAATTTTTGGCACACCTAGTGGGAGTATTTTCAAATGAACCCATTTGTTTAAGGATTGTTGATGTTGTCCTTCAATACTTTGGAGGCATTTCTACAAGCATCAATGGTAATTCCAAGTTATACACAACTAGTTTGAGTAGTCCAAGTGCCTAAAAAACATTAATTGGTATGTATTTCAATCCTTTATTTTGTGAAAATGCTTATTTTTGTACTTTCATATCCTTCATATCAAGATGAGAATCTTTATGGCTTCACCTTAAGTACCCTTAGACCAAAAATGTATTAGTCTTCTCATGACACTTACCTCCCTCCCACCCCTGCTCATATTCCTTCCAATCAACCTAAAAAAAGTGTCTAAGAGATGAAATTTGACTTTGAGAGATAATGTATGGAGAGTGATAGGGAAAGAGAGTACCATAGGCATCAAAAAGAGATTGCTTATCAGGACTATATACATCATAAAGATGTAGAGTCATCGAAAAGACATAATGAGGCTACAAGAAAATAAGTACAACAACTACCTATGAGAGTATAAAGAGTTGAATCTAAAATTCCAAGTTGGAAGCAAGAAAGACCTCTTATTCCTAGTTTTAGATAAGGTCCTCTAAAAGAATCCACTTTCTTCAAGATTCCAAGTCTTAGGACTCCTAATCCTATACAAGATCCACATATTCTTCCTCAAGTCCCTCAAACTCCTCAACCAAGGAAGTTTTCAAGATTCTTACTCACTCCTCATGTATCAATCCAAAGTCAAGAGAAGGAGAAGTTTTAGAAGCTAAACCAAGGAAGTTTATAGGTTTTTTGAGACCCTCATCCACTCCTGAAGTTAAAGTTGTTCATCAAGACGAAAGCATATTAGATTTTAATAGGGTGATTGCTAAATGGAAGGAAGAGAATAAATAAACTTTGGAACAAGCCTATTTCCATCATACTAAAGACCCCCTAAATGAGTTTATTACCTACAATTTGACAATTTGGAAGAGTGATTATTCTTCCCCAAAGCCCATTCAAGAGCATCCCATCATACACTATATTCCTATTCCACCAAATGAGACTTCTTTCCCTCCCACCATCTCCCTTTTCAAAGGAGGACCTATTGTATGGAAGGCTAAAGAATAAAGTTTGTCAAGAGAGGATGATGAAGTCATTACCACATGGAAACCTTCTTAGACCAAGTACCCTAGTTATAAAATGCCCATTCTTTGTGCTATTGAAATGAAAGAAGACCTTGTTGTAGTCCTTGAGGAACAAAATCAAGTTGTAGCTACAAATAAGCCTCAAGAAGGCTATGAATAAGAAGATTTTTCAAGAGCATGTGATGAATAAATATTCATTGGCAGTCATCATTGTAAAATCGGATTATTTTTGGGGCAGAGAGAAGGAAATCAATCTTTTGAACACATTCTTTATGAAGAAGAAGCTAAGCTTGAATCAAGGGGTATAAATTCACATGGTCAATAAGAGGCTATTCAAAGCAATACTTGTTTGCATGAGGAATTCCATATGGTTTTAGACCTAATGGAGCATGATAAACACAATGAGAATGTTTGGCTTCAAGAAAAAGACACCAATTTGTTTAAAGAGCTACCAATTGGTGTGGTGGAAGGAGAGTTTAAGATTGAATAAGGAGCAGACTTTAGTTCCTCCATTCTTACTGAAAACACCTCCATAATATTTCTTATGGAATCAAAAGAAGATTTAAATGAGTCACAAACAAGTGAAGTACAACTACAAGACTTATTTGAATTCCTAGAAGTAGGTTATATGCTTTTGCAAGGAGACTACAATTTGAATTTAATTAAGAAGGGTAGTCCTCTAAACATGGCATCCCAATAGTCTAGTTCATTTGATGTGGATTTGTTTGATGTTCTCAAATTTGGTTATCATCTTCTTGACCAGTTTGCAAAGGTTGAAAGATATGACTTTTTCCCAAATGAAGAAGAAGAAGACTAGGTGTGTTACATCTTGATTTATCACCAAGCAAACTTGTTAGATTATCTATAGATATCTACAGCTAAAAATTTTAGATTTGGTCATATTTTTGACAAAGCTTGAGATTTATGCTATTATGGGATAATAGAATGTTTCTTAGTTAGATAATGATACATGATTGCTTACTATGAATTGGATTAATGTATGCATTTACATTTTAAGCATATTAATGCATTATTTCAATTATATTATTAATCCAACTATAAAGAGCATCATTGGAGATGGTGATGTAGATATAGACATCGAAAGTCCAAAGAGAGATAACAAAACCCTACACACACCACAATAGTTAGTCATGGTATAAAATACATTTAAAAATGATTATTTTTGCTATTTGTTTAAATTGTTATTTTCTATAATTGTCTAAGTAGGTAAATTATAGAAATAAATTCTTTTGTGTGCTTATCTTAATGTGTCATTAATACACGTAGAGGTAAATTTAATAAAGGTAAAATTAAATATGAATTATTATTTATGATTTTATCATTAAATTTATTAAATGTAATTAAATTCTAAATTAATTTAATGTGAAATTAGGAATTTCAGATTAAAAAAAGAATATTGTTTTAAAAAATGGAAAAAACATTAAAATTAGAAACAAAATAGAGAAATAAATCAAAAATCTAGAAAAAGAAAAATAAAAATAAAAATTAGAGGTCTTAAAATTAGTAAAAATAAAAAAAATAAAGGAAAAAGAAAAAGAAAAAAGAAAACGAAGTCAAAAATCTGCTTTAAAAAGCTAGCACCTATTTTTTATTTAAGAGAAAAAAATAAAGGAGAATTTTGACAGTTTTATGTATTTGGGAAGAAAAAGGAAAGGGCACAATATTGAGTAGGAGAAGCAAAAAAGATCAACATGCAAATTTATAGGTAGGTGATGTCTTTAAGTTCATATTTAGTTGATTTTAGTATATGCATGATAAGATTAAATCTTGTATATCAATTAAATCTTGTATTTTTATGGTTGATAATTAGCTTAAAGAACAAAGTTTATATTGTGAGACATTTTTAACATTCTACACAAAATATATACTATATATAAGTATATAATAAAACAATGATATATATAAACTCAATAGAATATAAGAATGTTATTAAATGCTAAGGGTCTTCAATAAAATCACCATAATATTATAATAAAATGCCCAGTTCATGGTATAATTACTATGTTTCTTTTAGGAAGTAGTTGGATTAAATTGGATCACCCAGCGCTTGATGATAGCCAGTTATCATATTGTAACACCCAACCAAAAATACCATGTTGAGTTTATAACTAAAATCCACTGGAAATTTATAACTGGTCGTTGAGTTATTATAACTTGTTCAATTCGCTTCCCAACTTGTGTAATTAAATAAATATTGTTGCTTATTTTTATTCCATCCGTAAAAAACAATGGCGTTGAGTTTTTAAGAACAAATTTATGTTGAGTAAAATTCACGGGCTATGGGTATGGCGTTGCCCCATACACCTAATTAACCAGCTGAAACTTCAATAAATGTTTACCTCTTCTTAATAGAGAGCCAGCAGAAGATTAAAACACCATTTGGTGATACAAGTATTCTCATACCCAAAAAAAAAAAAATGATAATAAAATAAACCATGAAAATTATATTATAGTTTACAACCTTTGTAAGTCAAAAGTAATAAAAAGGGCGATTTAGACTGTTTAATAAAGTCTAAAAGATAAGGCTATAAGGAATGGATATAATGTTTAACTCAGCCAACACTTGTATAATTACCTTCATGTAGGTAGGTAGGTGTCTTAAGTTTATAACTGTAGGCGTTATATGGTCCATCCAGCAAATGATTACATCAATTCACTCAGCATTTGAATTATGCTTTTAAAAACTATTTTAGCATGCTTGGATTGGCTATTTTCCTTTACAACATAATTTATGACTTACCCTCTAACACTAGTGTATTCTATTTAACTTCTATTGTGGTGATTCTAAATTGGGTGATTATTTTGTTTAATCCAACTTGTCAATAGGGAGTCACTCTATTTTTATTTGAGCTAGCCAAGATGAGTATCCTGGGTAATTATAAATATATTTACTTTTCATTATGATGAGTAGGAAAATATTATAAGCCAAGCCATGTTAAAATGGTGACGATGGATTAACATTTAGATAAGTATTCAATGACAATTGAATCGCTAGAATTTTTAATTATGAGATTTCAAGAGTATACTATGGTTTGGCTAAGTATTAAAATGTTTCTTTCATATAAGCTTTGAGCCATTAGTTAAAAATGGATAAACCGTGTTTAGCTAATAAAACTACATCATCAGCAATTATTACCTTGTGGTATATAAGAGGTATATAGGCATCAATAAATGTTAATAGAATTTTTATAGAAGAAATTTATAATTATCCATTTTTTGTAGCGAGTTTGGGATGGGATTCTCTTAGTTTGATTTATGTAGAGAACAAGGGTTAAAATCTGGTTTTTAATATAAAATTTTCCAATTTTGTAATAAATTTTCATTATATTTACAATGAGATTAATTTTATAATCACTCGGTGGGTATAAGTTATGAAATTTGTGACTATTGTATGGGAGTGGTAATACAAGACCAGATCTTAGCCCTTGTTGCGTAGTTAACCATCGCAGTGGTAATTCCTAAACATAAACAATGTGTATGTGGAGTTGAACGGTTAAAACCTAGCTACCTCTATCATGGGTTAAAACTTGTGGAACTTTTAGATTCCTTTTCATGTGGAAACTGACACGTAGAATGTGTCATTGTGTTAAGTTACGTGTTTATGACTTTTAGCATAATTAGAAATTTGGGGGTAGATTTCCATAGTTATTATTCTTGGGTGAAATGATAACTAGAAATTGAAAGGATTGATTAAAGTTAGTTTAGCAAAGTGATTGCTTATAAACTCCTAAATACAAGCTCATTGTTAAAATGGACTTATTGTGTTTCAAAAAATAAATTTTTGGGTGTACTAGTTGTTGTATGTAATGTGTTTTTCCATGTATTTATGACTACTTCATTATCTTGGTTTCAAGGCTTAGTAGTTTTGATTTAAAACATTAAATCATGGTTTAGAAAGTACATAGCATTTGAGTACCTACATGTGGTATCAGAGATGTGGCTCAAACTCTAGGACCTAATAAGTCCATTAGCATTTTTGTGTCTTTTTGTTCATCAGTGTGAACCTAGCGACATAAAGTATTGTACTAGTAATTTAGATTTGTGGTGTCTTAGTGCGGAACCATGAAAACTATGATTGGAGTTTTGAGACTTGATATATTCTCCTATATAGATTAGTGACTTTTGTGAGTATGTGACATTCATAAAATATGTGTGGAGCTCTAATACCCTCTTATAATTTTTATAAGATTGGCTTATTGAATGTCCCAATGGTGAATGTCCTTTACTGATTACCAAGTCACCTTTGTCTTTATGTTTTATGTTGTGAGTGTTTAATAAGCACGAGATGATTGCCACATAAATTTATGTATTTTAGTTTTTGTGTCTTTTATTTACTAATATTTGGAGTGTGTTATGAACCCATGATATCTCTTCTCTTTAATTTATTATTTTAGTAGTTACTATAGATGCATATGCTTTGTAAGTCATCCTGTTAACATGTTATTTTATCCCACATTCATGGGAAGTAGTAGTTGCTTAGATTAGAATTCATATATAAGAAAGTGTTGAGGTCAATGAAGGCATCCACGAGTTATTTGTATTGAGCTTGCTCAAAGGAGCTTGCCCCCTTGAAGTGGTATGCAATCAATATAATCCATTCAGTGCTTCTGCTCATTTTATAATTCTATTATTTTGTGCATTTTTATTGACTTGTTGTAGGATGATCCTCTCATCTGGTATCAGAGCGCTTTCCAGGGCCACAATTTTTTTCCTTCAAAAAGTCTTCACTCTATTCTTCTACATAATTCCTTTAATTTTTTTCATAAATAACTCTATTCTGTTACATAATTTATTTAAGTATTTTTCTATAGCACAATAATCTGTTTTAGATCAGGGTAAAAACTTGAGCGCATAACTATGGAAAGTGTTTGGGTGAAAGACCTAAAAATCATCATGAGGAGTACCATACGAAACCTAAAGTAGCTAGCCCATTGAGAGGACATGCAAGCGAAATGGGAAATGGCCCCTTCCCAATTGAGTAGTTCCCTTCCATGAGAAAAACTAAGAGCTATTGCTAAGAGATAAATCAATGGCCAAATTTTTTTTGGAGAGCAATACTTGCTTAGACAGCATTGGTGGCTAGAGTAATATTTTAAAAACCCTTAGGTAGCCATTGAAACTTGGGGTCCCTTTCTATCAGCTTCAGAATATTTCTAGCAGACATAGTATCCACAGACTATCAGAGGACTTGTAGGTAGATATTTGATAGAAACTAGAATACACAAACCATCCACAGAGTATCAGTAGACTCTCAAAGGATTTATCACCAAACAAAAAATAGAAAAAAAAAATGTTATTTGAGTCATGGTAGTAACCTGAATAGGAGAAAACAAATGGAAGATGAAATTGCTACCCTCAAGACCCACATCAAAGATATTGATGAAAAAATTCATAGTCTCAGTCTTCAACATACCACCATGAATAACAAATGATAACTAGAGTCTTCTTTAGACACTGGGTTTTCTTCTTCCAACAATTATCATGGGTTGAAGCTTAATTTTCCTCGATTCAATGGTGTAGATCCAATTGAATGGATTGATTAGGCAGAATAATATTTTAGTTTGCATAATACTTTTGATGCCAACAAGGTTTTTCTTGCATCCTTTCACTTAGAACTTGAAGCCCTTCAATGGTATCATTGGTATACTAAGGCTCATGATGAACCCATATGGACCAATTTTTGCACCCTCATTTTGTAATGGTTTGGCCCTATTGCTTTTGATGACTTCACTAGAGAACTCACTAAACTTTGCCAAATAGGAACCATGAGAGAATATCAAATAGAATTTGAAAAACTAGTAATCACATAGAAGGATTGTCTAATGAATTATTTAAGAGTTGCTTTGTCAATGGATTGAAGGATGCAATTTGATTTAAGGCCAAATTTTTTTAGCCCAACACGATGATACAAGCCTTAAGGTTGGATAAGTTGGTAGAGGATAAGATCATAGCTTAACAGTGATTCAACTCTAATTTTTCTCCATTAAAAAATATAGCTCCACAATGATCTCAAACAATGCTATCCCTTAGAACCACTCGTATCAAACACTTGACTGAATTAGAGATGCAAGCCCTTAGATAAAAAGGACTATGTTATAATTGTGATGATAAATTCACTTGAGGACATTGATGTGCCAAACGGAATCTCTACCTATTAGATATAGACTCTCTACCCAAAACTAAATATTGGGAAGATGTTTAGGATATAATAGATGGTCCAAAAGAAGCTCAACCGATTGTGGAACCTGCTTCTCAAGAAGACCAACCAAAATCTCTTTCCATGCCTTAGTAGGAGTCACTACCCCATAAACCATGTGGGTTAGGGGTTACTTCAAGAATCTCCCTCTCACAATACTCATTGATTCAGGTAGCACTCATAACTTCATTGACCCTCAAATCACCAAATAGGCCAATTATTTCATCCATCCTTACTCCAACTCTGAAGTCATGATTATCAATGGGGGACTATTACCTTGCAAAGAGAAGTGTCACAATATGCATATCTATATTAGATATTATAACTTTCACTCCAACATGTTTGCCTTGCCCTTAGGTGGATGTGATCTTATTTTGGGAAACCAGTGGTTATGCACACTTGGACCCATCTTATGGGGTTTTATTGAATTTTGGATGTAGTTTTTAGACAATGGGTAAAACCACACATTAAAAGGATTACAACTAGGATCTCTGAACATCATAATTTCACATCACATGAAAAATATTCTTAAGAATAATTCACATAACATCATTGCCTAGCTCTATTCCATTCAAATGCAACCATCAACAGTCTCCATTACTCCTTTTTATCTACAAACCATTCTACATAGATATGCACATGTCTTTGCCAAAATAGTGGGATTGCCACCTTCTTGGCTAGAGTACCACCATATTCATCTCTTTCCTGGAAGTGTTCTTCCTAAAATCATGTCTTATCACTACTCATTTCATCAAAATACATAGATTGAGATGCTCATTCGAGACTTACTAAAGCAAGGCATTATTTGCTCCAGTACCAGCCCATATTCTTCCCCACTTCTCCTTGTCTAGAAAAAAGATGGGTCATGACATCTTTGAATTGATTTTCATGCACTTAATCACCTCACAATCAAAAATAATTTCCTGATCCTTATTATTGATGAGCTTCATAGCACTCTATTTTCTTCCAACTTGGATCCCCACTCTGGATATCACTAGATCTGGCTTCATGAGGATGATATCCCTAACATAGATTTTTGCATGCATGATGGCCACTATGAGTTTTTGGTCATGCCCTTTGGCCTCACTAATGCTCCTTCAACATTCCATGCATTGATGAATAAAATATTTCATCCATACCTATGAAAATTCATTCTAGTCTTCTTCGATGATATCCTCATCTATAGTAAAACATGGTTTGAGCATCTCTGACATCTGGAGCTCACACTACAACTTATCTATGACCATCATATTTGTGAAAAATAGTCCAAATTCAATTTTGGCTAGGATGAAGTGGAGTATCTTGAGCATATTATTTCATCCCAAGGGGTTCAAGTAGAACCTATAAAAATAGCTACCATGACAAATTAGCCACATCCTCAAACACTCAAAAGCCTCCATGGTTTTTCGGGTTGACTGGATACTATCACAAGTTTTCAAGGATTACAAGAAGATTATAACTCTACTAATAGTTATGTTGAAAAAATATGCTTTGACTTAGACACAAGTTACTGAGTGTGCATTTTAAGAATTGAAACAAGATATGTGTACTACACCTGTTGTAGATATGCCAAATTTTTCCAAGACCTTCACTATTGAGAGTGATGCTTGCAGTAATGGGATTGGTGTTGCTCTCTTCCAAGAAGGATGACCCATTGTATTCAGCAACAAATCCCTTTTTGGCAATAATTTAGTGATTTCTACTTATGAGAAGGAAATGATGGCCATTTTACATGCAGTACAAAAGTGGTGGCCATACTAGGAAATCATTTTTGCATCAAAAATGATCACCAGAGTCTGAAATATTTCCTAGAATAGATCTTTACCCTATCATAACAGAAATGGCTTAGCACAATCATGGGTTATGACTATGAGATCACTTATAATAAGGGTAATGACAATATTGTGGCTAATGATCTATCTCACACATTTGTGGATCAAGCTTCCCTTTTAGCTATTTCTATGCCTATTCTGAATTGGTTGTATGTTGTATAGCAAGGGTATGTCAATGACTCCTCATTATCTCAAATCATTTAATATTTGGCCACTAACCCCTTGGCTATACTGTATTATTCTTGGGATGGTGCTTCTCTACAATATAAGGGTTTTATGGTGCTTCCCCAAAGCATAGATCTTTAGCAGACTATATTATATGAGCTCCATTCTTCTCCATCTGTAGGGCACTCAGAGTTTCTCAAAACTTATGAGCATGTATGATGCAACTTATTTTGGAAGGGAATGAAAAAGTTAATTCAATAGATGGTGGCTAAATGTGATACCTGCCAATGCAACAAGGGTGAAACAACACTCATCCTTAGGTTGCTCAAAACCTTTCCCATCCCTACAAGAATTTGGATAGATATTTGTATGGATTTCATTGAGGGGATTCCTAAATCTAGAGGGAAAATGATAATCTTTGTTGTGGTTGATCTTCTCTCAAAATATAGTCATTTTGTGCCCTTAGGCATCCCTATACTACCTCCAGAGTTGCACAAATTTTCTTGGACTAGATTTTCTATCTTCATGGTATTCCTTCATCCATTGGCTCAGATCATGATGCAACCTTCACCATCCATTTTTGGATATAACTATTTCAACTTACTGACACCCAACAGAAGATGAGTTCTGGGTATCATCTATAAATGGATGGCTAGACTAAAATTGTTAACAAATGCTTGAAAAAGTTACTCCATTACTTCACCTCAAAACAATAACATCAATGGTTAAAGTGGCTCCCTCTCACTAAATGGTGGTACAATACCTCCTAACACACTTCAACAAAAATGAGTCCATATGAAGCAGTCTATGGTCAAGTACCTCTAGTTCTCCTTCTATATACCCTCAATAGTTCATCAATTTAAGCGGTTGACATGAGTCTTTAAACTCAAGATCAGATCCGTAGTACCCTATGGGATAATATTTATATGGCACAAAATTGAATGAAACAATAGGTAGATCAACACCATTTCAAGTGCACTTTTTGATTAGGTAAAATGGGTTTTCTTTTTCCACAGCCCTACAAGCAATCCTCCCTAGAACTCAAAGGGAATTATAAGATAGCTCCCAAGTTCTATAGGCCCTATAAGGTTCTTTGAAAAATTGGGTCGGTTGTTTATAAGTTGGAGCTCCCACCTTCTTCCCAAGTTCACTCTGTATTTCATGTCTTTTCTTTAAAGATAGTTCTTGGCACAAACATCAGAGTGTAGACTATTTTACCAAAACTTGATAAAGAAGGATCCATTCTTCTTGAGCCAAAGTCAATCCTAGACAGGTGCACTTGCCAACTTCACTCTCTCTCCATCACCAAGGTTTTAATTCAGTAGCACAAAATGCAATATGAGGATTCAACATGGGAACCACTATTTCAGATTCAACACCACTTACCACATATGAAGCTTTGAGGACAATGCTTTTTCTAAGAGGGAAGGGATGTTATGAACCCATGTTATCTCTTCTCTTTACTTTGTTAGCTTATTAGTTTCTATGGATGCATATGCTTTGTAAGTCATCCCGTAAGCATTTTGTTTTATCCCACATTTATGGGAAATAGTAGTTGCTTAGATTAGAATTCATATGTAAGTGTTGAGGCCACTGAAATCATCCATAAATTATTTGTATTAAGCTTGCTCAAAGGAGGTTTCCCCCTCAAAGTGACATGCAATCCATATAATCCATTCAGTGCATCTACTCATTTTATAATTATGTTATTTTATGCATTTTTATTGACTTGTTGCAGGAGGATCCTCTCAGAGTGGAAAAGTTTGTAAGATCAATTTTGGTTTTGGTACCACCTAGTGTGGTGGGAATTTTCTTGCAGTAGAGTGATGTCATTTTGGTTCAAAGTTCATATGTCTTAGGAGCTTGCTTATGGTTGGCACCCTTTAAGTTATGTGGTTTAAGAAGAAGTGTCATCTCCCTTAGTTATTTTAGAGATGCGTCATTATTATCTCATTCTCCTTTCACGTCATTATGATTCTATTGAAAAGAATCTTATTTGCATGTTGTTGATTTAAATGTTCCCTTAAATGATAATTTGTTTTTGTATGTTGCTTGACCTTACTCCCTTGAAGTTGGTAGGAGAGTGTTTTCTACTCTTGTTGAGAGAGAAATTGTTATAATGGATGGATGGATACATCTTTGTGATTAGTAATTTATTCTTTTAGTTGAGGAAATAGATTGTGAAACTATACTTACATATTTGGTAAGTAGATAGTGTTTTGGTAACATTGAGTTATGATATTTATCTTTTTACCTTGTGGAGGTACATAGGAGTTTTGAGATGATAGTTCTCTATTTTTCACTTATGAATCTTTAGAGTCACTATTTTATCTAATTTGCAATTTTAAAACCACGTGGGGTGGCAAACCTTGGAACTATATACTAAATTCTAAGATTAAGAATTATAAGTTGATTATAATTATTATGTTATTATTCACCCTTGACTAGATTGATATTATTCTCTTTTAGCTTAAAGCATTTTGTATAGAAGAGATATTTTATTTCACCTTTTTCTAGAAGCAAGTAGGGTATAGGATGTGTGAAACATCTTGTCAATATAGGGGTTAAGATAAGCTGTTAATTTATTGCATTCTATCCAAGCAAATAGGGAGATATGTCTCGATTGTTCCTTTATAAGGTTAAAAGGATGGTTTGATCCTTGACCTATGTATGTCAGGTAATTTTAACATTATTTTCTCTTAACCATGGATATAACGTTATAGGTTAAGATGGAAATTACGATGCTAGTTATGTTTAGCTAGTGATAACTTAATATAATTACGGATTGATTGTATGATTTCTCTTGAATGTATAGTGATACATTTGGAATTATTTAGCATGTACTATTGCTTTTATTATCTATTAGTATAGATTTGTGGTTCATTAAGCCTTGTATAATTTTTGGAGATCATTAGGTCATGGATACCTGAGGGAAGAGTGGTGAATTAGGAATGTGAGTTCTAAGTGATAGCATGGTATCCTTCTTAGCCTCACATTGACTCGATTGTTCCTAAGTTGGATCCAATAGATGGACTTATCAAATCTGGGATTTGACAGGTGGAACTTGTAAAATTTAGTCATATGGCCATACACATGTATACTATAGATGGGTATTCCATGATTTTGTATACATAGGAAATGTAATTTATATTTCTAATTTTTATTCATCATCATACTTGTCAGGAGCTCCATAAAGTAGTGAAAATATTAACATATTATACTTATCAAGAGCTACATGAGGTAGTGATAGTATTAAATTAATTCACATCAATCTTGCTAGGATCCCTAAATACTTTTCTTTGGATTGAGAAAAACACTCTATAGATTAGAGAGATGTGTAGGGGGAATGGAAGATTTTGTAGAACTCTCCTTAGTCATTTATTTTAACTTGTATGATGATCTTATGTGCTCTTAAGAAGTCAGTGAAACTTTCACTAAGATATGTGGCAGCCTTCAAGGTAATAGAAGTGGTTAGTCCTATGGTAAATAGACTTGTCTTGATGGTTCTAAACCCAAAATGGTTAGGATGAGAACAAACCTTGTTTGCATAATAGTGAAATGTCATAGAGTAGAGTCTTGTGGGACTAATACTCTGGCAATAATGCAACTTGAGGGCTATTTATTTGCTTAATTAGATATCGTATATCATGTTATTACTTTGATAAATATTGTTTTAATTCAAAACTTATGTTTGAGTAAGAGTCATCGAGGATGATGACTAAATTTAGGGGGGAAGGATGTTACATCTTGATTCCTCACAAAACAAACTTGATTGATTATCCATGAATATCTATAGCTAACAAATTTACATTTGTTTATATTTTTGACAAAGCATGAGGAAAGTATTAATGTCACCTTATTTTTCAATCAAGATGAGCAAGTTTAAGATGTCATGGCATCAGTTAAAGACATTGCAGCAATTGTCTTACAAAGCCAAAGTCCTAACTAAGAATGAGCTAAGTGAAGATCAAGAAGGTGTTAATGACATGTGGTAGCAATTCCTTGAGCTTGCTTAAGATTTTGAGACTCTTTGCAAGCCTACCTCTCTTTGTGAAGGTTTTGATGAAGTGGTTTCCAAGGTTGGAAAGCCTATCTAAGAAGATGTTGATCAATACATATCTCAAGAATATCCTGATGAAGATAGATATCCATTTTTGGAGGTCCTTGAATAGCTTGAACAACTTGCACTATTTGACAAGCCAAATGAAGTATCTCAAGGTGTAATGGAAAGTCAATATCATGGTTATAGTGAGTCATTAAAATCTCAAGTTACAACTATTCATAAGAATCAATGTGTAATCACATTGGAGGGCCTTCTCATCGGTGAAAAGTAGCATGAAGTGAGCATTAGACATCAAGAAGAGTTTATCTATATTGGGGATATGTTTTATTCACTACACATCCCACTCTCTACAAAAACTTTAGTGTGCACCCTTGTGATGGATGCATCTAAGTACCAAGGTATGAAGGTTAAGCACAAAGCCGATACACACTCAAGCACTAGTATCTAGAGTGCATAAGTTGACATAGGTGTAGATAGCGCACATGGGTCAATCTAACCATGAGAATCATAAAAGGCATGCACCTTCCTTTTATGTAGACTCTTAGCATGGAAAAATGACATGTCCAAATCTAAAATAAGTCTACATGACTCTATGTCAAAAAATGAATCTAGGTGGGTTGTCAGATGTTAATCATATGTAAAGGAGGTAGCTAGGCCTAATTGAGCATCTGGCAGAGCCATGTTAGAATAAAATTAAATATAAGGGTGGCTATTAGGTTGTCAAAGCATGGACATGTGATCTCTTTTGATAAAGATCTCAATTGCTTCTCTCATCAACATTTAATGATTGTAACTACCCTGATAGTGGGTAAGATTTTAATCAATGACCCATGGGCCTCTCATTACCTTTAAATTTCATTATAAAAGGATAAAAAAATTTAGGCGATCTCACATTGCCAAAATTTGCCCTTCAAGAGCACTTTTGTTGGTTGAACCTTGCATGTTAATGAGAATTAAGTTTACCTCCCTCTATTCTTATTACACTATATGTGTTATTTATGTTTGTTGATCTTTGTCTATGTGTAACATTTTCCCCTCTCATCATTGTCCATTCCCAACACCTATATGTGGAACTTGGAACTCACAGGTCATAATCTGTGCAAAAACGAGTATGTGTAGACATTATTTGTGGATCATTCATTGTCCCTCTCAGTATTATGCTAAATTCCCTCGACTCCATATGAAATACTTATGATTTTGGGGTTTCCTTGGTGGAGTCTATGTGATAATGTCTTTTTCTCAAATATTTTTAGTGTGTCCATGATAGTAGGAGAGCTTGCTCAATTTTTAGTGTATAACCTTTTATTTTTGAGAAAATTCTTACCTTATCCATCCCTTTTCCCTCAAGATCTTAGGTTTAGATTAGCAGTAAATTTACCTTTCTGCTCTTTAGGTCAATGCATTGGTCCTTAACTAGGTGCACTTAGAATAGAAAGAATCTAACCTACTCAAGAGGTTCATCCCAAGGAGTGCAAGGGTCCCACACCTTGGGGACATTCCCATCATTGTGATAAGACAATCAATGCTCTACACAAGCAGGTAAATGATAACACTTCCATGTCTAGTGCCAAATACTTTCATACCCTACAAAGGTATTCATGATTTTTGCCCTACCATAAAACCTCCTGCACCGTAGGTCATCCATGGGTGCACATTTCAAATGACAATAGTTTATGGCATGCCTGGTGGGACTTAGTTTGATGAGATTTACATTATCCATTGAAGGATTTTGGTGTGTTAATAAGTGTATCTTGCCATCCAGGGTAGTTTTTTTAGCACCATGGTGACTCTAAAGATCAAATCTACTAGTTTAAGTAGTATGAATGCTTAAATATGTCTTTCCACCCCTATTCCATGAAAATGCTATTGTCACACCTTCCCATTTCTCATATCAAGCTCATGAGAGTGCATGTAGTTTCCACCTAGTTTGGCCTAGAGTAGTAGGGTATTACCCTTATCATAATGTTTACCCCCCTCTCACCCTAGTTCATCCTTTTTGGTAGCCTATTCACACATACAACTAACATCAAGAAGGCTAGCTTGTTCCTAATATGCATTACTACCCTCATCATCAACCCCAAAAGACCATCAAAAATATATGTCTGGATTTATAGAGATAATTAAGGGAAATTGAAAGAGAGTAGGGGTATAGTAGGCAACATGAATAAATTTTGTATCAAGATTAGACATAGTATCAGGAGGTGATGAGACAACATAGATATGAAGAAGAATGCTTATCTAGATAGGTCACATATAGAGAAGAACATATAAATCAGTTGATTCTATAAATACAATGAATTTAATTGCATCCAACCACCTCCACTCCGTCATTTCTTAGCTTTAAGCAAGCTCCCCCAGTGTTCACAGGCTAGCCTATGAGATAGGGAGCTTTTGTGCCCAAAGTCCCTAGCTTCATGCAAGATGAATCCTTTGTGCTTTCAGGTAAACCCCTTGATTTCAAGGTTTCAAGTTTTAGAGGCCCCTCTTTCTTGAAACAAACTACATCTATCCCTACCAAAAAACCCAAGCGTAGTCATGGTAGCTTTCTTGGGCCATGCACCCCAACTTCACAATGCCCAACCTTGTGAAACCTCCTTCTATGCCATCCAAAATCTTCTGCCTTCCCATCATATCCCTATTCAAAAGAGGACCAGTTGTGTAGAGCACATATGAAGCCCACTCAAAATAAGAGCAAGGTGCCTCAAGCAAAGAAGAGGAGGGTACCTCAAGCAAAGAAGAGAAGATAATCATTGGTAGTCCCTTCTATGCTGACATACTAGAAAGATCAATCCTGATGTGAGAAGAAGATAGATACAATCAAATGGAGAAACAGGTTGGTGAGCAAACAAACAAAGTGGTGGTAGAAGGGGAAGATCTTAATGAGGAAGGGTCAATATGCACCACTCCAGAATGCATTAAAAGCCCAAGCCAGACTCCTCTTGGGTAAATGAGCTACTATTTGATGCTATGGAAGAGGACCTTGAAGAAGAATCAAACCTTCAAGAGGATTACACACTTAAAGAGAATGAACTTGATCACCTCAAGGTTAGCCTATAGGCACAATTACAAGCACAAGATGAAGACTCTTTTTGGGATGAGCTAGAGGAATTTTGCTTGAGTTTGAATGATAAACTAGCATCTTCTCTGGAGTAGACCCATGACCAATTCTATGCTAACTACCAATTTAATTTGCATACTACTAAAAGATAGGGTGTGCATGTAGAAGAGGTTATAACCTTATATATATAAGAATTATGTAGGGATATAAGTACACATCTAAGTATGATTGAGTCATCAAAAGGCTCATTCAAATCAAGGGATCACTACTAGCTAGTCAAGCCTGAGAAGCAACATAAAAATGTAGAAGGAGATATGGTGATGAATGCTATCAACCCCTATATGCCAAAGCACATCACAAAGGTGTTTTGATAAGGCATTTGGACTTGGACCAAGCTACTACAAGATGAGCGAGGGCATCCCAATAAGTTCATGAGTTTCTCGAGCATCAGGCACAAGCCTCTTAAGCTCTAAAAGTCTCAATTCAAGTAAAGAGTACAACTAGGCATTGAGAAATATGGGAGGGATTGGCTTAAATTCAAAAACATCAGCCATCGAAGAGGAAAGCTTATGCATAGCTTGATAGAGTCATTCATTGAAGGGGATCCCAGGCAAACTAGCTTCTTCGAGCACTCTTCAAAAGTAACCAGGGCACACCTCCTTAATAGAAAACAAATTCTCTTTGACCTAATCCTATCACATATTAATAATAGGATGGCACACAATGAAAAATATCTAAGAGGTTTCTATTTTAACCTAAGAAGATGAAAGCTCATGTTTGTAAGCTTTATATAGTAGATTAAATTAGTTTGCATTGTATTTCCCTAAGTGCTTACGAGTACATTAAATATTATTAATTTAGTTTTTTTTTTCATCTAAGTGCATCTCACACATCTATTACTTATTCTTCTCCCCTTGATTTGTTAAGGGCAAGACTCAATTCAGTTTATTCAGGCATAGGCCAAGCAGGTTATAGCTTCAATGACTATGTGTCTAATAGATTGCTTCAAAGGCTACTAGATTCTCACTTAGCAGGAAAGTGGCCCATAAAGGTCATTATAAATGTTGACTTTCTAAGTCACACCTAACTTGCATATAAATCATAAATATCTTATAGAAGGTTACACACTTGCGAAGTGTTGAGTTTTATAAAGCAAGACTATGCATAGATGCTTCCCATTTGTGCCCATGCATAAAGTGATCAGTGCAGATCTATGCATTAACTAAGTATTGATTCATGCCCACTAGGATTCCCTGATGCACACCCCATGAAAATATTCTCTATCACACAAGCTAAAATGGCATGTAGGTTCAAGCACGCAAACTACCCAGTCTTGAAATAACGTATAAAGAAGTACATAAAGAGCAGTGTCAAATCATGAATAGTGCACCCAAGATATGTAAACTTCTTATACATTCTTATTCAAAGGCCTTTTTTTGATTAAATGATAAATTCCTGTGCCAAATCATATAATTCCATTTATGTGCTCTCACAAATCGTAGGCTACAATCTATGTTGTGCACTGCTCCCTTCGCAGACCAGTGAAAGCTCCCAAATTTAGAATGCAGAATTGTGAGAACCATCAGAAAGGGTTTGATGTTAAAGCATTAAGATTCATACAATATGACAAAATAATTATAAATCAATGCCATTCTTAAACTCACAGCTTCACTGCATAGCCTTTTCTCTATGCAATCTTTAATGCACATCCTTGCGCTAGATGCATCCAAGTACTAAGGCATGAAGATTAAGCACGAAGCTGACACACAATAAAGCACTAGTGTTCATAGTGCAAAAGTTGATGTAGGCACAGATAGTGCACATGGGTCAATCAGAACACAAAATTATAAAAGGCACGTGCTTCCTTTTACAAAGACTCTTAGCACACAAGAATGACATGGCCGAATCCAAATGAAGTCCGCATGACTTCATGTCGAAAAATGAATCTAGGTGGGTTGTCAAATGTTAATAATATGTAAATGAGGCAATTAGCTCTGATTGAGCATCTAGTAGAGTTATGTCATAATGAAATTAAATACAAGGGTGACTGTTAGGTTGTCAAAGCATGGACTCACAATCTCTTTTGACAAATATCTCAACCAATTCTCCCATATGCATTTAATGATTGTAACTGCCTTGATATTGGGTAAAAATTTAATCAATGACCCATGGGCCTCTCATTGCATATATAATTCCCAGGTCTTTCATTGTAAAAGGGTCAACATTTTAGGCAATCTCATGATACCAAAATTTTCTCTCCAAAAGAACTTTTGTTGGTTGAACCTTGCATGTTAATGATAATTAAGTTCACCTCCCTCTATTCTTCTTACACTTTATGTGTTATTTGTGTTTTTTGATCTTTGTCTATGGGTAACGTTCACCCCTCTCATTGTTTTCCACTCCCAACACCTCTGTGTGGAACTTAGAACTCACTTGCAAGTCGTGTTCTGTGCGTATGTGGGTTTGTGTAGACATTATTTATGGATCATTTGTCATCCCTCTCAGTGTTGCACTACGTTCTCACACCTCCATGTGAAATAATTATGCATTTGGGGTGTCCTTGGTGGAGTTTGTGTGGTAATGTCTTATTCTCAAATATTTGTAGTGTGTCCATGGCAGTAGAATCGCTCGCTCTATTCTTGGTGTATCACCTTTTATTTTTGATAAAATTCTTACCTTCTCCCTCCCTTTTCCCTCAAGATCTTAGGTTTATATTAGCGGTAAATTTACCTTTTTGCTCTTTAGGTCTATGCACTGGTCCTAAACTAAGTGCACTTAGAATAGAAGGAATTCAACCTACGCCAGAGGCTCATCCTAAAGAGCACAAGAGTCCCACATCTTGGGGACATTACCATCATTACGATGAGACAACCAATGCTCCCCGTGAGTAGGTGAGCGATAACACTTCCACGCCTAGTGCTGAACACTTTTGTGCCCTATGTAAGGCATTCACGCTCTATGCCCTACCGCGAAACCTCCCACACTATAGATCATCCACAGGTGCACGTTTCAAATGACAACAATAGCATAAAAAAACCACATCTTTTTATCATAAAAAAAATATGAATGACATAATTATCAGCGTAGCAAGATGAAAAATACGTGGTCCATTCTATGGGTTTTGTTGACCATTCACTTTCTCCACTCCTCACATTGGAAGTTTTTTTGCCCTTATTATAATGTGGATGTACTTGTTACTGTCGACCTAGGCCTAGGCCTTATCATTATACAATTCCTTTCAATGAACTTAAGAATGTTAAATTATGTAAGATTCTTATATATACAAAATATCTATTTTTTAAATTTGTAACTGATTTAATTATTTTGAATATTTTATTTTTCTTATCTTTTTTATTTGATTAAATATAAATACTTTTGATCAAAACTAAAAACCGATAATAAAATACAACCAAAACTTAATTCTCAAAACGAAAAGAAAAACCAAAACAAAAAACAAAAAACAAAAAACAACTATAATAGAAAAAAATACCAACTCGAACAATCAATAACCATCAAATAAAAGACACCCCTACAAATTTAAAAAAAAAAAAAAAAACCCACATATCTTTCTAATCCTTTATACATGCATATGATTACTTATTTGGTACATCACAAACGGGACAGCCGTTGGATACTCATTTATGATTTTCGTCAGTGACTAGATATAATCCCTTTCTTTTGACTATGGGCTGAGTTGTTATGACTTTCATCTATTACAAAGTATGCCTCTCATTGGCAATTGAATTGAATTGAATTGCGTGTTTCGACTGAAAATTGAGTCCATTATCAATCAATAATACCATACAATTGTGATCGGGCCATCAGAGTCAAGTTGGCGGTGATAGAATAATATTTAGTGTTGACAAAGTCTTTAATCTAACCTTTAGACAAAAACCTTTACAAGAATAATTCTATAGCAGATACCAATCTCTTATGGAATTATTATACTTGGACAATATTTTAAAAAGGTCAACACAAGAGTGCAAAATGCATGGCATGATATCATAAGAATATTTACAGAATATGCTTGCATATAAGATTCTATGACACGTGTCTCCTAAAAAAGTAGTTTAGTGTGAAAAGTCCTTGGTTTATAGATAGACAATAATAAATAGTTTATAGAGATATAGACAATAATAAATAATATAGTTTAAAAATGTGCAAATATTATAATCAGTCAAATTTTGACGATGTGTAATTAAATATGCATATTTGTTGATTTTTAATCTTTTCAAATGTGTTGTATTTTAATCCGTTTGAAATGATATTAGAATTATAGTGCAAGTTTTGTATATGAAAACAACGAAACGTTACCAATAGTAATTAAAACAATCATTGTAAATAATTTGGCACTTTCACCATAGTTAATTAATTTTTAGAGCTTTTTGTCACAAACAAACTCAAGTTGTCTTTAAAAAGAACTTGAAGCCACCAAGTTATAAGCCTCAAAATGGATAGGGAATTATTTTGGACTTTAGGATAATAATTTTTTATCTTTATTTTATTTAAAATTTAAGTCTATGTAATTTATATAAATTATTATTATTTGTAATATATGATATTTTGAAGTATTCTAATTATAAAATTTGAATTTATTAGTTAAAAATTTGTTATTGGAACACATTTGTAATTAATTAAAAAAAATAGAAATATGCATGATAGTTACAACAATTAAGGGATCACTTGGTATTCACGGCTCGTACTCCATGTTAAAAAAAGAAATTGGCTCAAAACTACACAAAAATATGACAAAGCATGGTAGACAAGAAACCAAATTAATTTAAAACAATAGAACATATTGCCAATTATTAGGTATAGGCAACAACCCTAGAAGGAGGAGGTGGTAGATCATCCTTGGGAGGATGGGCACTTCAAGTCGAAGGCCTAGCTAAAGGAGGATCATGCACCACTCAACCATCCATAATAGGATCTAGGGAAACCAAAGAAATAGTGATGCTCTAACCAGGGGGTGGATACAAAATATTTCCAACCAAACCACTTCACTACAAAGACAAGCTCCACGAAGACAAACCTGAAGTAGACATCCCATGAGGTGGAAACAGACTTCACCCCTTTGATGAGGATCAACAGTGGAGAAGCCATTGTGACTGCCCAAATGGCTTCATTGGTGTTGAGGCATCGGGGGAGGAGATTTGTGTGATCTGGTTGGTCTGGGGGGATGTGGCTCATAGTACAAGGAGCACTCCCCTAGTGGTTGGGAAACCCCCATTGGTATTAGAAATAAATAACCACCTTCTCTGCTTGAGCTCGTATCTGCATAAAATTTAAAGAGATAACAATCACCTTTTCATTAATAGAAAAGTGACAAGATGTTTCGTCATATTTAAATAGAGATACATTTCTAGATTTATAAAGTTGAAATAAAATTAAAGCCTAAAAAATCATAAAAAAATTATGTATGCTAGCCACTAAGTATTATCTTAGAAAGATCCATATGCTAAGAGAATGTTTGAGGGCAAAAAGGATGGAAAATGCTATTGATAAAATGCTAGATAGATTGAGCTTTGGAAAAAGTTCCAAAATAGGTGTTTGAAGGACTCTAATCTAGAATAAGTAGGATACTTGGGTTGAGAAATTCCAATATGTAAAAGGTGATCCCCAAAGGGAAGCTCTGATAGACCAAACACTAAAAAGATCTTGGGTTCGATCTTAGCATTTAAAATTATGTTAAGTCTGCAAAGCCAGGTCTTGTGTAAGAATTTTAAATTCCAACGCCTATTCAATTTGTCCAAATTTGATAGAGGAGACCTAGATAATATTTTTAAAAAATGAATATCATAATATCATCTTCAATATTTCCTCCAAGACCATGGAGATTGAAACCCTAGCTTTTGTAGCATGACATCAAGCATCATCTCTTGAATGCACATAATGGAAGGTAAGATTGAATTGATTAACATATATTTATATTTTAGTAGAGACTAAGTATCTTAATCATAAGAAGAAATCAATTCTTTAATGGTTTGTTTATATTTTTTGAAAAGCCTCAAAGCTTTCATACCTAGCAATTCTTCTAACATAAGACTAGAGTTGGTCATAGTAGGGGACCACAAAAGATTGTGGTTATTGAAGAATAGGCCACTATGAAAACCATCACCCAACCATTTTAAATAGGTTTGACAAATTTTAAAGTCTTCCAAATGATTTAGGGAAAAAAAACATCCCTCAATCTTGAAGGGAACATTGGTAACAATCAAAGTGTGAAACCTAATATTTTTCCAACTAACTTTACCATAAGGCAAACTAGATGAAATACAGTGATGTACAAGAATTTTTTGGGCTTCGTTACCTTCAATTTCTCAAACTGCCCATTTAGCACATAGAGAAACACTTTGTCTAGACTCTATAAATGTAAATAATGCCCAAAAAACCTTTATCGTGAGGAAGACAACAAATATCCCCAACAATTCTGTGATACACTCTAGTTTGTTTAGCATTGGCCTAAAGGAAATCCCCAAAACCCTTTGCCAATATATCATAAGATTCTATAGAGGGGGCCTAACAAGAATAACAATAGACATGAGTGACCACCAAAATATTAGAACATATCTTAAAATTTTTAAACTAAAGGAAGGGGTTTAGAAATCCAATACTCAAACTTTTTCTCTAATTGATCAAAGACATATTGCCAAAGTTTAGAATGGGATCTATCAAAAGAAGATATGACACAAAGGAATTTTAATGTATTGCATCTTTTTATCCACTTTCAACTATATTATTTAAGAAATTCTAGTATAATAATCACACTTTATTTGTAGCATTGTGTTATCACCCAATGCAAACTAAACCTAGCTTTGTTAAAAATATTGAGGTAATGTAATGGCACTTTGAAACATGCTTATTGTTCATCAAGAGTGAGAACAATATCATTTTTAAAGTGACCATTGATGATATGACATAATCGATAAAGAATTATAATTCCCCTAATGAGCTCTTACTCCAGTCTTTGAGCAAGAAACTATTCAAATGCCTCTATGGACAAACATACAAATCTGGTGCCAAAGGGAAACATTGTCTTATGGAATAGAATAGGAAAAAGCTATCATATTTGAGCCCATTGATAGTGAGGTGGGACAAATCTTGAGAAAATAAAGTTTAAATTGTTGATATTATAAATTGTCCAAAACCTAAAGCCTTAAACATATGAAAAATAAAGGGCAACTCGATCCTATCATAGGCATTCTCAAAATAATGTTTGAGGAAAATGGTGCATTGATGAGAATACTACACCCATTTGATTCCTTCCTAGATAAGAATGAGATTAACCAAAATGTATATATTTTTAATGAAGTTGGTTTTCTATGGTCTAATGATAGCATGCAATATTAAATATAGATGGTTTTCAATAGCTTTAGTAAATATTTTATAAGACACATTGAAGATGATGGTGGGACACCAAATAATAATTAGCTCTAGGTCCCTAGCCTTGGAAATCAATTTGATATTTCCTTTGTTAATAAGATAGCCTAACTATTTTTTTTATGGCTTCTTTATAAACTTGAAATAGGTTGTGCCCTAGAAAATTCCAAGAAGCTTGGTAAAATTCATAAGGGAAACCATCAATACCAGGGACTTTGTCACTAGCCACATAGTACACTACTTGAAATATTTCCTCAAGATTAGAGGGGCATTGTCGAGGTTATAGTTCTCAAGACTAAGTTTTTAAGGTACCCATCCAAACATTCTGAAAATGCCTACCTCTATTCCTATTGGAAATATTTTCATTGATGTCAAAGGTCTAGCATTATTGGTGATAAAGGCCCCATTGCATTTAATTATGTTTGTAATTGATATATCTTGGCTAATGTGAGTTAATATTTATTTAATATTAACAAATATATTTTTGGTTGCATATGAGACAAAAGAAGGGTCCATGGAGAAGTCAAAGAGCCACGGGGTAAAGACAAAAGAAGGATGGGACGCATTTTCCCATGAAGAGTCATCTTGGGGAATTCCAAGAGTCACCAAGTGAAGACAAAAGAGGAAGGGCACAATTTCTCATGAAGGGAAACTTTGAGAAATATGAAAAGTCACCAAGATAAGGACAAAAGTGGGAAGGACGTTTTTGGTCATGAAGGGCCACCACATGACTTTTCAAAGGCAAGAATATGAAGGGTCATACAAGTTTAGCACTATTTTTCATGAGGATTGAAGGGTCATAAAGGGGAAGGCCAAAGGTCATTTGGAAAGCTATAAATAAAGGCTTGAGAAGCCATTTGTAATATGAGTAAGAGAGGTTGATTTGATATTGTAATATCTAGCTTAGAAGAACATTTGAGAGAGAAGAATATGATTTGTATTTTTTATATCTAGCTTAGAAGAGCAAAGGTGAGAGAGAGGAAAGAGATGTTGTATTGAACTATCATTTGTTGAGATAGCAACATTGAGAGATAGGTGTGTGGTATACACAAAGGGGTTGGTGCTCCTGTGGGTTGGTGCTCACGAATAGTTGGTACTTGACTTAATGCTCCTATGGGTTGGTTCTCACGAATAGGTTGGTGCTCAACAAAGGAGTTGGTGCTCCTGCAAGTTGGTGCTTGCGAATATTGTTTGGGTTGGTGCTCATTCATATACTTGAGATTGTTCTCCGTGGTTTTTCCCACATTGGGTTTCCACGTTATATCTGGTGTCTCTCTCTATCTTGTGTGGTGTTTATTGTTTGAGTTTTATTGCATATCTTGAATGTTTGATTAAGTGGATTTTGGTTAAGGGAAAGTTTTATAAGATATATGATACACTGATTCACCCCCCTCTCAGTATATCTTGTGCTTAACAATCCGTCATCTTTCCTTGTGCTTGGAAAACTATCTTGTAGTGGTTAACAAAAGGTGAATATGTTTTAGGTAGATCGGTGAGACACTAATGAGAAATATTGATAGCTTTGATTTTATCCCTAGCTTATTTATCTTGGAGGGATTTGAAAAATTATTTTGAGGCCCAATCCCTAATTTTTAGCTAATGCAGGTGATACCAAGTTTGATCCCCTTTGGTCATATGACTATCTAAAACTTTAATCTCATGCTTGAGAGAAGCCACCATGGATTGAAATTGTAGATAATAAGGATTATGGTTAAGAAGATAAGAGATTATTTTTTATTATTTGAGCATAACACCATTGACTGAATTCAAGACTCACATAATTTATTTTTAAATTGATAGAGGAAGGTGGCAGTGTGAGTGATTGTATCATTCTACCACTTGATTTAGGTAGCAGCATAAGATGGAAATGGTGCAAGGTTCCAAAATATGGGAATGAAATAGATGGTTATCTCTTTGTATGGGAGGGATGTGTTCAAATAAAGTCTATTATGTGGCACCTTGAAATAACCACCACCCCATTCCACTTTGTAATTTATGGGAATGTGGTCTAAAAGGATGACTTATAGATAGACAGTGATGAATTTCCCATTAAAAAGGAAAAAGAGAACATGTGTTGCTTAGAATGCATGAAATGGTCCAACTACTTAAGGAACCATATCAAGGTTGACACAATAGTTAGACCAAATTAACCAAGAGAATTCATTTCATTTGTGTTGATAGAGAAGTGGGTCCACCTAGCTCTAGTGATTTTTAAAATATAACCATGCTTCATGTTCTCCCACACACCATTGCATTGAAAGGGCACCAAATTTGTCATCAAGATTCTAAACTATATTAAAATCACCCCAAATTATCTAGGTGGAAAAAGGCAGATTGTCATTTAACCATCACCATAATGTTGTTTTGTTTTGGCCATATTTTGAGGTGTAAATGTTGAGGATCCCCAAGGGATGACCCTTGATGTCAAATAAAAATCAAATAACATGATGTGACTGATATTCACTTGTGGGAATAACCAAGGATGAAAATTTCTTGGAAATCAAAATACTAACACTATCATGTCCATCTTCATGTGAAGTGGAAAGTATGATGTATCAAATGAAATAAATTTTAGAGTAGTCTACAAAGTAAACCTTAAAATCTTAACTTCATTCAGACAAATAAAATCTAATACCCATAACTAATGATAATAATAATGCATAGATATTTTTTAAGAGGACTCAATGAGACATCAAACATTCCATGATATTAAATTCATGGAGGGAAACCTTCCATGAGTAGTTACTACTAACCATCTTCTATGTCTTATTCAATTTCAAGTGTCACATATTGGTTCCCCAAATGTTTTGTTTTGGTTTGGCATAAAATTCCCAAGTGAAATGGAGAGGTGTTTAACCTCATTATCCTCTTAGTGAGATTCAATGTCACTATAAGGTACACTATATGACTACCAAGGGGTAAGAAAACTTGCAGAGGGTGTCTCAACATGGTATTGGTGTAGGCTTTTTCCCTCTTTCAGTTTTATGTACATGATTATTAGTTATCTTTCTTAGGGT